>CAHIKZ030005555.1:955000-1430000 GCA_903632075.3 Acanthosepion pharaonis
TGTTCAGAGATATAAAATATGTTAAATATAGAAAAAAATTCTTAAAAACAAAAAAAAAAGAAATTAGCACCAAAGTTAATCCCTATTGCGGATACCTGCACATAATATTTGTGTTTGCCTAACGCCCACAGGAACAAACAGTAATTTTTACTTTAACTATGCTGAGTGGGCCTTAGTTAGAGTTTCTTCGAGAGATCACATAATCTGGCATAATGACCAGTTTGAACAAGACCAGTACACTAAAACCCTAAAACTTATGATTTTGTGATAGCACAGCCACCAACAACTTCTAAACAGTTCAGTCTACACAAATTCACTTACAAAGATTGGGGCAAACCATGGTAATGTCTTCTAGCACTTTCCAAAGTTACCACATGCTAGGATCATCTCCCCCGGGCCAATATTAGCACTCACCTCTTTGACAAATCAACCATGGTGAGATTTGAATCCAGTTCTCATAATCAGAGTACTAATATTCTAATCACTTGGCCACACATCTACTGATTTCACTTAAAGAATAGCAAAACAAATTATATTTGTACTATCTCTTTTGAAAGGCAACTATGCAGTTTATTTAGAGTTACTGCAATCTCAGTTAAACTTAAAAATAAATTTAAAATTTTAACACTAGATTTTTCACCAGTCAAGCTATATTTGCTGAAGAAGAAAGATCAACCAACATGTACAAAATGCTAAGCTGTACTTACAGTGAAATATATTTTAACTGAATGTATTCATTTAGAAACTGTAAAACAGAAATACTACAAGGAAAAACAACAAGAAAACTATTTGGAAATACTGAAACTGTCAATATAATGTCCTACTGTAAAGACAAAAGTTTTCCCTAAACATAACAATAGACCATCTACAAACCACATATCTGTAAAACATATCTTTACACTGTAAGTATAAAATTATATACATATCTGTAGTTAATGCCATAAAATTGTGTTCAAAATATTTAGACTTCAGCATTAAATAACCCATAGAGGTTTTCATATGCCACTAAACAAAAACAACAAACCAAGTAACAATAACCAGTCAAAGGGACAAATGCTACGTAAGTAATTATTTATATATATATATATATATATATATATATATTTATATGACATTGATAAATAAAGAGATACTTTTGCGATAATGCTGCTATTAAATAATGATACTCATTAGTGGTGCTGTTGAGGAATTGGTTTTAAAATTCCTATGATTTTCTAGATTAAGCAGTACTATAATTTATTGTATATTTTATGCATGAAGATGTATTCAGAAACTAAAGGCTAAGTCTGAATCTGGTTATTTGACAAAAAGTTTTAAGACTTAAATACAATTCAAGCAACAAGCTTAAAATATAATATTAGAAAATTGATATATTTTTTTATTGTGTACAAATAATTTTTACAAAAAATTTAGTAAATAAATAACAAGGTAATAATATTAAGAGAATAATTCTGAGATGATTTTGAAATGCAAAACTAAATTTAATTGGTCATAAAATATGTTTATCAACTAATCAAATTGAATAAGATAAGAAGGATACAAAAATAATTTACCATTTTATAATTAGCATACATGTCTATTCTTGTCTATCTGATAGTAAATCCTGATGAAAAGAAAACACTTAGTACATAGTTCTACCAACCCTATTATCACTAAAAGCTGAATGAAAATTTATTTATAGATAGACATGATGGAGAGGAGATGACTGTATAAGTTTTGATTTTTCCATATATTTCAGATTGTTGCTTTAAAATATGAAATATATTTCATTCGTTAATTAATTGTTTCATGGGCCATCCTTCAACAAAATATCATAATTTATTGGGAACTTTTGAAGATGCTGTGTAGCACTCCACAACTTGATTGACAGCGGTAATTATCTAATAAAATTTAACGAATGTAGAGAATAATTGAGGCATCAGAAATGTAGTTCTACAGAAGGATGCTGAGAATATCATGGACAGAACATGTGAGCAATGAGGAAATATTAAGAAAAATGGGAACAAAAATAAAGGTCATAAACTTGGAATCAGAAAAGAGTTGAAATTTTTAGGATACACGATGAGGAAAGAGAGCTTTGACACTCACAAGGCTAAGACAGTAGAGGAAAACCTTGAGTAGCCTACCTAACAGGCTTGTGGAAATAGATGGTAGAACAAGGACTGGGAGGGGACAAACATTGCTTAGGGGTATAAAGTATTGGAAGCAGTGTAGAGAAATGATCACCCACAGGGACATAACACACAAAATAAAAAGCAGTACAGTATATAACAATGTTTGTCATCGAACAAAACTTTATCTTGTCCTTGAATCTTCATTGTATTCCATTACTATAATGGAAATAAATTTGAGAAGATATTTATTTTTACTTTTGAGTTGAAATATTGTTTTAGAAATCTGTACCTCACTTGCTTATTCATCTGTTTGTATTTATTTTCTTGTCAGGAAGAAACTATCAAATTCTGCAGGTCATATTCTCATGTAGTCTTATTTTCTCTTGTATTTTGTTTTCTTTTCCTCAATTATAAACTTTATGTATTCCTGTCTTCCATTATTTAATATAAAAGAATATTAGCTTCATTTTTCTAAATCTAACTTTATCATAGCATCACTATGTGTTTACATATAAGGAAATATATATTTAAGATGCTTTGATTTCTTTTCTTTTTAAATGCAGGTCCCAATCTAAAACTGTATACAGAGTGCAATGGATAAATTGTTATTTAAATTATGCAAAATATGAAAATAACACTGACATCTTATTTTAACAGATATATTTACAAAAATTACACCAAAATATTTTGAAATACTACAGAGTAAATTTATTCAATAAAATCGCCATTGGCTTCAAGCATGACCTCCAGATGACTTCAGAATCTCCTGCAACTCTTCTGGATGGTCTCCTTGTTTAAGTTGGTGAATCCTGCCATAATCCTTGCCTTCAGTTCATCTTTAGTGTTACAAGGAATTTTGTTGGCCTCTCACTTAACTGTGCTTCACACATAATCAAGGGGGTTGCAATCTTGGGAGTTAGGTGGCCAGATGTAAGAGGTGATATGGTCGCAGAAATTGTTTGACAGCCATGGCTAGGTTCTCCTGCTTGTATGACATGGTGCAGAGTCATGTTGCCAGATATAGGATCTTCCAGCAGCCACCCACTTGAGACAGGGCAGCACTACCTCCTCAAGGCACTTGATAGAGGCCTCCATGTTTAGTCTGAGGCCATGTGGGAAGATGAATGGAGGCATAACGTCATCACCACTAGTGATTGCTCCAAACACCATGATGGTGACTGGCTATATCATAGGGTTCTTTCTGAATCCTCTGCGTTGTCAATTTTTGACACTCAAAAATGCTGAAATGCCCATATTGGAGCTTCCATTGTGAATGCCAAGAAGTACAGCATGCAGCTTCCAAATTTCTGGTGGGGTGAATTGCATCATGATGCTCTTTTTCTCACAGACAGTGCCCAACTGACCCTACTGTACTGTGCAGTCAATAAAATCAAAAACAATGCGCATGCACAAAATTAAAAAATGTAAAATAGCCACAATTTACCCATTGCACCATGTACATGTTTTTAAAGTACTGAGTTTTCATTACTATATTATATATAATTATTGCAAATATTAACTATATGTAGATATTGTATAGATTATTTTATATCGACATAAAATTTTTTTAAAGCGTTATAATAACAATAAATATCGCAGTAACTGTACTTCAAAATAAATTTATGGAGATTTAGTGCAAGTAAATCAAATAGATACACACACACACACACAGAGAGAGAGAGAGAGGGACAGAGAGTTTGATAATTATTAAAAGAGATTATAAAAACATTTTGAAATTGATACACAAAAGCTTTCATGTTTCAATACTATGATTGTACCTCTTCAGGCGATGGTAAGTAACTGGTGATTAAATGATTTAACAGTTACTTACGTTGCCTGAAGAAGTACGATCATACTATTGAAATATGAAAACTTTTGTGTAGCGATTTCAGAATGTTTTTATTATCTCTTATAATAAAAATATAGTAATGTTCTACTTTGTATTGAACAATTTTTTTTTAAAGTAAATGGTACGAACAGTGGATTTTTACTCTCCATGTGTTCTTTCTCTCATTTGGGTATATATATATATATATATATATATATATATATATAATTCTCAAAATTGTGTGTGTATGATTGGATGTTGTTTATGTGTTTCCACAGTTTTCATCTGATTTCAATGAAATTTTTTTTGTTTGATAATTCTTCAGTGCCAGTTTTGAGTTCAAATTGGCTGGAAAAAATTACAACCTTGAAGGTGAAAAATCAAAAAAATTGATTTTAATGTCTGTAAAACCAGCATACAATCAATTTAGAGAGTTGAAATCTAATGCAAAAGATTATTAGAATTATAAAAGAAAATTATATTATAAATAAAAATTATTGTATATCTTTATTATGATGATCCATGGAAGAGGTTCCTTCCTTGCAAGATTGAGAATGCAAAAACGTCTCTTTTCAGGGTCACCCCCATTCAAATTGTTAACCCCCATTTGGGGATGTGCTTCAGTTGCACCCAATTGTTGTTACTAATATTGATTTTCAGGTGGGCTGACTTTAAACTTAAACTGCTCCAACTGAATGGCAAAAATTCCCAGTAATGAAATACCTGGTCAAAGATGGATTATACTGCTAATATATATATATATATATATATATATATATATATATATATAAAATAGTATCCAGAACAAAAGTGAAGTCAGTTAGACAAAGTGGAAAGTCTATAGACAATGCATTTTGCTGAGAATATTGGCTCTCTCTAGCTTCTTCAGATTAGAATGAAAGAAAGACAACAAAAGTGTGTAAGTAAAAAATGCTTTGGAATCTCTTTGGATAAGTGAGGACCTAAATCAAATAACCTTATCACATCTGATGACCAAAGCCCAAATATTGCCTGTCTGTCTGCAAAAAAACAAACCTGCAGACAGACATTTTCCATTTATCAGATGTGGTAAGTTTATTTGATTTATGCTTCCCACTTATCCTCAAAGACCCCAATGTATTTTCCCTTTTGTCTTTATTTCATTACAACCGGAAGAAGCCAGCAGGAGCAGAAAAACATGTCATTTATAGCTTTCCCACTTTCCCACATCATTATCTTCTCTCTCACACACATACACACACATATGCTGCATTTTGACAAGAAGCAATTTTTACATGTTTTGAAGATATGTTTATACTAACATTGAAGACAAAATCTGATATGAACTGAATATAAATAATAGAATTCCTTTCTGAGATGAATAGTGAAAATTCCAAGAGGAGAAAATCTACTGCTTCTTTTCAGTGAGAAAAGGGAAGATAGAAGTGTTTAACATTTCCTGCCAATACCATAAATAATGGTCTATTCTGTTTTGATTGCTTGGAAAAATAAGACACATCAGAGACACTACTTGGTTTCAGTTAGAAAAAGAAAGAAAGAAGGGAACATGTTTAATAGCTGTTTCAGTGAAATGGAAAAGTTGTGAATTTCAAATCTTTTCAGTTGTATCCACTTCTTAAAATAATAACCTGAATTCATATTTATGATTGTTATTGCAATATTTTGTTAAAGTTGTTAAGCTCAAATATTTAATGATGTGATAGGGAAATTTCTACAAATATTTTATTATTATAGAATTTGCCATGAGCTTATTCAATCATTTAACTTATGAATTAAGATTCATCAGAAAATTAAAACAGAAAAACCGTGAAATTTTTATGGATCTAGTCTAACTCTTAACACTTAAATACATATCAACCAACACAAAGGAAAACAACAGCAGCATGAAACCAAGAAAATCCTTAACAAAAACACAAATATACTATATAAACTGCAAAAAGCAACTAAAATTTGCTCAAGGTATTAGGCATTACATCAGATCTCAAACACAACATACTGAATATATTTAATTAAAAAAATAGATATGAACTCTCACATGAATATATCAAATGTTATAAAGCACAACATGAGAAATGCAATATATTTAGAGATTAAACTGACAACATAAACAACAGAAAAGTAAGTGAAAATGACTAGTATTACCTGAAAATGTTTAGACATAGGAAGATCTATTTACAAATAGAAATCAACAAATGGATTAGAAACATCGGAAAAGTAAATAGAAAAATAATCAACAACGATATTTTGTTGGTTTTTAATCAAATGTGCATTGTAACTAATAAAAATCCATCAATTCTTTACAAAGTGTTTTGTTTACCCTTTAAATACAAAACTGAGCAGATATAAGCTTCCAATAAAAATCTGAATAAGAGTATGTGCATTCCTTGAAAGGGAAAAATAGAACCTTAATGGGCTGTGATGCACTCTATGGCTCACCATTTTTTCCTACAAAGGGGATGCAGGTTCAAACACAGCTAAAGATCACAGTTTCTTTATTAAGATTTCTTGTATGCACAGACTGATACACACTGTTTAAAACAAAAATGTGGAGTTGATTTCAAATGGGTATATCTACAAAAATTAAAGTTGAAATATATATATATTGTGTATTATAATTATTTTTTTTAAAATATGATTCCTTTGCTACATAAGAGTTCTCATGTTTCAAAAACAGGAGCCAAAAACTTCAATATAATTATTAAAAGTAAATTGAATTAAAGTATTAAGCTCTGTTTCATCCTCAAGTGAAATTTTTGGAATAACTAATCTTGGAATTTATGCATCTTTATAAACATATGCATTTGTAAAATTAATTACTATGGAAACAGCTGAAGCAATTATTTCAATAAGGGGTGTAAGGGTTAACAATTTGTATCAACATGTATTGAGTGTATATATATATATATATATATAGAAAACAACACTGCATGGGAACAGTAAGTTTCACATCTCAAGACAAATCAAACTAAGTATCTTGACTATAAATAGCCTCATGTATCCACCCAAAACAACAGAATTGGGTAGGGTTAGTTTTCTCCTTCCCTTAATCCCACAGGGAAAAATATATAGTGCCTCTGAATATATCTGTAAATGCTCTCTGATACTGAATACTCTTCCTTCATAAATATAGCAAATTTTAAATACACACACACACACACACACACATGTATAGATAGAGAGATTTTAAAATGTTTTTTAAATTTTACACATTATGTGTGGGTGGTGTAATGGATAGCAGGTCAAAATGAGAAATTGGAGGGCAAAGTTAAAATTCCAGTCATGTTTGTTACATTCACTTGTATTTAAACATCTTTGGGAAATGTATGAATCTATCTTTTCATCTCCCCTCTGGCTATGTATTAAATAGTAGGGCTGACTAGATACTTTAGGCTTGGTTAGTAACTAGTCAAAGAGATACAAAATTTTGAATTCAAAACCTGAGGAGGGTCATTTAGAGACCATGTCACACACGATGTGAACCAGTTCTCTGTATTTGTTTCTTCCATAGTATAATTGGTTCTGCACAGTATGTGTGGAATAGTCTCTAAGAACTGAGCTACTGAACCATCATACCTCAAAGATAACAGCAGAGTCCATTTTCACACACACACATATATATATATATATATATATACATACACACACACACATACACACACAGCATGTACGCACTGCTCAGACAGTGCAGGCTCCATTGGTTGGGCCACATCCACTACATGCCAGATGGCCACATCCCCAAAAACCTCCTGTATGGAAAGCTGGCCTCTGGAAGAAGACCCACCAGGTGGCCACAGCTACCGTACCTTGATGTTGTGAGGCATGACATAAAAGCTGTGGACATCAACACAGTCCTGGGAGAGCCTGGCAGCCATACAATCTGAATGGAGAGAAAACAGTGACAGTGCCAACAGACCAGAGACAGAACACACATGCAACCTCTGCAATAGAGATTGTCACTCCTGCATCGGCCTATACAGTCACAGATGTCAATGCTCCAGCTAAGTAGACAACTACGATGCTACCCATGGTCAATCCTAACCTATGGAGACCTACAAATCACAGAGTTTAAAATTGGCTATAAAGTGTAAGCAACTTAGCAGAGAATTTTAGATATATTTGCCAACAATTCATAATTGAAAGAAAATGTTTATACTTTTGTAAATATTTATCATATTTCTTTGTTTATTCATTCCATTCATTTAGGACATTAATGTTCAAAAGATAGCACAGACATCAAAATATTAGCATCAACTTCATTTCTTTTTTTTGTTAACCAAATATGGATTGCCTGTAAATATGCTTTTCAAAGTCACTTTTATTCTTTAAGTTTTAAAACTGTCTGGTGCACAAAGTTTTGATCACAAAAAAGTACATTTACATATTGCACTGATATTCTTCTGCTTTTGCAAACTGAAATCTCTTATTTCAAATAATGTATTTTTAACATTTTTTATTCAAATCTTTGAAAACTGCAATATTTTTAACTTAGGACTTTTTTTTATTTTATCTTTTTTTTTTTTTTTTTTTTTTGCTTGCAGTATTTTATTTAGTTTCATATTTTTGGTTCAGTCTCTTCTTGAGTGATATTTTGTTGACATTCCCATTGTAATTCCCAATTCCAAACTCTAAAAACTAATCCACAACTTCTTTTTGTATTATTTTACTAACTTTTTGGTCTTTTCCCTTCAGATTCTGATTTAAATTTTCTCTGTAACTCAGTTTTTTTCTAACCTCTGTGCAACATCTTTTCTCATTTGTTCTTCATAATATTGGCTTCTGATTATAATGCGCCTTTTCTATACTATTGACTTTTGCTGCTACATTTTGTTGTTGAATTTCTCATTCCTATCTTGATTTGATGTCAGATTCATTTTTAATTACTGATTCAACAATTCTGTTTTCATCCATTTCATTATTCATTCAGTTTTTCTCTTTTGATTCATTATAATTTATTCTCTACTGTTTAACTCTGTTCCATTTTTCTATGTACAGAATTTATGATATAGGAAGTCACATTTTATCTGATTTGAGTGTTTTCCATCATATGACAGTGTTCTAACATTGGGAATATAGGTTTGCTATTGAGGGAGAATATCAGATTTTGCTATTTTGGCTCATCCATACTTTAGTTGTTTAATGAGATTGCTTATGAATTTCTATGGACTTTCATCACCACTGAATTAAATAAAAGTGACTACTTGATCTTTGAACTTAACTGACAAGTAGCATCGGTTCTAAATGGATGTAGTTTTTTTTTTTTTTTTGCTATAATTTAAGTAAAATACAGGCAATGTTTTAAAAAATCCAATTAAGTAATCAATTAAATCAATGATACCCAAAGTGAGTGGTACTGCCTCTCTGGGGGTGGTGAAAAGATTCAGGGAAGGAAATGAGAAAAAATTGGGCAGTCAGAGGATGGCAGTATCAAATCTGAACCAAAACATACACTGCACATACATTGTACCTGAAGTGTATCTTACCTTCACTTTGCAGTGTATTCCATTTATATAACAATTATGATATATATATATTTTTAGATATGAGCACAAATATAGTATGATATGTACCTTACAAAGAAATGAATAGTGGATTTTATGCATGTAGGCAAAACAATCCTTTCTCTGATATCTTTTCAGTATTTCATTCAAGATCTGTATTAGGTTACAGGGCATTTTCCATCTTATCTTTAATATATTTTTGTAAAGCTTCAGACAATAGTTTTCCCCTTGTGAACATGAGAAGTTGCAATGAATCACTCTCCAGGAAGTTGGTATCTGCCATGCTGATGAAATGTAAAAAGGGTTCTCTCAAATGATTAAAATAGAGCAGTTTCATTTTGGAAGCATTAAACTTAACAAGTCATTCTTTGCCCCAGTTAACAACAGTGAAGATCATTTCTGAGATCAGCTTCCAATTTGAACTTATTGAACTGCTCACTAGTATTAAGACAGAGATAAATGGTTGCTGTCTTCAGCACTGATACCATCAGTAAGGTCATTGATGAAAATTAGAAACATCATAGATCCAAGGATAGAACCCTGGAAGACACCCGCATTAATGATCTAAGATAGTGGCTGTTCCATGCAACTTTCATTTCACAATTCAATAAGAGAGACTGAAATGGTTTAAAAATTTGTCCAGAGATACCATAACCTTTCAACTTGTGAAGAAGACCAATATGCCAAACCATGTCAAATATTTTGATATTGATGCAGTCTTTCCTAAGAGAGATTGCAATGATAGAAAAATAATTAAATAATAACAAGAAAAATAAGAATCATTAGGCCATGAGGTCATATTTTAACAAACCAATTAAAAACCATCCCAACCAGGATATGAACATCATAATCTAATGAGTGAATCAGAAAAAAAGAACTGTTCTCAACCAGGATATAAGGTCACTGATTGTGGATCAATCAGAAGCCAAGCTTCAATTTTGAACTTGATCTCTGTCCCATGAGATAAATATATAACAAGACAGGCATTCAAACTAAATCAGAATTTATGCATTAATTGTATCCATTGATTGCTGCAATCATTGTAACATACTCAGAACCAAAATACAACACTCATGTACATTACATGTTAGAATAAATTATGAAAATTAGCTTTATTTGTGATTTTTTTTATTAATTAAGGAAATGATACCAACTCAAAAGCTTTTGCAAACTTTAATTTCAATGCAAAAAGTTGGTTCTGTTCAAATCAATTGTACAAAACAATGAAAAGTTGTAATATATATTATATACCAATGAAAGTTGGTATGGCTTTGTTGAGATATCAATGTATGAAAACACAAGGAGCACATTAATATTTAATTTTTTGACCATCATTCTTAAGAAGCTCAATAAGTCATTTACTGACTGATGAAGTGAGTTTCCTAACTTCACTGGCTGTAATTTTAGAACAAACATCCAAAATACACTTCTACAGGTGATCCTTGTTAGAAAATTGCCATCCATTTTCATAAACTTGATGCTTTACCATGGCCCAAAGGTTCTCAATAGGGTTTAAATCGGGGATCTGTGGTGGCCATACCATAATCTTGTCTCTTGTAAAACCTTGATTTGCCAACCACTCTTTGATGAAGCATGCCACATGACATTAGGGTATTATATATATATATATATATATATACATATATGATAAACAAGATATATATATATATATATATATATATATACATATGATAAACAAGATTATATATATATATGATAAACAAGATTACTACAGAACTCCTCATTTTGTGAATTCAATCAGGGTATGAAATTTTCTTTTAAAAATTGGCAATAATTAGCTGAATTCAGTTTGAGTCCTGGCACAAGAAATTGTCCAGTTAATGTTGAGCCACAAATTCTAAACCAGAACAACCCTCCACCACCACTTTGTTGGTATTTAAAATGCAAGCGAGGAGTTCCAACATGAATGAGACAACTTCTTTTCAAACCATTGGGGTTGTCTAATGTAGCTCAGGCTTCATCCATCCAAATTACTCTTTGGAAATGAATTTTTAAGTAATTTTTTGCCCATTCTAACCTCTTCAGGTAATTCATTTAGCTCAATGAAGAGCATGAAATTGAAGAACGTTGTTTTGCCATACTACAGATAATGCGATTTCATGTTGCTTTCAATTCTTCTTCAATGCCAGTTTGCTTAAAAATCTCTTTGCTGATGCTGTGAGAGTTCTGTTTGAGTGCTCTTTTAATTTTTCTTAAATCTCTCTTGTTAACTGCACGTGGGTAACCACCCTTGTGCTTCTTGCACTCAACTTTACCATCATTGACATATTTCTTCACTGTGCAATGATCTTGTTTAATTATTGTTGCTATTTTGGCTTTAGTAAGCATCTTCCCATGAGCCATTATTTTAAAATTTATGATTTCTGCACTTTTGATTCACCTGAAATATATAGAAATTCTTAAATAAATAATATGGAGATTTTCATTGATTAAACCTTTGTCATGTTAGAGATGTCATTTTAAATTAAATATATCTATTCTAATGTTTACCATTACAACCTATTACAAGTGTCTTAATTTGTATATTCTATAAATGTTCATTATTTACATTATTCGGACTATTGTCTTCATCGCCATATTTATTACAATGTTTCGGCCATTGTACACTCCAGCCTTCTTCAGGTGGTTGGAATGTCAAACTGAACCCTTTATTTCGCTCACCGGGGTAGACTGTTCTAGTTCCACGTGCCATGTTTGATGGATGTCAGTTATCAGTTATCTCCTGTTAATTTCCCTCTGAAAGTTCACTGCCTTAACCGGGTATTGAACTCTCACTCTTTGGGTCCTGTCACTGGATCTAACCAACGCCTTTATCCACTGTGCCATGATGAGGACAATAGTCCGAATAATGTAAATAATGTACATAATACCTCATCTCAGAAATATAGACAGACTCTAGAAATGTTATAGGTGTAAACACTTTTGAGTTGCACTGTATAATGGGAAACAATGTTGTCATCATATTTAAATTTTATTCTCTCGTGAATATATAGTTTTCTACCTATTTGATAAAAGTAATATTCAGTGTTTGATTATACCTACATTGAAAAACCTTTGATGACTAACATTATATTCAAAACTTCAGGAACCAAATATAAACATCTACTGACATATATATTATTTATTTATTTATGGACTATTGTCCTCTTCTTTCTTGTTATTATCACAGCAGTCTAGCCATTGTTGGTTAAATAAAAAAAAATACACATTGTTAATAATTACTATTAGTAATTATTGTTTACTAGGATTTGCCTGTCATAAGTTTTCTTTCAAACCAGACTAAATATTTGTTAAAAACATAAACCATTGTTTCAACCAATGTCCTTTGGTAAAGATTTCTTTGTTCAGCAGGAAGGGAATCAGAAAGTATTCTAACATAACTATAGAATCATAGTTTCTGTGATGGTATTGCATATGTGACACGAGTTGTTAGCAACGAGTCAAGCTCTCAAGAAAGTCTTACCTTACCATATGTGGAGGAAAAAGGTTTTGAATGAGGTCCGTGTAAAAAATATAGGGCATTGCTGTAGAGTGAAAAATTGAAGGTAATGGCATTCATTAGTTAATCAGACAAGTGTGTACCAGTCCAATGTTGAATTTTGGAATGGTATGGATTTCTTTTTTTTAGCAAAGAAATCATTAGAGAACAATACCACATATAAAAATTATAATCACTGATCATACATTGATTTGCTAAGACTAGTATCCTTATCTTGTTGGTTGTAGTCACATTTCTGCTATTTTACTGCCTGGCAGAGTTTACGTGTCTCTTTTTTTGCTGGTAACTTTCTGGAAAATTTAGACTTAATTTTTGATTCAATCCATGAGAGCAAATTTTTTCATTCTACTATTCATACCAGAGGATTCCTCATATTGTTTAATTATTCCTTGTTAAATAATTTTTGTCATGTCACTTGTCTCTTTTACTGAACCAAAGCATATTCCTTTTTTAACTACTTGACTCATGGATTGAACTTACAGCTGCCACAAAGCTAATGCTTTTATCCATTTAGCAATGATTCAAACAAAAGATATAATCATGTGACATAGCTTGTTGAGAATAGAAGCATATACACTACAGTTCAAATGTTTGAAACCAGCCCCGGAATTAGCATAGAATGAACTTGCTAGAAGAGTGAAAAAAAAAAAAAATGAAAAAAGAGCTTTCAGACTCATTGAAAAAAAGAATGGGATCAATTATGAAACTTATACTTTGAGAAACTTTTGCAATGAATGCCCAAAATTTGAGCTGTAGTAATCAAGGCTAAAGGAGGATATTTTGACAAGAGCAAAATTTAATCATAAAATGCATTTTTTTCTTTTTGTTATAATAAAATTTCTAATAAGAAATCCTGTCTCACTTTCTTTTAACCATGTAACATAATTTTCTCCTATTTAAAGTACAAAACGTTTTGGGCCAATTTTTAAAAAATTACCAGGGGTGACCTCAAACTTTTGAACTGTAGTGTATGTAGTATAGTACCACTAGGAATGAACTGGGTCAATTAGTAAAATTCTTTTCCTTTTCTTACCATTTCTAAACAGAAAAACTCTTATATTCCCTTAGAGATTGTAAACCTGAAGAAGGCTGTAGAATAGGTTGACCAAAATAATATATGAACCTAAAAAAGATCAGCAAGAATTACTTCAGCTTTATGACAGCTTTAAGTTAGAAATATATTCATTCTTATGTTTATAAAAGTTAAGTCTCTTTTTACAACTATATTTTTAAACTGTTACAACAAATAATTGTTTATTATATTCTCAAGTATAGTGAAATTTCTCCTGATCATTTTTTTCTAAGTGGGGTTAGTTTGTTTTGAAAATCCTTCTGAACAAAATTTGTATTTTGCTACTTGTGACTTTTTGGTATTCTTTTAATAAGTTAGAACAATTAATGGGAATAAAGTAAATTCAGAACTATGTAGCACTGAGCTTTAAAATGTTACTCAATTCACTAGTGCTCAATCTGATAATCTTGATTATAGGCTTATGACTCTTATATTAAGTTTATAGGCCTCTTTCTGAGACAAGACAGTACTAAATGATACCATTTTAATAACAGTATAAAGTTTTCTAATTTCTTCAAAGGAGTTATGTACACTATGATACAATAAATTTTATTTTTTTATAAATCAAATCCAAGATTATGTTTCCTGGTGAAAATCTTAGAGTATAAAATTGCCATTTCATATTTTCATCTTCATATAGACATCTTCATAATTCTCTGATGATTTTATGCCATCCTGATAAGATGTTTAATCTTAGAGGTTGGTATGATTGCAGGTCTAACTCTGGAAAGCTCTCTGATGTGGATGTCCAAGAAACACATTTGCAAAGGAGAATAAGGTTTGTTTCAGAATATTCCTTATTACCATTTTCATCAAAAGCTGGATCTTTGCTCTCACTAACATGTGGATGCATTTGGATAATTCCAAAAGACAACAGAATTTAAAAATTCCTTGCTTTTTTATTATTCTTCCTTTGCTTTATTTTTCCTTTTGTCAAATCCTTTTTTCTGTTTTCTGATAGTTCAATTTAGTGCATGACAAATCATTCATTAATATCCTCTGAGAAATATAGGTCATCCTAGAGAAATATAGGAGATACATAAAAGGGTCTGGATAGTAACCATATATAATTGACTAATCAGTTAATTTAGCACTCAGAAAATTAGAAGATTTTTTGTCTAGCAAAAGTATAAAGAATTGTAGACCATCCTGTGAGTATCAAATTCTACAGGCCTTGTTTTTTCATAATGTGCTCTAAAAATTTCAACTGTCTCTTCCTGATGCTAAGTATAAGTTTCCTTTTTATTCCCATCTTCATTTTAAAACTTCCTTGTTACTCACATATCCTCAACATACTTCTGAAGAACCATATTTCTGTTACTTCAAGTCTCTACTTCATCTATGAGGAAATTGTCCAACATTCACTATCAGTTTTTTCAAGCCTGCTTTCCTCATGATGTACTCTAGAAATTTCAAGTATCTGATGTTAAGTATAAGTTTCCTTTTTGTTTCCATTTTCTCTAAAACTTTGTTGTTGCTCACATTTTTGCCCCATTGTGTTCTTAGCATCCATCTGTAGAACCACATTTCTGTGGCTTCAAGTCTCTTCTTTAACTGTAGCAGGAAACTGTTTCTTCTGTAGCACAGACACCGGAACAACTCACAAAGGACATTGGTTTAGCACACACCATTCTGAACTGTGCTGAGCACAATAGCTTACTGTCATCACAACAAACACTTGCCTCTTTTATTTATTTTTCCAAGTCAGAAAATCAGCATCTTGTGCACACTGCCAGCCTCAGTTTGCCTCAGTGACATATGCACCATCTCATTCCAGCACTAATGCTCATACAGTTTACCTCACTCACAATTTGCTCATCTTATGCGCAAGTTTAGGCTGTGTTACTCTGGCCCTCTTGGACCTCTGAGGTAATTCTCACCCACTTATCTCCTGGTCACAAAAGTGGCAGTCTAGCAGTGGTCACTTTCACTGTGTGCTTTCTCACATAGGCCGGGATAAGGGTTCTGCTTCCTCCTCGGGCAAACTGTTTGACTCCGCATCTCTGTTGTCATGCAGCAGACTCTCTGGCCTGCTCTCTGAAGACATTGTACTGTCAAAGTCTTCCTTCAATGTGATGACACTGCAGCATGTGCAAAGATCATTCACATGTCAGGGAATTCCATCCACCAGACAGGACTATAGGCTGACTATTTCAGTCACTTGACCCCTGCTGGACTTTGCGGTACACCAAATCTGTGGTGCCTTGATCCACATGTGATCTCCGACCTGATAAGTGCTGTGCCCAGTAACTGATGCCATCATCATTCACCTGAACTTCATATTGGTAGATCACATTGACCGGTACAGTTAGATGCAAGTTGTCATCCTTTGGGATTATGTTACGATAGCAGACAGCCTCCTGAATGGAACAGCGCATACTGGTCGCAATTCATTTCACTGTGTTATGACATCACTCTGCTAAACCATTGTCTGCTGGAGCGTACACACAATGGAATCACAGGTTTATTCCCCATTCATGTGCAAAAGCTTTGAACTCTCTGCTGCAGAAAGTTGTGTCATTTTCCATAAGGAGCTGTAAGCGATCTTGGATTACAAAGGAAACGTTTCTCGCAGATTATTTCCACATCACAGAGAAAAAATTATTAAGTTCGGACATGAACATCAGGGGGCAGAAAGAAATGCTGAAAACTTGATTCACAGGTACTATCTCATGAATCACAATGCATGCAACCAGTCAGAAAAATAAGTCCTTCTCCAACAAACGTGGTAGCCAAAATAACTGAATTTTGCTCCCCGATTCGAGAACACCAACTGCTTTTATTGGACGACCATTTTTTCCATTCATCGACAGCTGGGAGAGGATGTTCAGTAATTTGCATATCAAAATACTTTTTAGCGAGCGACTCCTGCGATGGACTTGTTTTTTAATTCAAATATTCCGTCTTCAGCATGCCATGCGGAATACATGCCCTTTTGTTTGGTAAGTAATTTTCTTTTTCGCCACATTTTCCATCGTAGAATACACGCGATGTGCTGTCACTTGGTTTGATGAGGTAAGAGCCATTTTCTTTGCTATAGGAGCTCATTCGGTGGACCATGCTCAAAGATCTCTATGCAGGTGTTGAATAACACTTGCCTAGTCTTGCCATACTAACTGCTTCCAAGTGGAAAAAACAGAGTCCCCAGTCTGTGGGCATTAAGAAATGGCAGTCACTGTGATGCATGATGTTGGTTCCTAACCTTCACCAGTGACTTTTCTCGTCAAGCTTTCTCTTCTCCTGGTGAATTCGTGCTGGGTCTATAGATTGGCATTCTTTGTATGCCCATATGATTGACTTAACAGCTACTCCTGTTGTTGCCAGGCACACTCTCCTGGCAAAGTAGGTAATGCACTGTACTTCCAGGTGCCCACTGCTTCTGTAGATAGATATGATTTGGGCCTGTGTCCATGTGGACAGCATCAATCAGTGGCCTAGGTCCATTTTCTTTCTTCACCATGTTAAACCACTGCTGTGGCATCCTCATCAGTCAGTTGGTCAGCCATGTTTTCAGTTGATGTAACAAACATCGTGTCTATAGTCAGCTTGTACTCATTTACTAGCACCTTGAGTGTACTCAACCGCCTCCTGATGAGCATCTCACTTGATCTCACAATTAGGTTCCCAATAGGTAGGGTCTCAATGTTTGGCATCTGTTGAAGTCTGATGAAGATGGCATCAGGAACCCTGTGACAAAAGTCAGTTTAGTGAGCCTTTCCAGCCTAACTTCTATGAACCCAGCCAATCTGATGAACTGCCTGATTCTGTTCACTTAAATATCCACCTGCTTGACAACCCCCCTCCCCAACCATGATCAGCTTCCTGTAGGCTGTGAACACAACATTCATGAATGCCTCCTTCAACTGAGCCTCTATCTGATGTATATCCCTTTGGTCGTCTTTATCCATCTCCATGTAGAGGGCACGTGCAATCCCCTCTAGATACAATGGCAGCAGACTCACCACATCATCCATCATCTGAAATCTTGCCACCAGCCTTACCTTTTTTAGCTATCCTACCATTTCCTCATCAGTAAATGTTTTTATCATATCATTCCTCATGCATACTTTCACCATAGTAGTAACACCAAAATAGCTTGTGGCAGGAAACCGTTTCCTCTGTAGCACTGACAGTGAAACAACACTTGCAAGGGACTCTGATTTTGCACATACCACAACAACCGATCTGAACTGTGCTGAGCACAATAGTTTACTGCCATCCCAAAAAACACTCACCTTCATTATTCATTTTGCCAAGTGAGAAAATCAGCCTCCTGCACATGCTGTCAGCTTTGGTCTGGCTCAGTGATGTATGCACCATGTCATTCCAGTGCCGATACTCATATGTTTCACCTCACTGACAATTTGTTCATCTCATGTGCAAGTATAGATTACACCACTTTGTTTCCGTTGGATCTCCAAGGTAATTCTCCAGCACAAGATTGTCCAGCAATCACTGCCATATAAGAGTACTGATATTACATAACATTTCCGCTACAAATTCTTTAAAAAAAAAAAGCCATATCCTTTCAAGACATAATAAATCATTGTTCTTCAGATTCCTTTTCTTTGTTATCTGTGAATTACTACGACTTTTTAGGAAAGATAGTGGAGTGGTTTCCTGTTATCTTCTCCATGATTTTGAATTCAGAATAGTCTTCTCTAATAGTTTATGAAATGAAATAATGATTAAATAGCTTCATCTTAGTTATTTGCATATCAAAGAAAGATTACTCTTATTTATAAAGATAGTTTTTTTTATTTCAAACAATTACACTGAAAAATATAATTCTCAAACAAACTAAAGATTTCATCATATGTAAAAATTTAAGTTTTAAGTTCACATTCAGTTAAAAAGCTACAAAAAACCTCACAAGCAGTGTATCAAATTGGTTTCTAATTCCTTAATGTGTGTTGTAACCTAGGAAATGGTTACTGAATAAGAATAACCAAAATGAAGCTTGGAAATGGAACAATAATATTTATAACAGAAACAACATACAAAATTCGCCAGCAGCATCTAGTAAGTAATCAACTGCAAGTGGTGAGCTAGAAGTGAATCACAAGTGAATCCCACAAGGAAGATACTCACTAACCTCCCCACAAAGATCAGATGTGGCACAAGGCTGAAATTAATGTGGGGTATCCGAGCCCATATGCTCAGCCAAAAATTTCTCTTAGACTCTGCATACATGGGGTCAGGTAGCTATCTCCTCAGATGAGACTCTGCCCTTTGACATAGCCTCATCTGGTTTCCTTCCTGCCTTCAGGCAGAGAGTTTGACAAGCACACCGGGAAGTGAATTCCCACAGTGAATCAACATACAGTATATTCCACTGTATTTATAAGGATTGGGACATACCCATTATAAACCATATGTATGGTATAACAATATATGAATTTACAAAGTTATAAATATCCCATCTTAAGAGTTATATTTTACAAAAGCATATATAAGTAGCACTTTGACCATATATTTTATTTTGACCATATATTTTATGAAATATAATTATTACAATGGAATATTTATGACTTAATAAATTCATTTATTAAAAAACAAATCAATTTGATCTATATAGATATACACATAATCACAATATTTAACTTTGTGTACAAGTACACATACACATAAAGCATTTTTTTTTATGTTTATACGTTCTTTTTTATAGATACAAATATTTAAGTAAATGCTCTGTTTATAATAAACGGTATTAACAACATTTACCGGCATGAATGTCTGAGAAATTTTCATAAAAATATGCATCCTCCAACAAGAATCAAACCTGTGTCCTATACGGAACTGTCATATAGCCTGACATGCCTTAACCAATTGGGCCACAGAGTAGCGTTCGGTTACCAAGGTCGATTTGACTGTTTTTAAACACAATTCTCCATGATTTTCTCTCATTCATTCATATCTGCTCAATGCGTATCCAAATGAAAACAAAAGCAACAGTAATAAGGCAAGAAGTTCACAAAGTGAGGATGATGTTCAACTGCAATAGGGATACAGTCAAGTGATTATAGCGTTCTGACTTTAAGACAAGAAGGAACAAAAATATATCAGATGAGACTGAGAAGTGGTCCATTTTTATTGGTTAGGAAGAAATCCCAACTAGCATCTCTATGATTTGTCTATAAATTTGGGTATGGTATGTTCTCACTGATCATTCCTATTGGAATTAAAAAGATCTGTGTATTAGTAGCTTATTAATTTTATATTACCATGATGCAAAGCTTTCCAGAATTTTTTCTTAAATTTTTTTATTTGAATAAATTTATAGCCTCAATATTCACTCATCAACAAGCTGTCTTGAAACTAAATTGTGTATCAAATTCTAAAAGAACAATTTTTGATACCTTGAAATTTTTATAATTATGACCAGGTAAGAAATATTACATCCAAAGATACCATGATTTCCCTCCCCAGAACCATAATTATTTGCTACAGCATGAAGAAAGGAAGATGTTATTATGCAGAAGAATCACCAGTTGACTTTCTTACTTATAGTCTCTTCTACAATGTGGTATTCAAACAAGCCAATTGCTCATTGTAGTTTTGCACATTAACACTTTATTCAGGTTCTAATAAATTATAATAAAATATTTCTCTTTATTCTCACCAAGCACAGGGATGAACATTTACTTCTGTCAATTTCAGTTAGTTTAAGAAGTCAAAGACTATTTTAGATGTAACCATGATTTTTTCCATTTTGGATTCTTGTAGTAAATTCAGTTTACCTTGACAAAAATCAATTCAAAAATGGAATTTTTCTCTGTCAAGTAAGAAGAGTGTACCAAGTGTTTAAAAGCTAATCAATATTTATTTCTCTAAGTTCATCAGAAACACAATTTTCATAGCTTCTGATTTTTTTTTTTTTTTTTTTTATGGAGGATTGTAATTAAGCATAGTTGAATAACTATAAGCAAGAGAAATTTGAGAAAGCTTCAAAGATACTTTTAAGATTTCCTAAGCATTGAACAAAAGATAGTGCTAGAGACTTTTACATCAACTTTACATGAAACTTTCAGTAGCATCATGCAGTAAGGAATAAGGATATTTTTCAATATATATGTTAGCTCTATTCATTTATATTGAGCTTTGTGTTTTTAATATCAGCACTCACTGTTGACTATATTATATTTTACATACATATATATATATATATATATATATATATATATGATATTGCACTTTATCAGTGAAACTAGCTACATATTTTGTATGCACTAATACAGTATTTAATGATTTTCAAATGGAGTGCAGTACTATATTGGCAGCTAGGTCACATAATTTTACTATTGAAACTTTTTATTTTAATGGAATGTCCCACACTTCCTATCGACTATATCAGTAGCTATATATAGTGAGCACAGGATATACCTGGGGGCTTGCTTTGGGAATTACTAGCCTGCCACCCAATTCCCTGTCTTTCAGTAGTATATTCTCTTCTACAATAAACCTCTCTTCTTTCATCTATGCATGTGTTGCTGTTGCTTTACTCAAGTATCATCTTTGTCTGTTTGTGACCTCTTAAGGATACAACACTTTTACTTTTAACTCTAAGTTTTTACATTAATAGTTTCTTCTCCCACACTTCTCACTTGTGTATCACTGTTCTGGCTTACTGCTTTCCTGCCAACTATGATCTTTAAAAATTTAAATGCAACTTTAATCATTGTCATCATCCGTCTCCTTTAATCCTGTTCCCTTATTCACTCTTTCACTCTCAGTAATCCTTTGCATCCTAGTGACTTTCATTGCTTTGCTTGAGGTGAAATGATTACAATAAAAAAAGTATATATATATATAAAAAGAAAGAACAGTAAGATATATAATCCAGTGTTCTTATAGATATTTTTATTTTTACAAAATAGTGCTCAATGTAAATTTACAGAGCATTAATATTATAAATTAATTGATTTAAAATATGTTTTTTTTTCGCTACACAGTTCTAACCATGTTTCAAAAGTGGAAGCTAAATGCCCCGAATTTAATTTTGTAATTAAATTAGACATTAGTTCCATTTCATCCTCGAGCGAATTTACAGATGAATTCATCTGTAACCTTGGAAACATGAATTATGATTTTAGCTGTGTCTTTAAAACCCAGTAATTTTAAAAGTTACTCCAAAATTCGCTTGAGAATGAAATGGAACTTGGCATATTGGTCTTCTTTGCAAGTTGAAAGGTCATGGTATGTTTGGGCAAATTTTAAAACTGATTCAATCTTTTTGCATCAAATCATGAAATGAATGTTGTCTTGAATGGGCCGCTCTTCTAGATCTTTTAACATTAATACAGGTATCTTCCAGATCTCTATTGTTGGATCCACATTGTTCCTAATTTTCATCAACAACCTTCTGGTAGCAAGGAATAGCTTGTTAATTTCAATGCCTCCAAAATGAAACTGATCTATCTGAGAAAACCCTTTTTGCCTTCTATCAGCATGACTAATGCTAACCTCCAGAAAAGTGACTCATACCTTCTCAGGCTAGTGTTTTCTGCTGAAAAATCATATTGAGTTAATTGCTAGGAAAGTTGGTATATTATATTGCACTAGACAATTTTCTTAAACATTCTACCATTCATCTTTGCATAGAATTTTGCTGCCACATCTGGCCTGGTGCTTCTGCTATACATTAAAGATCCTTGATAAAATCCAAAGAAGAATCTGCAATGTCAATGGTTCTGACCTGGCATCTCAGCTTCAGTCACTTTCCCACCACTATAATGTAGCTTCTCTGTACATTTTTTATAAATATTTTTATGGTAGTTGTTTTGATAATTTTTCCTCTATGATACTTAGACTTTCTGAATTTAAATGCAGTATTAGGTTAGTGGTAAGGTTTCATCATTTTACAGTTAAAATGACAGGAAGTTCTATGCTAACAGTTTCTTCTCTCACACTTCCCACTTGTGGAACTCTCCCCTGACTTCTTACTTCCCAGTTAAATTTGATCTTCAAAAGTTTATATGCAATATCAATCATTATCTTCCATTTTTCTTTGCTTTTTATTGTTTTCTCTCCTTAATAATATTTTTTTGTATTCTCTCACACTCAGTAACCCCTTGTGTTTTTTGGCTTTATTACTTTGATTGAAGTGAAATGACTAAAAACGAATATATTTTCCTTTATTTCTCTTGTAAAATTTGTTAATTTCCTTATTTTCTATTTTTTTTTTTTGTTTTCATTTCTAATTCAAAACCCACATACATTGTGGTTCATTAATTTTAACAATATACTCATTATATTAAAAATCAATATGAAAATTTCCTACAGTAAAATTAGGACATCATTATATTCAAATGAGGTATGTCAAAGAGAAAGCTTCTAAAAGGAAAATGGTAATTTTCTGATCAATCAAATCTATGGGATTTTTCTGAAATTTATATTTGTATGATATGAATAATTTTTCAATAAGACAGCAGCACAATAGTGATATTTTTTTATAAACCTCATTTGTATTACAACTTATTTGTTCTGCAATTATCTATTTATCCCAACCATTATATATTAATTTCTTCACTCTTAAATTCTTAGATGCAGATGTTTTTTTTTTGTTTTTTTTAATGAAATTTAATTATTTTTGAAGAATACTTGTTTATTCCATTTACAACAGTTTTATGCTAATTACTTCCGCAGGTTAAAATAATTTCATATGACAATAAAAATTATTGTATTTACCACCATAATCAAATATACATTGGTAACTTTTCTAGTTCTATACTATGGTTATATGGTTACTTAGGTAGAATTTGTTCATTATAAATCGTATTACATACATAAGCAATAAAGAGGATTTGTATAACTTAAGTAGATACACAATATGTTTGAATTATTAGTAAAATAATATTTTTCTAAAAGATTATATTTGATAAGAGCCAGATCATGTGGAAAATGTAGTACCATTGGTATATTTGGGTGGGAGTTGCTTGGTTCTCATTTTCCAGTCTTGGTAGAGTTCAAAAGCATCTCCAAGTCTTTGTTGGAGAAGAATTATTTTCCACCTTCCAACCTCTCTCGCAAAGGTGGAATGTGGTGAATCTCTTACTGCTCTATCGCTACTTTCCATAGAAAGTGCTCTGATGAACTACATTTCTTGGTTTCACCCAGTCTAACCTTTATAGCTAGGACCTATGATGCCACTTACATAATAGTAAACTACCCACATTTCCTCCATATTCCACTGGTGAGAAATAAGTTCCACTCAAACAGCTTCTTCCTGTGAACCACTGTCCTGGAGAACACACTCCTAAAAGGATGTTTCTCCAACAACTACAATCTTAACCTGTCCAAGTCTAATGTTAACCATTATCATCCCTTTTTATTCATATAAACTATCCTTTAACATAGCCCACTACCTCAAGTGACACCTGGGATTTACTGTAAAATTTACTTACAGTTCTGATTTTATATTAAATTTAAATAAATTTTCAACATAAAGTGGATATTCATGAGTAAAAAATGCAGGTATCTAAAAGTGTGGAATAGTTTAATTTATTCAAGCATTTTAATTGCTTCATTCATGTCCAATAAATCTCATATTTGTTGCTTTTAATTTAATTTCTGTGTCAGATTCCTGTTTCTTTCTGATATAACTGTCATTATGTTTAGACAGATTTGAACGTATTATTATAATAATGTAGGATCAGTCCCGTAATAAATGCAAGTCCATTATTACATCCTTTGATTTTATTGGAGGAGCATTAGCCAATCAAATTTTCATGTCTTGTTCCAGCACAACATATAAACTTCCTGTTGTTTTTATGGCAGGGCTGTTGATTTAAATAACTGTAAGAATGATAATTACATGAAGTCTTATTTTTGTACCACGATTTGTGTTTATAATATGGTATGCAGTTTTCTTCTTGAATTTCAAGACTGGTTTATACAATAAGGAGCTTGCAAGATAATGGCAGCCAACATCATAGCTGTTACAATACATATCCTGTTATGCATATCACTCTGACATGGCTTCCAACCAGCAACTATATAAAAACAAGTAAACAAAAATGGATACATCTTAATAAGCTTCCTTGAAAAATTTACAAATGTTAGAAATTTTGATTCCTAACTCCACAAAAGGCCATAATCTGCACAGAATAGTGTTGAAGGAATGTGCAGTATTATCATTTTATGCCTCTTGTTATATTTGTTCCATAAACAATATTTGGTAGACTCTTGAAAGTATGGATAAACAAAAAGACAATAGTCCTGCAATTAAAACAAACCACAATTAATATATGTATTAACAAGACATGTTACAAGTTGTAGTTATGAACAGTTAAATATAATCTTCTATCAGTCTCTCAAAAGTAGTTACATGCCTTGTGTCTTGGAGTGAAAGGAAATGTGTGTTGCTGCTCCAAAAATCAAAGAGAAAGAGCCTTTCAAATATTGTGCAGACTGATTATTGTCATTGGGTTGTAATCCAACAATAATTAACTGGAGATGCAAAGAATGGTTAATTAGAGATGACAACTACAATCAGATTTTAGAACATAAATTTGACATTACAAATAATTCAAGCAACAAAACATTGACAGTCTTCACATTCCCTGTTTCTGAAAGCCCATGACTAAAGCAAAATGTTTCTTTCAACTGCATTTTGCTATCTATGTCTTTTTGGCAACAATGTCACTTTTTTTATCACTCCCCCTTTTTTCTGGCTTGTGGCCACATCATGTTGAAACCAGTTCCCATGCAATCCCAAAAGTTAAGCAATATTGATCCTGGTTAGTATCTAAATGGATGACCACTTGGGAATACCAGATGCTGTATGCTTGTATGTGTCTGTGATATTATAGATAATAGCTTGGAATTGTTAATCAGAGAGCCAAGTTTCAATTCCTATTGGGTTCATTATATTTACTTATTAAAATTTTAACAACATGTATTGATCAAAATTCAGAATATATACATAGTTATATGAAAAGTGGCAAAAATTGTTCATGTGTGGTTCCTTAGTTGGTGTTGCTAAGGAAAGCAATTAAATGTAAGGGTTTTGTCGGTAAGGCAAGGAGTTGGCCAATTTCTTGGGTTGGTTGGCCAAAGTCACGATTGGTGTGAGGAGAGAGGTCTGGAGCAGATTAGTGAAGCCAAGTGTAGTGTCATTGACAGGGTTTGATATACACTTTTTTCAGGGTTGAAATCCACACTAGTGAGATGCTTGATGGTCTGGCAGTTATGTGACAAGGCTGAAGTGTTGAAACCAAACACATCAGCAAGGAGTGCCATTTTTATATCTTTGGCTTAACAGGTGCAGGCTCCAAAAACATCCTTTTTTTGTGATCATGTTCATGATTGGCTATTGTATTTTCGATTTTTGTGGGGATTTGTTTTGTGGACTGGATGTGATGCTCAGAGATCCTGTACAGAAGATAACTTTATTATTTTGCATTTTACTTTGTCCGGCCAACATGTTTGGTGTAATCAGAAAGAGGTCTAGATTAAATAGTATAACATACTCTTGGGAAAAGTATGAATCTGCTTCTTCCTCCAGCTATGGGTTAATTAGTAAGATTTGTATCACTAAACCATTATTACCTCCAAGAAAAAATTATATCTAAAAATAATTTCTGGCTTTAAATATCCTGTAAAGTGTTGATAAGCCATAGAAAATGAATAAATTAATCAATTAACCCCTTTTTTTCTGCATCTGGCTACAAAGATCATCCAAGAAACAGCATTTAAAACCTAATCAGGCACTGGTCCAGGTACAATTTTACAGACAATGCCTTAAACAGTTTAGACAGAGATGTATATGGTTAGACAGTGCATAAATATACAATCATACTTACTACCTTTCTAGTCTAAATATCCAGGGTTTCTGTTTTTGTTTTTACAAACTGATTATAGTTTTAAGTTATAGTCTTAAATTATTTGAATTCAAGTAATTTACATGAAAGCAGAATTTTTTTCATTGTTTAGTAATTTAAAAGATCCAAGATAACCAATCAAAATGTCTTGAGCTTTACTTTTTTTAATTTAGAAGAACTGTGTAAAGTGAACAATCTTTTGCATAAGATAACCCACTAACATAAGTAAAATTATGTATGTTTTCTCTATTTGTTTTTTGTTTTTTGTTTTTTTTAGCAAGCTCTCTTTGGACAGGCAGTCCCATGCCAGTCATCAAAGTGTCCACCATGCTGACACCATTTATGGTGGTCATCCTATCTCCCCTGATATTGATCCACATGACCCAATCCAAGGCAATATCATACCCCATGGTCATCCTGGCATACCTCACAGTGGCCGTCATCATCGTCATAGGAGACGTCGGTTACTTTCAAGTCATAGCTCGGATGAGACTTATAAAGATGTATTTGATGATTTCCAAGGCAAAATTCAACCACGACTTAAGAAGAGCACTTATATTGCTGATTATACAGGTCTTGACCTCGAGGGTCACCAGGCCCAATTTGAGAAAAGACTAAGGTTAGTTATAATAAAAAAAAAAGAGAAAAAAAGAAAAAAAATCCTACCTAACATAAGACATATTTATATCCTTCCAAAACCTCTAATACTGGAAGTCAGTGTTCAGATGCTACTATTTTATGAAAAGGTCAATTTTAGAAAGAAAAAAAAAAGCCTATATTTTCCATACAAATGAATATGCAGCCAAAAATAACTGAAAAACTTATGCAAATATTTAGTAGATATTTCAATCATGTTTAAAAACAGTATAAACATATATAAGATGACCTGCTGAAAGTTGTCACATTGAGTTGGTGACATTTTCCTTATCACAAGAAAGACTTGATTTTTTTTGTTTTTTGGATTGTAAATTTGAGTTTTATAATTGTTTAATAAATATCTTCAAAGACATAATGAAGAAAATATTTTGAACGAAATGATATTCAAATAAAAAGGCGTTTTTAAGAAAAACCAGTTAATATTTTAAAAACTGTAGATGGACTAATAACAAGATGCAAGAGAACATATCTGATCAAAATTTCCTGGCATCCATGTTATTTGATATTCACTTCCAACAGAGATACACAGAAGTTGGAAAACTAAAAAATATCCACCTACATATTCCAAAAAACACAAAAGAGGAAAATTTGTTTCAGAATCTAACATGGCTATAGAATTTTAAAGAAATTCGTGGTGCTTGGTATGCTGATAACAGAACTGTGAAATTTTTGCTTTAAGCACAATGGATTTTATTAAGCCTCTATTGTGTATAGCAATTATTTACAAGGTTTAGCTTAGACTGACACAAGGCCAAAATGATGAAACACTCATCTACACTGATTAATTGGTTTGCAAGCAAAGCTTGTTAACCATTGCATTACGACAGATGCTCAATAATGATATTTACTAAGATTAATACAACACTAGCATACTCAGTGAGTATCAAACTCATCTCGGTCATAATGGTTGTTAAGTATTGTTTAATGGAGATGTACTCTTCTGTATAGTACAAATATATAATTATAAATGAATACTTGCTGTACAGGAAGATGCAAAAGATGGGCAATATAGGAATATTTTGATTTAAAATAAAAGAAAATTGCCAGTAAGTAGTGTTATTCAAAGAATTACTTAAGAAAAAACAGACATTGAAGTCATGAACAAATATTTGCAGTCAGGTAGCATTTAAACATTACTTCTGTTATTTTCATACCCAACCCAACAAAACCCACACCCAGAGTGTTTAAGCATGAACTTCATAATCACAAAACTTTTATATATTTGGAAATAAAAACAACAAAATTGTGTTTTACAAAAGAAAAAAATGTCAATCAGGATATTTCTGGAAGGTGTATTTTTTAAAACAATCAGTCATTTTAATTATAATGCCAGTATCAAAGAGATAGAGTATTAATAATAATATATAGAATTAAATGTTCATATATCTTGTCCCTGGTCAGAATTTGATGAAGATTACATCCACTCATTGGCAGTGTTGATTTTAAAATCCTAATTTTACAATCAACTCCTCTGATGAATGGATGTAATCTCTGTAAAGTAGGTACAAGATAAGAAAACATTTAGTTTTATTTATTACTATATTCAGAAATATGACATTTCAAATATAAATCTTAAGACAATTTTAACAGAAAATGTGAATCCTTTAGACATTAAATGACATCATCTCATTACAGTTCAATGGAATCATCATATCTTGATTGGACTGATATAACCTGTTTTTAGTTATTTTTAATGAATATGTTTTAGTAAGTGCACTTTTAAAAAATTTGGAATGCCAATTTTCTTGAAATTTAAAATAATTAATCTTTTATAGCATGTTCTGTTTCCCAGAAATTGCGAACTAACAAACCAATTTAAGAGTAAAATACTCCAACATAGGAATTGAAATAACAACACCAGACATCAAGCAAAATCACTAACAGAAACTAACATTTTTATTGATTCAGACATATTTGATAATCATCTCAAAATAACATGGCTGAAACAAGGAGATATAAACAGTAAAGCAAGAGAGCCATTGTATTTATTCTTACAATTAAAGCAAATTTTGGTGAAATATTGGAATAAATTCCATGCTTAAATGACTGTTTAAAATCATGATTTAAATGGAAAATTTAAATATTTGTGATACTGGCTTTTGTTTGTATACAATTTAAATGATTTTTTTATAAAGATTTTTTTTTTTTGTTTTTCTTAAAAAAAAAAGATTGAAGTAAACATTGCTCAAACTTTTATTAGATGTAGTTTCTATTATTTACTAATTTCAATAACAGTGTGTAATGAGTGTCATATAAATAATATATATATATATATATATATATATATATATATATATATTTTCATAAACTAAGGTAAATCATCATATGATCCTATTCTGTCAATAATATCTGAATGAATGCCAGAAAAATAAAAATCATTTTTCTGGATTTTAATGCACAATGTGCAGTCTCAGTGTCAATACTTAAACTTTTGGTTAAAAAAATTGTAATGTTTCACCCATAATTTGTTGCCAGAAATATTTAGATTGTGAAAATGACTAATGTTAAGCAGTAGATTGATGGAGAAACCAAAACTTTGTTTATATACCAGGTTTAAATGCAGCTGGTAACAAAATACAATGATGACTATTGTTTCTTGTTTTCTCAGATTTGCTGTGTGTAATGATTATGCCAAGTGAAAATGCTGATATATATGATAAATTCTAACCATAGCATCATGGATTATCTAAACAGTTAGTCTTCAGTGAGTCTCTAATTTAAGTCTAATTTGAGAAAAATGTTATCTTGTTTAGAACTTGGTTCATGGTGGGTTCAGTATTAATCAGGAATCTTTCAAGCAATTTCTGGTTCTTTCCTTTCATCTTTCAAGACAAAACCAAAAATGATCTTGTTAAGCTATAATATTAAATTGCAACAGAAATTATTTTTCAGAGCATTGAGGATTTAGAAGAAAAACTCTTAAATAACATCAATCTATAATTATGCATGCAGAGGATTTAAATAGCAGTATCAAATCTATGAATTTCTGATAAATTATTATACATTAGTCTGTTTGTATTAATATCTTCATCTTTTCCTTGTACTGGTTTTTGAAGTCATAACATTGGAAAGAGCAGAAGTGAAACAATGGATAAAAGTGTGGATTAAGTGCATTTAGCAAGAATTCATATGTTCTAGTTAAGTAAAGAAAGCAAAATCAGCAGACAAATGAAAATGACTGTGTTATCTCCCCTAGCATAAACAGTAAAATGAGGACAATCTCCTATTGACTGAATAAAGTGTTCACTTCATAAAAGCTTATTGAATTGGATGGGTATTTGAAAAATACTGTTTGGGGTAGAGTGACTCATACAAATAAGATTAGGACATTAGTCAAAATAAACTAGGGCAAAATATTCAAAAACATTTATGGTAGCAGAATTAATGATTTGCTTGAAAAAATGTTAAAAATGCCATTTGAGAGGAGAAACTTACAATTCCACTTAGAAATTTCAACAGTAAAATGATGAGACCTAACTGCCAATCTATCTATTTTTTGTCAAAGAATGCATTTGGTTTAAATATTAAGACATGCCCTTTTTATGATTAAAGGATTTATTGAGGATAGAAAAAAAATGAGGAAACTGTATAGAATGAAAAAAAAAAATGAACTTTTATTGAACATCAGAAAGAACAAAATCAAGTGTCTGTTGCATAAAACTCAATAAATGGAATATGAATCTTATCATACATGTCGCAGAATTGCAAAGACTAGAATACTTCATTACAATTTTATAAAGAATAAAATTAACTGTTCATCTCCAAAGTTTGTCACCTTCTCTCTTGTATTCAATTACATACAAATTGTTAATAACTATCTTAATTTTAAGTTCTTTGCTAGTTTTTGCACATCACTTAACTTGGGTATATTTAATGGAAGTAGGTCCTCTTAAAAAGACTGATCTGGATAAGGAATTGGCAACTTGACCTTTAAACAAGGAAAACTTGCCAGTCATTGTTTCTAACAACCATGCCATATTTATTCTCCTTGGAGAAAGGGAAAAGTTTTCAAATTTCTTTCTATCTTTGATCATGGATTTAAAGAAGTTTTGAAATGCTTTTTAGAATCTAATATATTCATTCCAGTTATTGACGTCACATCAAATCTCTAAGCTTTCATTTCATCCAAGGCAATGTACATCTCAACAGTTTCCCTTCTCCTTTGATCTTTTTCTATCTGACCAAACTCTCTGTTGCATAGGAGATAACAGTGACTCCTCTCTGGGAAATCACTTAATTAAAATGACAACTGATAACTAGTAACTGAAAGAAACTTCAATATTTTATGCTGGTGGTTTTGTTCCCATTTTAGGGAACAAAACTATCTGCATAAAATATTAAAAAAATATAAAAAATCAATCATAAAAAATATAAAATCAGCTTTCCACAGTTTCTGGAAAGGACATGTTAATATCATATTATAATGTGGCTGTTCTTTAGCATGTATATTACACCATACCATTGCCTCAGATAAACAATAAGACATTCCTGTGAGGAGAGACAGAAGAAAAGACATATCAAAAACACTGTGAAAGGAAACAAAAAGAAAGTAAGTAGGAAGAAAGCAAAGTAAGACAAAGGATTTGATGATACTTTTATGTGTTTAACACCTGTTTCAGTGAAATTGAATACCTTGTCAATTTTTAATCTTTTCATTTGTACCCACATCATAAATAATTAACTGTGTTCATATTCATGATAGTTAATAATATTTTCTTAAGTTAAGCTCAAATATTTAACATAGAAATACAGGAATTTCCATGTCTATCTTATAGTTATGGAACATGCAAGGGTCATATCCAGTAATTAAGATTCATTAGAAAATTCAAATGAGAAAATTATGAAATTTTCTCAAGTATTGCTAGTAAATCTTAATACTTTGTTAACACAACATTTAGTATCTATTTACATTATTCAAGCTGTTGTCCTCATCTTTATTGTCATATTCACAACATTTTGACCATTCTATGCTCTGGTCATCTTCAGGTGATTAGTCTGTGTCTCTGTTCAGGTGTAAATTTAAATTAAAATTTTTCCAGAATGAATAACAAAGACTACCAACCAGAGTTGTTTTCAGTAGAATGTCCAGTTGATAAATGGTAGAATGAGATTTTATTTTTTTTTGTATTCAAAACAAGAACAGTTTGTATCTTCTGCTAGTTAAGAATATTCTTAGATCTCTTTTTATAAATAAACATTGACTTTTCTCACATGCTAAGCCTCAAGTTTCAAGGGACCTTTCTGAGAGCAATAATTTTCTCAAGCCTCATCTAGTGACTAGTATCATGAATGATAGAATAACCCAACTACTGGAATTTTCCCATTCTACAATTCAGTGCACAAGTGGCTATGGAATCTATTACATGAAATTGGGCCCTTATCCACAATTATCAAGAGGGTGCCTTGTATAATCTGGGCCAATATTTAAATATCAGAAAAATTTGCACTCAAGCTATTTGTAAACTCAATGATTCCATTGGAAAAAGAAAATCAATACATATCCTTTGAGATTTACAGGTTTCGAATAATACGCATATATTGCTTTTATTTATATAAAGTTCAGTGTTTTCTTCTAAGCCTGTGCACTAATTACTTTTATTCTTGGTGTTAATAACAAGGGAATAAATACAATTATATTAAAACTGATTTAGCTGAGATGCTTTACAATAATAACTACCTCAATATGCACAGCCCATTAAAAGCAACATATTTGTCCACCCAATACTTTCTGGATGAGAGACTTTTGCTTAAAGAAAGAAACATTAAATTTAGAAGTTGCAAAAAGACTACACGAACATCAAGAAATCCATTTCTCCATGTAAACAGTATCTTCAATATCAAGTACTATACAATGTGCTACTGAAACTGTGTAGAATTTCAACATGGAAAAATGGTTAATCACTCTATCACTGAGTTTTCATTATTTCTTTTGAAGTCATTCATATGTATGTGTGTTAGTGTGCGCGCGCATACAGGAAAGCATACATTATAAATATATACAAAATTATAAATCCAAATCCACAGCATACTTACTTCTGTTTGAGGAACCCCTTTCTAATTGACCAGGTCTTCAAGACTGTAGCTGTACTGTTCACACTTGGCAAAGTGCAGGTTGGTGAGGCTATTTAATTCATAGTTGGGATGGCCATTGACTCTGAGAAGTTCATCTGCCCTTTAAGCACTCTTGTTTTTGTGCTGCTTTTTTTTTTACTTTTTTGGTAATTATATACAAAAATCTATAAAACAAAGGGTAGGGAGAGAAAGGATAAGAAAAAGAATTACCCACCATAAAATGATGGATTAAAAATATAACAACAACAACAACAACAAGAAACAGCATCTGTCTATATTTCTGAGACATGTAACTGTATTGTAACTTTTTACACTATTTATATTGTTTGGCCTGTTGTCCTAATCTTTGTCATATTCACAACATTTTGGCAGTTGTATGCTCTGGCCTTCTTCAGGTGATATACTTGGAAATGTACAACTGAACCCTTTATTTAGTCCATGGGGGTAGATTGTTCTAGTTCTACATACCATGCCTTTTCTGGATATCTCAGTTTCAGTTAATTCCCTTTAGTAACTCAGCTCTCCAAGTTTTGTTCACTTCTGCTATGGCCAGGTATTGAACTCACAACTCTTTGGGTCAAGTTATTTTTTTTATTACTTCAACCAATGCTTTTATCCACTGGGCCCAATCAGATCTCTTGAGAAGTGGATTTGGTTCTATTCAACTCAGACAAGATATTCAATAGCTAAATAAATAAAGTTATTTAATTTTATATATACTGGACTTTTCCATCGTTTTCAACATATGAAGGTCAAGCAGCTCAGTTCTTAGAATTGGCAGCCGGATTAACCACACATATCATTTGATTATACGGTTTAAGGCCAACCACACTTTTTGAAAGAGCCAAATACAAAGAACTGGTGCACATTATGCCACAAAGTCCCCAAACAACCTGCCACAGGTTTAGAATTCAGAGTTGTTCTTCCAGGCTGGTTACCACCCAAGGCTGTAGTATCCAGTCTGACCTGCTATTTAACCATAGGTGTGGGGGGGGGGAGTTAGTAGAAATAGGTTTAAACCTTTCCCAAGGGTATAACATAAGTTATTTTTTTTATTACTTCAACCAATGCTTTTATCCACTGGGCCCAATCAGACTATTGCCTAACAGTCCAGTATTCTTTTTTAAACCTATTTCTACTACCCCCCCTATCAACCCACCGAAATTGCTTTGATAATATAAATCTTCTTCTAGGTGCCATGTATCTTCTGGACATTGGTAATCATAGCTCTCCACAACTTCAAGTAGCACTCCACAATATTTATCTTTTTACTGTCTCTCCTAATCCCTGTTCTACCAACTATTTACGCATGCTTATTTAGTAGGTTATTCACAGCTTTCCTTTGGTTCTCTTGCCTTCAACATGTCCTGTGAATGTTCAATTTTCCAAACCTTCTTTCCTCATTATGTGCCCTAGAAACTTCAAGTGTTCCTTTCTGATTCTAAGTAAAGGTGTCCTCTTTGATTCTATTTTCTCTAAAACTTCATCGTTGCTCACATGTTCTCTATATGATATGATATTTTCAGCATCTTTCTGTAGAACCACATTTCTCTTGCCTCAAATCTCTTCTTCATCTATGAGGAGATTGTCCAGCATTGACTGCAATGTAGGAGAACTGATATTGCCTAACAGTCCAGTATTCTTTCTTTTCTTTAGGAGAATATTTTCCTGTTTCTTAATACGTAACTTTTGGAAGGCAGCTTATGCTAGTCAGATTTTAGTGTCACATGTTTTATCCTCTGTTAAAAATGCTTCCTAGTAATTTAAAATATTTTTACTTGCTTGATTTTCACATCTCTAATTCATAGTTCAAATTTTGGGTTCTTTCTTTTGCTGATAATCATATATTTTGTACACTTACAATTGATACTTAGTTCTTCCTTCTCACTTTCCCTTTTATTACCTAGGAGTACCTATAGTTTAATTTCCATGTCTACTATTAAAAGTACTCATGTGACACTAAAGTTCTTGTGGTTTCTAAACTTGATTGGCTGTTTTCTCAAATGAGCATAAATAGTGTGCATGTGTGAGTATTTGCCATTATTAATCTATTTATTAAGTGCATCTTCTATAGATTCTAAATTGTGCTGATCTAAGGACATCATTCGTGTCCTTCTCCTGTATGACTTCAAATCTGGAGTGAATGCAGCCAAGTCACCATATCTGTGTTGCATTTGGCATCATCACAGTGTCCAAACAAACTGCACAAGACTATTTCAAGCACTTTCTTGAAGGCAAAACCAACCTTGAAGAAACTTGCTCTGCATCACCATCGATGGTGGATGATGAGTGCCTGCAGCAGATAATTGAAGCCACTCCACATTAAACTTGCTAAGAGCACACAACTGTTCTGGAGGTATTTCACTTCACTATTATCAAACACCTGTATCCCATCAATAAAGTTTACCAAGCAGGACAATGAGTAAACAACCAACTGAGTTACTTCAATCATCAGCAATGTGTCAAAATGGCTGCTCTATTGCTCTCTGCTGTTGGAATACTGCATGGCTTGACTTCATTTTAACTGGTGATGAGAAGTAGTACCTGTACGTCAACCAAAAGCAAAGAAGATCTTGAACCAACAAAGACAGCCAGCTGTCAGCTCACCAGAAAACCACATATATCCTTAAAAGGTGATGTTCAGCAGGATAGCTTACAAGTGATCTATTGGTAGTTGTTCCCTGCCAACCCATGATTACAACAGTCACATATAGTGTATAACTTGACCATTTGACAGCAGAAATCATGGAGCTGCATTAAAGAATGAACAATGTTCAATTTCTTCATGCTAATGTTTATCTAAACATCAAAAGACAGACTTGTTAGAAACTGCTGAAACTAGGCTGGGAAGTTCTGTCACATCTATTTGTCAAGGAAATTGTTCAATGATGACAACAAACTGAAACTGTAGTCAACAGAATTTCTCACCTCAATGCCCACCCTGTTTTACAGAGGTGGAATTCATTCTCTGCCTGTTAAATGGCAGAAGGTTGTTCGCTCATTATATCATTGAGGGAATATATTTTATATTTTTAAAAACTCATTTTGATTTAATGTTCAACAAACTGCAAGAATTTTCTAGATATGTTCACATACTCTCTGGAATCCAGAAAAATTTCATAAAACATAGAATAATTAAATAAAAAATTTGAAACAACTTTCACTGATATTTAACCAAACCTACACACACACACAGACACACAAAGAAATGCTGAAATGCTCTCAGTCCAATCATGACATACTGTCATTTGGTTTGATTTTGAAAAGTGAATTGAGGCGATAATTTTTCAGTACCCTGTCTCTTACACACGCTCACATAGATATATATTTTAGAACTATAAACATTATTTTAGTAGGTACACCTATGTGAGCAGACATCACTGTTTTTTTTTCTTTTTATATATATATATATATATATATATATAAACAGTGAAATTAATATCTATGCCCAAGAGCATTTGTGGATTTTAATTTTACATGGATATCTGTTGAAACAAATGTACTCACTAACTCATACTAATAAGAAATAATGTCAAACTGATTTTATATATATAAAAACACACACACACACACATGTCCACTATTCCTCACCATTAGCATGACTCAGAGTTGTGGTACTGGGGTTGTATAATATACATATTTATTATTATATACTTAATATCTCTGTGATATTACATCAAACACTATTTTATTAACACCAGTTTACTTGTGATGCATTTTGTCCTTCAGGACTTCATGTTGGTATGGCTACACATTCACGGGGTACTTGAGATTTTAGAATTTTTATATATATAATAGCTGGCCATTCGTATTTGAGGATACCCATCTACTAGGGCAGTTAGCTAATCCCTAATTCAGATGCTTGCTCAGGCACATTTGCATTTGTTCAAAACCCACAGAGCCCACCTGTGGTTTATACTGCAACTATACTGAGCAGACCTTAGTTAAAGTTTCTGGGAGAGAGCATGTTATCTAGCATGATCAACAATTTGAACAAGGCCACCACATTCAAACCTTCGGTCCCGATGACTTGTAACTTCATGCTAGCACTGCTATCAACAGTCGCCCCCAAATGTTCCAACTACCCAATTTCACTCACAAGGCTTGGGTCAACCCATGGCATGGTTTTTAGGTACTTTCCAAAGGTGTGGCATGCTGGGATTGTACCCCTTCCAGACCGATAAAATCAAGAAGTCTCCTTCCTGACAAATCAATCGTGGTGAGGTTCAAACCCGAGTCTCATGGTCAGAAAATGAACATTCTAACCACTCAGCCATGCACCCATATATATATATATATATATATATATATACACACACACTCACATTATTCAGTTTTTCTTTTATGAGTGTTAAGAAAGTGTTGGTAGTGATTATTGTAACAATCACTTTTGGCCAATTCATCAGCCATTTTCAAAGGGTTCTTAGTATATCTTTTTGTGTTTATGTTCTAATCTGTGCTGAGTTGTAGCAAATCCATGTTGGTGCATCTTCAGAACACCACTAACACTACAGAAAATTTCAACAAGTTTCCTAAGTCCTTTCACTTAGCAATCTAGTATTATAGAAGGTCAATAATTACTAAACTTTCATGAATTACTTCAACCATAGAAAAGACAGTCACTATATGTTGTAGAATTATAGCATTGAGGCACATTATTCTTCTATGTCTTTTTAGGATAGGGGTGATCATAGCTCTCCATAACTTTCTGTCCTTTGTAGCAATGTTTGTCTGTAAGACAGACATAGGTAGAATGCACAGTAAGAAAGGATAAAAGATGTAGCAAAAGATTGGTTTATTTGTACCCAATGGATTGCAAAAGCAATAGAGAAAGACCAGACAAAAGATGGCAAGATGAGATAGAGGGTATTGGTAAGACAATGTAGAGAACAGCATAGCCATGATTTTTCATGTCATGTTTTGAAAAAGGCCTTTATACAACAGTGGATGTGCTACATCAAGCTATTATATATAACATCAGTCTCTGTCTATATTTCTGAGATGAGGTATTATGTACACTATTTACATTATTTGGACTATTGTCCTCATTTTTGTTGCAATATTTATTACAACATTTCAGCCATTGTACGCTCCGGCCTTCTTCAGGTGGTTGGAATGTCGAACTGAACCCTTTATTTCGCTCACTGGGGTAATAGAATTGGTAGACTGTTCTAGTTCCACGTGCCATGGTGCCAAGGGATGTCAGTTATCGGTTATCTCCAGTTAATTCCCTTCTCCACTGCCTTAACCAGGTATTGAACTCGCACGCTTTTGGGTTCTGTCACTAACGCCTTTATCCACTGTGCTATGTGCCCTTGAGGACATCTGTGTATGAATTTCTAGGTATTTTAAACCTAATGTCTTCAGCATCATTTTTTACAAGTGCTCATATTGCAATTTTTGCTGTTATCAACATATGTTTTTACCAGAGCTCATATTGCAATTTTTGTTGTTATTATCACTTTTCTCTGGCAGTTCAACATTCCAACCACCTGAAGAAGGCTAGAGTGTACAACGGCTGAAATTTTGTAATAAATATGGCAAAAAAGATGGGAACAATAGTCTAAATCATTTTCTACCAAGGCCAATGTACTGATGATGAAGGGGGCTATACTAATGACATAGGTATTCATAGTTGGGATAAGAATTATCTCAAACAGAAAATTGACATCCTCTATCAAGTGGTCCAAGAAACAGGACTCAAGATAAATCTTTCCAAAATAGAAACTATGTTCTGGAATTGGAATGAAGGCAGTGATGGCTCCTGCCTTGAATCCATCATAAAATTTCAGAATGTGGAATTAGTCAATACTAAACACTATAAATACCTCAGGTATGAATCAGTTATAACAAATTAAGCACTGGAGAAAAGGAAATCAAAAACAGAAGGTTGTGCCAGAGTTAGTTTCACTGTACACAGCAAATTAATACAAAACTAAAACATCATGCTGAAAACTCGTCATGTTCTTAAATAGCCTCATCAGATCAAGACTCTAATGTGGATGTCATGTATGTCAAACCCATTCAGAAATATATAAACTCTCAGCTGTATAGAACTGCTGCCTAACAATCAATGGTGAAAAAAAAAACTTTAAGCAAATGAAATCTGAGGACCTTGGCAAAGCTCATCACTCTTTGAACATTTTGGACTGGCTCCACAGAATTGCAAACAAAGAACTGTACCAAATAACAGAAACCGCATCACTTGAGGACTTCCAACAGCAGCAATAACTAAAATAGCACATGTAACTCAAAGAAAAAATAAGGACATATTCAAGTTGTTAACATTCCACACCACTTCAAATAAAAGGTTGGGAATGAACCCCCCATCAATACTGGAAAGAGTGGTAATATATATTGAGATGGAGAAGCCTATATTCCTGAAAAATTGTTTTAAGAGACAGATTTTATAAATTTCTACTGACAACAGGCTGCTTGGTTGATGAATGCCAAATGTTTCCTTGTAGGGAAACGGCTAATATTGGCATTACTTTCGACAGCAGCAATAATTAAAATAGAGAAGCACATCTAAATCAAAGAGAAAATAATGACATAATCAAGATGTCAACATTCCACACAAATAAAAGGTTAGGAAGGAAACCTCCATCAGTACTGGAAAGAGCAATAACAGCTACTGGACTTGAGAAGCCTGTTTTTCTGAAAATTTATTTTAAAAGAAATATTTTATAAATTTCAACTAAAAGCAGTACTGTCTGCTCAGTCAATGAATACCAAATGTTTCCTTGTAGGAAAATTTCTAATATCACTATATATATATATATATATATATATATATATGTATGTGTGTGTGAGAGAGAGAGAGAAAGGAGAAATACACAGCTTAAACAGCAAATATAAAATGTAGGATTTTTGCTGATACCCTTTGTCAATTGTAGTTTTTTTGAGCAAATAACATTTAAGGCTACTTCAAAGGTAGGCACTAGGTGTTTGGGTAAATCATTCTTTTTCATGGTCAAATTCTCTGAATTTTTGAATATCAGCTCTCAGACACACACACACACACACACACACACATATAATAAAACTGGGAAGGACATATAGATCCTTATATGAACGTTGTTGTTTTCTGTGTTTACAGGAGAAAATGCAGATTATGAGGTTCTTGAATAGAGATGATTTATTAAATCAAAGATTTGAATTAACAGTTAATTGTAAACATATCATACCTTTGAATCTACAATCTTGCGAGACTTTGAAATTTGACAATTGCTTCTTATATTTTAGAATAACCTTGTTGCACCATATAAAGCTTATCTTTTGTTAATAAGATCTATTTCAACATTGTATTATTTGTACATTATTCTTCTAGTACTGCTGGTAATATTTAGTCTAGAGGTATATGCATTTGGCTGACATTTCCCATTCATTGGTTTTATTAACACCCTATATAAGACCCTTTAGTTAACAGTTGCATTCTATTTTATTTTGTATGATCTATATATTTAAATTTTGTTTGATCTATATGTTTTAATAATTAGATCTATTTGTTTAAACTTTCCATTTATTTCTTGAAGGGTGGGCTTATTTGCCATTTATAAAAATGAGAATTTTTCTTTTTTTTTAACTCACAGGGTATGTAGTTTGTTGAGTATCTTGTTTAATTTTGTTTCTTCTCTCCTAGGAAATAACATTGCCTTATGTATAATATTGTAGCAAATTCACATCCATACCGAATATAATGTTTGAATTTCATCTACAATTCTAAATCTGTGGGGCATGACCTCTTACATATGATTGCTTCTTAACTTTCATTTTCCCCTTACTTTGAACTTAGTGTAGGTCATTCCAATTGGTTGATCTGAATAAAAACAAAACAAACCCTGTTACTATCTCCTCTTTTTTTCTTTCTTACTCTTTTTCTTATTCTTCCTTTTCTCATGAAAAGTGGGTGTATGTTGTTTTTAAATCTCAATAAATTGTCTACTCATCAGTTATTTACTAATGCCTGATGAGATGTGTTAATACACATTGAAACAAGATTGCATTTGTGTAGTGTTTTTACATATTTTTGATGTAATATCCTGAAATAAAGAATATTGCTCTACTTTTTTTTTTATTGAGCCCTCTTTTAAATTGAATGTTACGAACATCAGAATTGAATTCTATTCATTCTCATTTTACATGGATATATATATTTTCTTATTTTGGAAAAGGCATGAATCCATTTTTCTCCTGCTTTGGGTTATTTTGCAAGGTTGAGTGGGCTTTCTTGTTTTGGAGTCTAGGAGATAGAAAACATGGAATTCAGATCTTAGGATGGCTGTTTGGAAAATTTGTGGCACACTGTGTACCATTTCTCTGTCATCAGTTCTCCCATACTATATTTCTCTCTGATGTTAAGTGCAACTGATTCTACAAAAGACTTCACTATTATAATTAAATCATATGCATGAGTAGTCTAGCAGCTCAATTGTAAACTCAACTGTTGAGTCCGCTTGTTGGTTAAAATTAAGTAGGGAATTCAACATTCACACACACACACACACACACATATATATATATATATATAATGTAGGATTGGCTTGAGGTAATGCAAGGAGAATTCATGCTTTCACTTCTATCTAAAAAAGCATGGAAATTCTTTTAAGCTAGTTCTGGATTCTAGCAATCTATCTGATCTTTAAAACAGGTTCAGAGTATTTGAGATGTACTGTGGCATCAAAACATGTCACTTTGAGCAATGTAGAAGCATTTATCTCCTGGATGGGCTTGAGGGTAAAAATGCAAAGGAAAAATTATCCCAGGAGCTGCCAAAAAAATCAAGTATAAAAATAAACAAAAAATGCATAGATTGAAGAGAAATCCACGTTTTTGTTCTCTTAAAGGGAACTTGAAAACTTGTAGCTATCTTGTTTTTCCTCATTTTCTCCCCACTTTCAGATTCATTCTTTTTCTTTCCTCCCCTGCTTTTTCTTTCCTCCCCTCCTTTTTCTTTCCTCCCCTTCTTTTTCTTTCCTCCCCTTTTTGCTCTCTTTTTATTTGTCTTTCTTTCATTCCTTTTTTTCTAATTGCTTCTCTATTTTATTTTCAGCTTTCTCTTTTATTGTCTGTCTTTTTTCTTCTATCGCACTCTGTTTTCTCTTTTTTTGCTGCCTGTATTTTGCATTTTTTTTCCTTGTTTGTTTTCTTTTCTTCATACCACATTTTCCCTCTTTATTTTTCCCTAAAAGACATTTTCTGTCATATTCTCTTTCTCCTTTTATTACTTTGCCTCAATCAGTTCAATCTTTTCAATTATCTGTCTTTTCTCATTCAGCTGTTTCTATTCTGCTATCTTGTCCCATAAATCTATCATTGCTTTTTTTTATGAAATTTTCTTCCAAAGTCAATTTTTTTTTCTCAATCTTTTCTAATTTTTGTCTGCTCTGTAATTTAGTCTTTGTCATTTTTTTTCCTTTCTTTATCTTTTTCTTCTTTTCTTTGCTTTCTAGCTATTCTTTCTTTTCTTTTTGTTTTCTAATTTTTCTTTATTCTTCTTTGCTTTCTAATTTCTTTTTTTCCTTTTTATTTTCTAATTATTTTAGTCTGCTTCTATTCCTCCCTCCCTTTCTCATCTTTTCCAGTTCTCTTTCACGTTTTACTACCCCCCTCTCTCTCTCTCATCTTCCCCCTCATCTTTATAACCTTCTTTCTCTCTACTTCCAGTTCATTAAAGTTCAAACCATCTTGTTATAGAGCTCTCACCTGCCTATTTTTTAACAATGCACTCATCCTGTATTAAGTGATTATCCACAGGTCTTCAGGTTTGATGATCATAAAACTTGCTTTCAATGACATAATATCAAGAAATCTTTCTTAATTCTTTACTACATTTTCTTTGTTATTTTATTTCTCTCTCTCTCTCTCTCTAGCATTGAGTAGTAGATTGGTCAGTGCACATTGTCTACAGGGGTATTGACAGAAAACAGACACTACTTTTAAATTAGGATTGATAACAAATGACTTTGTGATACTGATAAGTTATCTACCAACTTCACAAAAACACAAAGATGATATCAACTTCAATGAAGTTGAGGCTGATGTACTGATTTTCTTATAGAATGCAATGACTAATGGAAACATGGCTACTATGTACTCGTTTTCTTTTTCCTAGAAAAAATGAGATGAATTACATGTACAATGTTTTTACTTTGATGAAAGTCTGGAATGGCCATAGGCAAACTGTAGGCCGTTCGGCTTTTTGAATGGCATGTCTAATTTCATAAGGAAAATAACATTTTTTTTAAATTTTGTTTCATTTCATTCTCACTTATTCACTTGCACTCTCTCTCACTCACAGAGGTTTGAGGAAGTTGATGTCAAAGAGGAATAAATATTAAATGCCTGTTGTACCTCCAAAAACCTCATGTACACTGTTGGATGTGACCAGAATTAAAGCATTTGTTAATGTAGACATTTAGACACCATAATGTAAACAACATGCAGACATAGTTTCAGTAAAATAACAAAACCTGCAGATCAGAATTAAGGGCATTTTGGTCAATCAAACAGAAAATCAAGAATCTAAAATTTTGTTAAAGTTGAACCTATCTCTACTGATATAAGCAGAGGAGAATTACTATTTAGCAAAATTAGTGATATAGCAACAGGAGAAGAAACCACATCAATGGACCAGGAATGACACACCAGCACTGTAAAATTCCACCCACTACTCCTGGACAAGGAATTTGACACAAGAACTAATGCTTCACTCATAAATAATTGGATTTATTTGTAAGTATGAGCTTTGTACACTAAAACATAATACACTCCGAAAAGCTTACACATGTGATTTATGACTGACTAGCAGCATGGCCCGGTGTTGCCCGTGCTCGATTCAAAAATTGTATGACTCATACAGCAATCGCTATCACTTGACTTAAAATATTTTTGCCCTTCCTTGCCTTTAAAGGAGTGCCCTTTGCCATGTTGATGTTGCTACATGCCTTACTTCTTGCCTATCTCACACTGCAAATTTTTTCTAAGCTCTATACTAAACATTAAATCTGTTATGAAAAAAGAACTAAACAAAATGAACACAAAATAATCAGCTTTAAAAAAGGACTCATAACTGGAAAAACCAAATGAAAAAATAATGTTAACAACAAATACTTTTTCACACCCAACCCAGTTTTGCGGAATCAGAATCAACGTTGAGTTTAAGCAAACGAATGAGTAAAATGCCATGCAGATTTAATTTTTTCCCACTTGTGACGAATGCAGTTATCGATTTTTTTTGCATGCTAGTTAACATTCATGTCAGTCAGCTGTTGGTTCTCACACTGGCCAATAGAATCTTCCTGCCTATTCATGGCAGCCAGCTATAGGCTCTCACTCTGGCCAGTAGAAAATGGCTGCAAACTACATGAAAACTGCCGTAGAAGCATGAAAAAAATCGATTATTTCCACTATCGATCAGAGTTGGGAAATGCAAAGTCAGTCTTGACTTCCCTGCTAACTTGGAGGATGTGCATGTAAATTTTGGTGTAAATCCATTGAAAATTGCGGCCGTGCATTCGTCACACACACACACACATCCTGCCTTTTATAGATAGAGATGCTTGCCATTTGAACAACAAATGACTTACTCTGACAGAAAGTCATTTGTTTTCTTCAGCATCAGTGTTTTGCTTAATAAATAGTTGTTATTTTTGTTCTATAAATCCATGTTTCTGTAGTTAGAAATGTTGCTACTTTAGGGCCAATAAAACAAATTGTAGCTATCACACCTTCTATATGCTCAACTAGCCTCCCTACTTTTTAAAACAGTTCAACTAAACCATATACATAACAATAATTAAGTATATTGCTTCTTGAGATTTTTCAGCATTTAAACCATTGACATTTGTAACAAGAAAAAATGGCTTACATGCTGGCAGAAAATGGATTCAGACATGTCTCCTATGTAAAGTATCCCAAAAAGAAAATGGGGGGCTATTTCAGCACTCATGCACCGATTCAACTTGAAGTTGATACCAGAGTTCAATGGTTCATCCACTGGCCTATCTGTTGTTGAGTGGGTGGAGGATGCAGAGCTCATTTGCTAACTATACAAATTGAAAGCCAGCAACAATCATTCCTTTGAGGCTGTTGGGGTGCCTATGCTGTGCAGCAGCAGCTTAAAGAGAAAGAAAAAATGACTTTGCCATGATAAAACATGCTCTTTATATGGCCTTAGGACCGGACCAGACCAGAACAACAATTTATTGGATGTTGACTACTCCCTGGTGAAAAGGTTGATGTCCTCCTGGCCGATTTATAGAAACTTTCTGTGCCATTTGGGGGCATGAATGATTGGATACTGGGGTGTGCCTTTGTAGCAGAATTATGTCAGTTAGCTTTTGCAAGCAACATCCAGAATAGATGAACTATCGACCGACCAGCTATTGTCCCAATCCTAAACCATTTGCAAGGAACTGGAACCAGTGGTAGCAACAGCAGCAGCAATAACAGATAGCAGAGCAATATCCCAACCAGCAAGTTATTTCTCTGCCATTGACAATTGCAATAACCTTTGCAAGAGAATGCCAGAGCCAAAGTAGTGAAGGAGCATGAGTTAAGGGAGCAGAGAGACAGCTGAGGTGCTATTGCTGTAATAAGCTGAGTCATGTGGCATGGAATTCTTTAGGAAATGCATCTGTGGTCAAGGTATCATTGCCAACCTCATCTCCTGTAAGACAGTAAATGTACCATTACCTGTAGTCGAGATCCAGGTAGATTGTATAAAGTGTTCAGCACTCATTGATACCAGATGTTCCTGGTCAATAATTAGTGCTCATCACTGTCGATTGTGGAGGAGGTGACATGTAGACATTGTAACACTATTTGAGTGAAAGAAGCGAATTAAGGAACTTTATTCCAAGCAAGAAGAAACTGACTACAACAATTTTCACTAATGAAGATCTACTTTTACTTTAGAGACACGAAAGGATTATTAGAAGCTTTTCTCCAAAGAAAAAAAATCAACTTTTTCCCATTTCTAAAACATGAGATAAACTTCAACAAAAAAACTACCTAGAGGTCTTTAGTAGTATAACCTGCTTTATAATGAGACATGTCTCATGTGACCCTTTGTCCAAAAAGGTTGTGCATGCCTTGTCTAGAACCTAAACCTTTTCAATATTTATAAACAAAAAGGATGAAGTCATTACATAGTAATTATTTTATTAATTATTTGAATAATTTTCCTGATCTTTATTGTCATCAACTGGTGTGTTCTTTGAGCTTCTTCATGTGTATGCAACATATAAAAACTCTGTACAATTTTTCCCCACTCAATATTTTTTCTAGTTACTATTACATTGTTGAGAATCCATCTGCCCAGGTATTTGTTTTTATCTGAGTGTCAAGATTCCAAATTTTTAGCAACAATAGCAACAAATCTTTTAAATGAAATATAAGAAAAAGCCATTAGCTGAAGCAAAAGTAGAAGCAGAACATTAGTTGAAATAACATTTATATATTCTTTTCATAGATATACAATAACAATAAAATGTTCGATTTCCCTTGCAGTAAAGTTTGCTGTATCAAGTAATTAAGTATTTGTAGTCTAGTGTGAGATGTGTGGACAGACTTACTTCAGGATGGTCAGCCTAATGTTTCTGTCAGTACATGGACAAGGCCTTAGTTAGCAATTGCTAGTGCATCTCTTCCATTTGTGTGGGTGTTTTTGTCTGCACATGTAGACCAGACAGGCCTCCAAAATTGTTTTTGAACATTGAGAAATAGTACACTTCTATTTTTATATCCATAAGGGAGATCCAAAATCGAATTTCACATAGAGGTATGAACTTTTTGAATACAAGACTTACATGAGTTAGAAAATAATTTCACACAGGCACATAAAAATCTTTTTCTCACTTTTGCGAGGGAGACTAAGGGAGTTATTATTGTTATTTTCTAAGTGGTCCTAAAATAACAGATGGTAGGTGTACATGTATTTTGGCAGTATTTGCAGTTGTAATTATTGTTTATGAAACAAACCTTCTGATGGGATTTTATTGATTGAAAAATATATATAGGATTTAATTCCTGTAACATCAGTTGTGTTAATTCATTTATTCCTGCAGACTCTGTGTTACATAGACCCATAAACGCATCATGATGCTGCTGCAGGTTCAGTAGCAAGTGAATTTTTATAAATTTGGAATGCTAGCCAGTGTTAGGAAAGTGTATTCATGCTTTTCCTAAGGGTATTAGAGCAAAGTGAATACAAACTGTCCCAGCTGCAGTTTGAACCCAGTTTGCCGACTTGATTCTCTATCCCATTAATTGTTAAACCACTGTCAATTCCTGTATTAATTAGAATAATTCACAAGTCTAAACATCAAAGATTTATACTTGAAATTACTGAAATGGTTATCAAGGAAAATAGAATCTCTCCTTGTACATTTCTCTCCATTTTTTTTTTTTTACGCTCCAGTTATGTTCTAACTGGTTCTCTGGGATTTTATTATACATTCTAGATAGTTTTGGTTATGAAGAACTATAGTCTTGGATTGTCTCATAATTGTTTAAATATCTTAACAGAGTAAAATAATATCATCTTTATAAAAATACCTTGTTTGCCCATCAATGAAGATTTTATCAAGCGCCATGAAAGTGTCCACAAGATTACCGGTCTCACTGCCATTCTACTATAATATAGCTCTGATTTAAAAGATATAGAAACAATTTCTTTTGCTGAAAAAGGTTTGTTTTTCAGGTTTCATGAATGTGCATTGATAAATACTTGTCTATATCTTATCTGATAGCAATTCAACAAAAAAAAGTAGCTCATTGCAGAATAAATTTCTGCACACAATAAAGCTGACTGATTTCTTTTATATTTTTTATAGCTATCATAAAGTATCAATAAATAGTTGATATTTTGTATATTAATGAACATTAACATTTCTTGCATTTCAACTGTGAAAAAAATTTTTTAGATGTTTTCTTTTTGGCTGAGACAGGATTTTGGCATTGATGTGCAAATATGACTTAGAATTTTCATTATATGTCTTTGAAATTGAGATAAAAACAAAAATTTATGAGTATAAACAGATATAAATCCAACTTTGAATATATATATATATATATATAAATATATATATATATATTCTGACTTAATTTCTTTTCCCATTCCTTTCTCTCTTCATAACATTTATCCGTTTGCCAGCTGGCAAAATCTACAATATACCAACTGCATCTCTTTCAAAAAGAGGCTACTTTCCAAGTGGATGCTTGCAGACTTGAGTATAAACCTGACCAAAGTTTGTAAATCGACTCTGGTATAAACTTTGCCACTTATCTTCAACATTAAATAACTCAACAAAGATTGATATATTGTTTGATTAACATCCTTATCTTTTAACTTTGTAGTTTCAATTTATCCTCTTTTTCCGATAGTATCTTTTTCACTCTTTATCTCTGTCATTTTCTTTATTTACTCTATTTTATTTTTTTTTTCCTCTTTGGTTCCTTTTAACCACACTTGCTTCTATTAAATTCATCTCTTGTAATTTTCAGCAACCTTTTACTTAATTTTTTGTTATCTTTTAAATATAAGCCTAAAATCCATAAAAAGTGATTGGATTATTTGTATATTGATCAATATATCTGCTTAGTATCAGAGTCTAGTATTGTTGCCTTCTGCCAAAATTCAAAGTGTCACTCCTTGCTTTTGCCTAATCCCTGGGAACTCTCTCTTAGGATCTAAATAACCTGGTGAAATGCAACTCAATGTGTGATCTGTACCCCAGCAACCCCAGTGTTTATACACCCTTATCCCTTTGCTTGATAGTATTTATAGAGAATAAGTGTTTTAAATATGAGCATTTATAGAGAATATAAGTGATGCATACAGAATTAAAGTCTCAGATAGGATAAATGTTGTTTAAGTGTATAGCTTATGTAAGAGAATATCTTAATTATTTTATCAGACAGTGCATGACCAGCTATCTCTCCACCTCTATTTTTCTGGCTTTGTGCTGAATTTCTCTACTTTTTAGCAATATATATTAAAATCAAAGTGTAGTATATATGAAAAATTTTCCATATGCATACACCCACACACATAAAAATATGTATGCATGTTAACAGTTGCTGGATGACAGGCTGTTGTAAATATCTCTCCTTACTGAGCAAGGAATTAGTTCCAAGGAACTTGATCCCATTCACAGCATTATTTCTCACATTCATTTTTTCTATAGCCATGATTTGTTTTGGGTATGATAATACACTGCTTTCTCAGTTACCTTCTCCATGGTGATTTTATTGAGCCACCACCTCTTATTAGCTACCTATTGCTTCATTTGAGTTTTTCTACCCTTTGATGGATCTTATTTTTAAGGATATTTTAAGGAAAATAGGAACCAAAAGAACATTTATATTTAGAACCAGAAAGATTTGAAATTTCTTGAACACATAATGACAAAAGAGAGTTTGTAGAATTTGACATTTGCAGGACATATTGAAGACAAGAGGATCAGAGGGGAATAGCAAGTAACTTACCTAAAGAGTTTGTCGAAATTAATGGCAGAGCTGGGATTTGGAGGGATGGTGAAAAAGCAAACTTGAGGCTTCATTCACCATTGTTTCACCTGCTTTTGCTGGAATCAAAGTGTATTCTGTTGTCTCCTCATTTGAGATGGAAGAATGTGCTTGGTCCCAGGGATTCTAACCCTGTGGAAACAGTTTTATCATTGCACTAAGAGATGTGAAGGGGATGTTATATCAATGCCATCATGTCACAGGGATTCTTGTACTTGGCCTATATACATATGTATGGGCACCCCACATAAAAAAAGATCTTGTTTAACATCCTGCCTTAGATCAGAGGTCAGGTAAATCATTCTACTTTTTTTACCTTAGTTTTTGTTATTGATTAACACATTTAATTTTCTGTCCTTATATGCATATACATTTCTCTTTTCATTTTACTCTCATCTTTGCTCAAGTTTCTCTATTTATTTTTTAAACATTTAATTATTTTTCTCTCTGTATTTTTTAAAATATTTCTTCCACTCATGCCATCTTTGTTTTTGCATTCTCTTTCTCTAAGCAAGATTTTTTATATCCTTTACTGTTCAGTTTCTTTCTCCTTCTTCTCTGAAATATTTCTTTGTAACTCTACCTGTTTTTATCACTTCTTTGCCTGTATTTTTGTTTTATCTTTTAGCAAACTTTCATTCCTCGTCCCCGCATATAATTGACATTCAAACTGATTCTTTGAAACATAACAAGCCAAAATATATGCAGCAACACTGACAAGACTGTGTTGAAAGAAATTCAGACAGAATGATTTCCCATGAATTAGTTACAGAGCCACAAAATTATTACTGTCTCATTCAATTTTAATAATTTTTCTTAATTCTAAAAACAATGGAAGACAAAAACACAGAAAAGAGAGAATTAATTGAAACAACAACTACTCATCAGCAAATGTGATTCTACTTTTTCTATGCCTTTTTGTTTTAATCAAACTTTAGAAGATTAAACAAAGCCAAATGGGTTAATTTTCCCATGGCAACTAAATCTTTTTTTTATTTAAAAAAAAAAATATCTGTTTTTTTTTTTTTCTGAAGTCATTAACAAATTATTAATCATAAAATCATAGCATTTAAATTGATTTGAATCAGTTTTCATTTTCTATAGGAAGGACATTTTCTCTTAAAAACACAACAACAAAATGCAAATTGTTTTTGTGACTAAATGCAAAAGGCCAAATGTACTTATCATAATGAAAATTTTTATACCAACTGTGATGAAAAATTTTCAAAATCTATTTTTAAAAAATCTGTAAGAAAAGGTAACAGTAATTTAGCAATAAACTAAATATTTAAAAGCTGAAATGATTTTTCAGTTACAATTGTCAAACTACTTACAAACCATAAAATAGTGAGAAAACTATAACTGTGAATAACAATACTGTATTCACTTCAGCATACAAATTAACACAACATTTCATTTGTTCAGTATTTAAAAATACAGTTGTATATATACATAATGGGGTTTCCTGTAAATTCAGTGAACCATAAAATTTCATACTAAATCTAATAAGAAATATAATTTTGCAGCAGTAATTAGAAATTTTATGCGCATTATTTAAATAAAGAAATGTTTTTTGTTGAATAATACTTTTGTCTTGAAATCATGAAACATCTTTTTGGAAAAAATATTGTTCTTTAATAAATATGACCTGTAAATAAAATAGTTTGTCAAAATACATTAAAATTCCAATCATTATGACATATAGGAATAAAGTGTTACTGCTGATACTTGAGTTTGAACATAGGTCACCCGAGCAAACAGATGATCCCAATATTGAATTAAGTAGACCACATGACCATAGAGGAAACGCATATATGTAGGAAGTAGCTGATGACTAGCAATCAAGATTTCTATTCTAGTCTATCCTCTATACTATTTGGGTTGTTATTTCTACTCTATCCTCTATTACTATACAAACCACTATTCTTATACTCTATTCACTATACTATTTCTCTATTCAGATCTCTATACAGATTACTATTCGAGCAAGTACTATTAGTGTGAGTGTTATTCAAAGATGTGTAACACCAGCATTGTTCAACAATGTACTATAGTTGTATCTTCGATTACAAAGTCTCTACTACAACGAGAATTCATTGGCATTACAAAAGTAGCAACGAGGGTTCGTTGACATCACAAAACATTATTTGAATACTTCTTTTGTCATGAGGAAGAGGGTAATTTAGGTTGTTGGTATTTTAAAGTAATTTTGAAAACTATAAACTTTTATAGTTTCAGAAAATTAATATTTTTCTTAAACATTTCACCAAATCACACTTCATTTTTTTTTAATAATAATCTCATAAAAAATGGAGAGAGAACTGTAAATTGTGAAGAAAGAACTTTTTTCTTAAAGAGGAACAATCAAAGAATCAGAAAAGGAGGAAGAATAAAGAAAAGGAGAAATTTTGAAATGCCTGAATCAAAGCCAGTTTCAGATTATTTGTAATCTGAAAAGCTGAATTGCCAAAGAATTAAGAGGCAACAACTTAATAGCATTGTTTGTTGGGTGTGGATACAGGTGATTAATGGAACACTTAGAGCTTTTATATTTTAAGCTCTATACATTAAGCCTGTGGGTGGTTTACATCCATTTTTTTTTTTTTAATTTTCAGTATTTTTTTTTCCTTTTTCTATTATTACTTGTTGAGTAGAATCCTAGAGAACACTTTGGATTATTCCTGATTTTTTTTTAAATCACAAAATGCCTAGCCTAAGGATTGTTCATGAGTGTCTTTTTTTTTTTTTTCTTTTTTGCATTTTCTTGTTTCTTCATTTCTTATGATAATTTGATGACTAGTTGATAGAATATTTCAAATTTGGATTTTCTCTTGTTTTTAACATTTGTGATGCTGAAACATGGCAAGCATAAAGATATGAAATGGTTTGCAAAAAGATTTGTATATATCACAGCTAAAGTTTCACGAGTCATCCTAGCAACCGCCAATGCAACACACTCCCCACCATTGCAAAACCACCACTAGTTTTCATAATACTCTGGATACATAGCCTCATGAGGTCTCTTCTATATATGAACTCAAACATTTACCTGAAAGAGCTGGAAATGTGATTCAATTTGCCAGGTAACATCATGTCGGTCTTCCACTGCTCAAAAACAATGTTCTTTGGCTCTTAACAGCTGCAGTAACAGATGACATGCTATCAATAATGTTATTCTTGTTGGTTGATGCCTATGAAACATGGAATGTGATTGAATAACAACTATGGACATGATTTGATGCAATGTGCATTGAGTGTATATCATCTTTGTTAATTCCTAATGGTTCTTATATTACTTATGGGTGCCTGCAGTTGTCATATGTTTCCTCATGTCAGTCACTGATGGACACACACATATATATAAGCGCACACACACACACAGGGTGTCCATAATGATGGGATACAGCATGTAACTTGGCTTATAAAAATGACATAGAGTACCAAATATATTTATTACATAACTGATACACATATATTCAATATATATGATAATATATGATATGATATATAATAATATATATATGATATGATATATATATATATGACATATGATAATATGTTCAACATATTATCTAAGATTTTGATATTTTCTAAAGGTATTCTGATATCTCTTATGCTAATAGTGGATCCTCATAATGTCTGTGTTTTAGATAAGTGTGAGAGATTGTGCATATTCTCTTTACAGTGGTGACCATTTCAGGGATGTAATATTCAAATTTTAGATAATATGTTGATCTCTTGTATATCAATTATTTAATAAATATATTTGGTACTGTGTCATTTTTATAATCCATGATACTTGCATTTAAAATGTGTTCCATCATTATGTGATAACATATATGCATGTATGTTAGTAGGATGTAGAATAGTGGAGATAATGGGACAAAGTGAAAAAGCTTTTTAAGACGCATTTCATCAACATGTGTTCTCTGATTGTCACATCTGATAAGGTAATTTCATTTATTTGTCCCACTTATCCTAAAAATTTACAATGCCTTTTCCTTGAGCAGTTTTGTCATTCATTCCAATCTGAAGATTCCGAAACTAACACACATCAGCAAAATGCATTGTTAAAAAGCTTTTCCACTTTTTCTAATATATATATATATAATATATATATAAAGTGAACATTTAAGTCAACACTTAGAGGTGACAGTCTGTTTCATGCTAGATGCAATCATCAGGCCTGACAATTGTGTCTAGCATGAAACAGACTGTCACCTCTAAGTGTTGACTTAAATGTTCACGTTTATATTTACACATGTTCTATCTCTGATATTGAGCATTTTATCTCATAAATATACCACACCTTAAGACTATATTTCTTCATATATATATATATATATATATATATATATATATGTGTGTGTGTGTGTGATCATTTCAAAAGTTTGTGCCTGATTTTCATTGTTAATATAAGATGACCACAATTTGACATTGGCATTTGTTTTGATGCTGATTTCTGGTGTGTTCTAGATCAAAACCTTGAACCATTCAATTGCAAGTCAGATTTTGTTTAATGTTGACATTTCATTCACAAATGAATGCCTTAAAGAAAAAGGATGAAAAGTTGTACCTTTGTCATATTGTTCTCTATGAATTCCAGGTTTATTTGCATCATGCCCCACCTCCTCAGATGGTTAAAAAGAATTATATATTACAACAGATTATCAACACATTTTTTAATTCTTTTTTAATTTTATTTTTTCTTATTTTTACCTTTTTATTTTATTTTGTAATTATCCCTCTGTCATGCTTACTCTCTCTTATTTTCTATTCTTTTCTCCTATTATTCTTCTCTTTCCTTTCTCTCATTGTCTTACTCTCTTGCCTCATTTTACATTTTTTCCTCTTTTCTTTTTCTCACTATCTTTTTCATTATCTTCTCTTTGTTTTTTAACACTCTCCTTCCAACCTTTCTCCATCCATAATTGCTTGTATTTTCAATCCTCTTTCTTCATTCACTCAAATTCTTTATTTCTCTTACATTTTACCAAATTCTTTTTCTATTTCATATTTCATTGCATAACTTTAATTTTTTTCTTTTGTCTCTTCCTTTTATATCTCGAGTTTCTTCATCTCTCTCCCTTTCACACACTTTTCCCATCAACTGCAATTTCTTTCTTGATTTTTTGTCTTTCTCCACTTTAAGTTCGTTCTTTCTTGTTCTTTTTTTACTTTATTTCTTCTCTGTTTCTTAAGTGTAATATTTTAAATATTGTGAAATTTATATCTTTCTCTGTATAATATAAGTTAATTAAATTTTATTTTAAATTGGTAAGAATATTGTATTTTATTTATTTTCAATAAAAGGAAGTTTTTGTTTCCTGAAATTGATTAATAATTGAATAGTCTAATGTGTACATTATAATTTGGACCTGTATAATTTGTTCCTTTTATCAAATTAAGTTCATATAGATTTTTAAGATTATTCTTCAGAAACAGCAATTTTTACTTTGGTAAAATGGTGACTTTAGAAAAGAAAAAAAGAGTTTGGCTTTATTGATGTTTGCACTTAAAAAATCTCTTTTTATAAAATAACAAGTACCAACAATCATTGCATTTGTAGGGGAATTATAACTCTGAGTAAATAATTATAAACCCACTAAAATTTATATATACAAAAATACTCATAAAAATGAGAATCAGTAAGATGTAGAAACAACAAGTATTATTTATTATCTGGCTGTTATGTGGTGTTGGAAAAATGAGAGACAATAATACTGAGTAAAAGTGTGAGTTTGGGGTCAAATGTAGATCAAATATGGATTGGAATCCAATAGTAAGATAACAAATAAGCAAAGTGTATACAGTCTTTTTCATATGTTTTTGTATGATGTGTGTAATGAGTGTCCAGATAATTGATTTGGAAAAATAAAAGAAGTGTCTGGCGTTTTCTTACCATAAATTTTTGCTGAGTGCTAAAAGATAAATGTTCCTATAATCACTTTAAAAAAGGAAAATGAGATGAAATTTTTGTTGATGTACATGTTAACGACCTGTTTGTGTGAACTTTTTGTTCAATAGTGAGAATGTCACATGTTCGTGCATGTGTAGAGGAGAAAAGTGGAGTCGATTCTTATTGGTTTAAATTGAGTCAACTAATGATAATTATAATTGTCATAGTTATTTTATTATAATTATTTTTGACATTATAATTTTTATTTATTTTTTATAAACACAGCACTTTTAATCATTTCCCATATTTTTCAGTATATAAGACTCCCTCTCCCTTTTTATAAAAAAAGAATATCCTCCCAAAATCCCCTAGCTTTGCATACCCTGATGTTTTAATTTGGGTAGGCCTTGTGGAAGAGGTTATCTGTACAAGACTAATACTTGGAGATACCTTTGATAAACTAGTACCCTGATGACCCCTAAAGGAATAATGTGATAAATGATTAAATTATGATTGAAAACAATATTAAATATAAAAAACAGTTATCCCCAAGTGATATAATTAAATTTTTGTTTTGTTTTTTTGTTTTTTTAAATATCCCTTGCTAAATAAAAGGTGCATATTATATATATTTCCGTCTCACTCCTGTTACGACAAATCACTTACTGGCCAAGGCAACCAATGTGAGTTCTTCTGCTATGTTTTCTCTTATAGCTTTCTCTGCATCTTTGAAATAAGGTTAAAACTCTTATCATCTTATTGTTGCTACCACAGATTCACTTGCCTTGCAACTACAACTCAATATTTCAGAAAATATATCTTGTCTCAAGAGGACTTGACTAATGACTGCCATATTTCTATTTTGTAAGTTTATCAGGTTCTATTTTTGAACTCTAAACAATATCCACTTTCACCCTCATAACCCAAATCTTCAAGTATTACTTTCAAAAATACCCCCAACAATGATGTCACTATTCTGCTCTCCGTATATTAACAATGCAAACCAAACCAAAAATAAAGAGAAAATAGCCACACACTACACAAGATTTCTATGTAGTATTTTGTATAATGGTTGTTACATTTGCATACATATTTCATACACCAATATAACTATTATAGGATTTCCTGGACAATATCCTCTCAGAGGAAGAAGGGACTTGAGGCAGCAGAGATTTGGTTCTACAGAAGGATGCTGAGAATATCATGAATGAAGAATGTGAGCAATGAGGAAGTTTTGAGGAAAACAGAAAAAAAGACTCTTATACTGAGTATCAGAAAGTGTTGGAATTTCTAAGACACATAAAGAGGAAAAAGGTTTGGAGAATTCAACACTCACAGGGTATATTGAAGGCAAGAGGGGCTGAGAAAAACAAGGCCTGGGAGGGATGATAAAGAGACAAATATTAATTAGTGGTGCAAAGGATAGGAAGTTGTAGAGAGCCATGATCATCCATGTCCAGAAGTGGAACAGCATATAAAAGATAGGACAAAGGAGTATTTTTCCCTTAGTGGCAGGAATTAGTTTCTAACATGGTTATTTCAAAAAGTATTTTAAGCTGAATTAATTGCTTTTCATATCAGTTGAATATCCCAGAGAAGTTCTTTGATACTGGTATCATAATTAAAATAGTATTTAACATCAAAGGAAATGCTTTTTGTTCACAGGTGTCATAGAATTGTTAAGGTTTTCAAAACTTAATTGGTTTATCAGTATTGTTAAACTAACCTTTTTACTTTCTTTTAATGCTCAATTATCTATTTATTATATATTATTATATATTATTATATAACATAATGGGAGAAATATATTTTCTATGCATGCATTATGTGATAACTTTTTCTTCAATACATCTTCATAAAAAGGTTTTACTATTTTTATAGGAATGGGCCTTTTGTGATGCCAATAAAAACTTGTTTCCACTTTTGTAATGTCAACGAGTACTTGTCATTTTTGTAATATTCATTGTAGTAGAGACTTTGTAATTGCAGCTAAAACTATAGTAATGCCATTGAACAATACTAGTGTCAGACGCCTTTGAATAGCACTCACACTAATAGTACTTGCTTGAAAAGTAACCACCAAATAGTAATCCATATAGTGATCACTTAGACACCATGCTAATTCCCATATATACATTTCCTTTACCATCACGTGATCTACTTATATACTTATTCAAAATGGGATCACCTGTGTTTGCTCTCTGGTGATCTGTGTTCAAACTCCCATGTTGGAAGCAGCACTTTATAGCAGGGCTGATATCAATAGTTTTTTTTATTTATATATTTGATATTTTCCCACATTGTCATAATGAGAGCAATATCATATATAACTGAATGGATGGATATAGATAGGTATACAAGTGAGTGATCATATACAATTACATATAAATCCTCTATAGTGTTAGAAAAAATAGTGTTCAATGTGAAGTAACAGAGCTATTTGATATATATATTAAGAAATATACATAATATCTTATATTAATTGCACAACTCTGAGTTTTATACCAAAGCATTTTTCAAGTGCTGGAATTATTATATTTATTAAAATAAAAACGAATATAATTCTAGCACTTGAAAATTGCTTCAGCATGAAACTTGGAATTGTGCAATTAATGTAAGATATTATATATATTTCTTTATATGCTTCAGGGGATAATTTTTTTTATGAATCTTCAGGTGCTCCTACTACTCATCTCAAGATTCTTAGCAAAATTCAAAAAAAAAGGTCTGTAATGTAATTGATCCTGAACTATCATGTAGCTTCTATCTGTCTTTTCCACGAATATTTTCATGGCAAGTGTCCTAATGAGATGTTCTCCATAGTCCCTTAACTGCATGAGCTTAATAACTAGATCTCACTGTTTCTTTTCTCACATTTCTTACCTGTGAAACTTCTAACGAGCATGTGCGGAAATGTCCTCAAACTGCGTGTGTGTGTTGTCGCTGGGCACACCTTGGAGTACCATAATGGACTCGACCAAGGACTACAAGAAGGAGACGCACGAGTCATTTGGCATCTTTTCTTGGGCAACACAAGCCGTTGCGGTCGGTCATCCGTCGTCAGCAGTCTTGGGTGCTGTTTTGCTCGTTTGTTGTCGTAAAGTGTTCGTTTGCAAGCAGACGTTCGTTTTTGTGTCGTAAGAAGTTGTTTTTTTTGGGGGGGTCCCCCCCCATTTCTCTCGCACAAAACTCACTTCCAATTTATTGCTTCCCTCCCACCTACTATCTTAAAAAAATTTATTGCAGCACCAATTGCCATTTTCTGTCTTCCTGAAGCCTGTTACTTTATTGTCCTTTTCTTCACTTCTCCATACTAAAGTCTTCTCAGTATTCTATCAGTCACATTTGCTTTAATTCTAAACAACCTTTTCTTCCTTATTTTCAATGTAAAATAGATTGAGCCCTTGAACTTTTGGGGGTGGGGGAATTTTAAAGAAAAAATTTGTTTAAATATCAAATTTTATTTGTCTTGCTGCTAGACATAATGAAAATCATCCAAAAGGGAAAATTTAAAGCAACAGTCAATGGACAGGGATAGAAAGATCAAAACCTTACTGTATATAACTTATACAGTCAGAACTAAATAATTTTTCTTCCTCTACCACCAGAATTTTTTTTATCACTATATATGCAATCATTAAGCTGAATTAAATTTTTGATGTATTTAACAAATCCTACCCATGATATCATGAGTTCTAAAAATAACCAGTTCCACTTTTAGTCTATGTTCTTCAAAATTATGTACAGATAATGAATGATGATTGATAAATATATTTACATTATCCAAGAATAACTCTAATGGGGTAGTAATAATATATCATGTCAGATATACTTGTTAGTAGGAGTTAAATATATCATGTTGAATAAGTCACCAGATCATGGAGTTTAATAATATCATGTTGTGTTCAACAGTTAATGTGTGATAATAATATAACATGTCGGGTAAATCACCAGATAATTGGTGAGCTATGGAAAAAAGGAATATTCTCCCGTTTGTATTTCCCCCATTATGAGCATTATTATATCCATTATATAATAACACTTTATTTCGCAGATGGAACAGAATAGCTAAAGGAAAAGGAATGACAAAATGCTTCATTCTGAGAGAGAGTTTTATACCACTAAGTCATACACAAAATCATATAGACATATTTACATTTGTCCCACCCAAAGAAACTACAACACATGTTTACACAACAAACAGTATGAAAAGGAAACAGAAAGAAAGGGTATTACTTGATGTAATTCCCTATGGGAATTAGAGATGCCGGAGATTCTTCTGTGTTTCTGGAGAAGCCATATTCATGATTCCAGATGTGAGTAGTCTGGATATATCTATGTAATTAGCAAGAATATTTTCTGCAAACAGGAAAAATGGCAAGTCATGGGTTTTTCCCAACATAAGGACTGTGAACTGAAGTTAGTTTCTATATGTGGTGAAGATATGTTTCCCCAAAGAAAAAAATGGTACCATGGACCGGACCAGACAGAATAAACAACTCTTGTCTTGACTTCAGGCAGTTCACTGATTGACTGCCATTTTCGTCACTCTATGAAGTGATTTCACTAAGTGACTGTCATGTGACCAACATGACTTTTGTATCCTTACAACTCAAAGAGCAATTTCAATTGAAAGAAATACAATTTGAAAAATCTATTTCAATTTATTTTTCTACAAAAGCAAAATTAAGATTTATGATTTAATGGTGGGTAATAAGGATAAAGATTCAAGGACTAAAATTGATCAAATTGTTAGTCTTGTTATAAATAGTTTCATAATAAGTACTGATGTTTTGTAGCAAGATATTTTACTGTGAAATGATTGATTTGTTTTTTCTTTTTGGATATGCCATGAAAATTCATAAAACTTTCATTCTACCAAGAATCTTGGAGCCATCATGAAGATGCATATTGAAAATGTCCTATAAGATTTGCATAAAGAACTGCAGCATTCTTGACAGCATTTAATGTGTTTGGCAATATTCAAGAGGAATTAAAATTAAAATAACAAAATATTAATATAACATTTCAGCCATTGTATGCACCAGCCTTCTTCAGGTGGTTGGAATGTCAAACTGAACCCTCTATTTTGCTCACTGGGGTAGACTGTTCTAGTTCCATGTACCATGTTTAATGGATGTCAGTTATCACCTGTTAATTCCCCTCTTCAAGTTCTCCACTGCCTTAACTGGGTATTGAACTCACACTCTTTGAGTCCTGTCACTGGATCTAACCAATGCCTTTATCCACTATGCCATGTGTCCTTGAGGCAGTGGAGAACTTGAAGAGGGGAAGTAACAGGAGATAACTGATAACTACATCCATTAAAACATGGCACATGGAACTCGACCAGTCTACCCCAGTGAGCAAAATAAAGGGTTCAGTTCGACATTCCAACCACCTGAAGAAGGCCAGAACATAATAACGGCTGAAACGTTGTAATAAATATGGCGACAAAGATGAAGACAATAGTCTGAATAATGTAAATAGTGTACATAATACCTCATCACAGAAATATAGACAGATACCAAAATATTAATAAGCTTGCTTTTCTTAAGATGAGGTTGGATTTTATAAAGGCTTCTGGTAGGAATTCATTTTAGAAATATTGATTTTGGTGTTGCATACAAGAAAATTTCAGTATTATGTATGATCATTCATATAGATGAAAATCAAAAATATATTTTAAGGTTACTTCAATATTTTCATTAAATATCTAAAATATTTAATGAAAATAAAGAAGAATTTGAATTAGCTCTAAGAAAAAATTGTGTATACAAATAAATTAAAATGCAAAACAATATAAATAAAAACAGAAGCTAAAATATAATTTAACCTCCCTTATAACAATGAAATAAAAATAGGTAAAATATTTTTCAAGTTAATTTACTATTTTTAGGACATGTTTTTCAATTATCAAAAATTATTAATAGAAATATTAAAATTAGTTGCAATAAAAACATGGAAAAAATTATGAACAAACATGAAAGATGCATATCAACAATAATAACAGCACTGCTTCAGGAAAGAAAAAAAGCTGAATAAAATATATATACAGCTATAATAAAAAAACTAACACAGAAGAAAAAAATTAAAACAAAATTATTATAATCATAAAATGTCATTTAAAGAAAAAAAATGTGAATAATTCAAATCTCTAAAAAGATATACGAGAACAAAAAGAAAACATCTTTAACATTAAATCAGAAATCATAAAAAGAGTATGCCTTTTCAATGCTAATAGCAAAAACTGCCAACTATGCTTGAAAAAATTCAAATAGACTGTTTTAGAGATAAAAATAAACTTGGCAACTACTCTTAAAAAGGACCTCCTCCAATCAGTGGTTAAATGGGGCAAGAAATGGCTTGAAAATTTCAGCACCTCCAAAACAAAACTGCTTTCATTTAATCATCACAGAGAACCTTTTCTGTCTACTATCAGGATGGCTGATGCTGAACTCCAGTTGAACAAAACTCTACACCTTCTTGGCCTCATGTTTTCCACTGACATGAAGTGGAGTGACTATTTCAAGTTGATTGCTACATCTGCTGCAAGGAAGAGAGATTCACTGTGTTGCACCAAAAATTTTTCTAGTCAGTTTCTATCTTGCTTATTTATAAATCTACCATTCATCCGTGCATTGAATACTGCCATATCTGGTCGGATACTCTTACTGTGAATCTGAAGATTCTTAACAAAATCCAGAGAAGAGTCTGCAATACAATCAATCCAGATCAGGCATTTCATCCCCAGCCACTTTCTCACCAATGATGTGGCTTCCCTCCTTCTGTTCTACAAATATTTTCATGGCAACTGCTTGGATGAGCTTTATTTCCTGGTGCCCTGGCTACTTGAATTTAAGTGTGCTACAAGATTGGCAATCAGGTCTCACCATTTTACTTTTGAACTAGCTAGATGCAACACCACTTCTATGCTAACAGTTAATTTTTTTTTTTTTTTGTACTTCCCACATGTGGCACTCCCTTCCAGTTTCTTGCTTCCCTGATAACTACAATCTTCAAAAATTCAAATGCAAAATCTGCGTTCTGTTTTCTTGAACCCTGTTCCTTTTGTGACCTTTCATCAATCCCCACCATTTTCAATCTTCTCTTTCTCTTTGACACCCTGTAAACCCCTAGTGAAATCATCTGCTTGCTTGGAGTGAAACAATTAAAAAAAAAAAATTGTTAAACAAAAATAATTAATTCCTACAGTAATGTAGACATATTAGCAAGTACTTATTTTGTTATATAAAACTAGATTTAAAAAATTATATGTGTACATATATATGAATTAAAATAACTGATTCCTCCATTTATTTTTATTCTTAGTCATTTATTTACTTAGCCATCTAACCATAGTAATATAAACTGTAATTATACTTACAGACTGGAAATAAAACACAAAAATTGAAAATTCTATTTCTTGTTTAAGACTAGGTTGAATTTTATGAATGTTTCTGGTGAGATATCATTTTAAAAATATTAATTTTGGTGTTACATACAAAAATAAGTCTTCTTTTTATGTATCATCTTTTTGGTAGATTCCAGGTTGGAAATTCAAATATATTGATTGTACATTGCTGTCAAAAATTAAATAAATAAATGTCTATAATGTTTCATTATGACATACACTTTAGTTAAAATTGACAATTATTTTGTATTCCTTTTTATTGAGTAAGTATTAATAGTATTTAGCTAACACTTGAAATTAAAAGGTTTAGTTCTATGATTTCCAGTTGAAGGTTCTAATCTGTAAGCTATCACCTAATGGAATTGATCTGGTAAGTAAAACTAAAACAACTAAGTGCAATTAGTTGAATTGTTTTCAAAAGATTTTCTTGTAGGAGGGATATTTTTTTAACATTATGGCACATTTCCCCTTTCGTATTAAAAAAAAAATATCTGATTGTATTCCCTTTTAATAAGCATAACTATTAATGAGGCAATGTCACTGACTAAACAATGAGATAATGGATATACCTAATGGCTGTTTGGATTGTCCACTATTTTGTTTCCTGACCCAATAATTGATCTTTTTTTGTTATTAGAGAATCTGCAACAAGAATTCTATCTCTTCATTTTTTTTTTATTTCTTTTTAATTTCTTTTTGTTGATCCTTTGTTTTATTTCTTCCTTCTTTGTGTTTTCTTTTTTATTCATCATTCTTTTCTTTCAAACTTTTGTCGTTTTTCAACCACCTTTTCCACAATTTCTTTTTTATTCCTTATATTTTAAATCTTCATTCAGTGAGTATTTCTTTGTTTTTTTACTGCTTTCATTGCTCTTTTCTTCTCCTTAAACTTTTTTCCTCTTCCTTTTCCTTATTTTTCTTATTAATTTTTATATTGTGTCTTGTATATCTTAAAAGCATAGAAAATGTTTTAATTCAAATTTTTTTCAATTACTATCTAAACCAAGGTTTCTCATCATTTTTAAGCAACAGCACACCTAGGAACAAATGAAAATATCACAGCTTACTTAACAATATTTAAATGTTATGAAATAAAACTATAGATTTTAAAAAATGCACACACAAATATGAACTTACTTTATTTCAATGTTTCTATTCAACTATTTGTGCAGCTTATTTAGTGTGAAACTTGTGCCTGGTGGTTTTTTTTTTTTTTTTTTGCAATTTCTTCAATGTTTGGTCGGATGAGTGATAAGCAGAGCCTTATTTCTTCCTCAGTTGAGTGTAGTCTTTCTCACTTCTTATTTTTGATTTTATTTCATGATGAAAAGTCTAGTATCAGTCTATATTTCTGAGATGACGTATTATGTATACTATTTATATTATTCGGACTATTGTCCCAATATTTATTACAACATTTTGGACGTTGTACAGTCTGGCCTTCTTCAGGTGGTTGGAATGTCAAACAGAACTCTATTTCACTCACTGGGGTAGACTGTTCTAGTTCCATGTGCTATGTTTTAATGGATGTCAGTTATCAGTTATCTCCTGTTAATTCCCCTCTCCAAGTTCTCCAGTGCCTTAACCAGGTATTGAACAGTGAATTAGTTAGATCCAGTGACAGGACCCAAAGAGTGTGAATTCAATACCCGCGTAAGGCAGTGGAGAACTTGCAGAGGGGAATTAACAGGAGATAACTGATAACTGACATCCATTAAAACATGGCATGTGGAACTAGAACAGTCTACCCCAGTGAGCAAAATGAAGGGTTCAGTTCGACATTCCAATCACCTGAATAAGGCCGGAACGTACAACAGCTGAAACATTGAAATAAATATAATGACAAAGATGAGGACAATAGTCCGAATAATGTAAATAGTGTATGAAAAGTCTAATTCACATAAATAAGTAGAAAATTGCAATAAAAGAGATAAAGCCATTTTAGCTAATATTGGATATTCTTTTTACACTGAAATTGACAAAAATTATTTGAAAAAAAGTTTAATATTTATTCATTTACTCAAATACTAACACTGTGCCATTACTACCTCTACAGACACACACTTGTATGCCGTCACAGTATTTCACAACACACTTAAGAGGATCACGTGGCACACTCGTGATGTTACAGTACGGTAGTTGAGAATCATTGATCAACATATTTCCTTTCTTTTTATTTTTTTGTGTGTGATATTAAAGAAGCTAAAAGCTCTTTCTCTTGATATTCCATGACTTATTTTCTTTGTTTTTCTTGTGACATATCACAATATTGGCAATATTTTCATTTTCATGTTAGATTTCAAAAAATACCTTGAGAAAGTTTTTATTTTTTTTTTTTTTTTTTTTTAACCTTTTGAATATTTACCTTCAGACTAATTGCAACATTTAGATCATGAAACAACTTGTGGTAAAATAATATTATAGTCATCTGCCCTTAGTAAGGGATTATTCTCCTTCATAGAAGAGTTCTAAAATTGCCATCTTTGTTTACACCTCATGTGTCGTTTTGAGTTGAATAAAACCTTAATCGCCCAAAGTTATTTTCTTCAGTCTCGTCATTCACCCCACTACTCTCTTGTGAGAAGAAAAGTATTACTTTTTAATACCTTAAAAATACCATGAACAAATTTGCAGATGTTTAATACAAGTTCACCATTGATTTTCTAACATCCCTGCTTCACAAATTGTGCTAGATTATCCAGTTTGCTGAACCAACAGATCACATAATAATTCAATAATACATGTCTGACTCATTAATTATACATATCTCATATCCTTATTAAGATTGTGAGAAATTTAAATTAAACAAGTATTTCAAATATTGATGTTTCAACAGGCTTTCCAGAACTTACTACATTGAATATGCTCTTCATGAAAAATGAGCAATTCTTAATTTTCATACAACCCAATATTCCATGAAGCTGGGGTTAGACAAAGGGATGTAGTTTGATGGTAAATACACTGTATACATTTATTCTTTCACAGCTCTGGAATAAGTTTGTAGGTATACAAAATGCGATCATCTCCCTTTGGTCAAGACAAGTCACATAGGTCACACGACAGCCACTTAGTGACGTCACTTCATACAGTGACAAAAGTGTTCAGTCATTCAATCAGTTTACAGGAGCTAAATGAACCAGTTGATTGTTTAGCTCAGGCCAAGAGGTCTGAGCTGAATGAGACCAGATTTGCCTCCCTAACAGCTTATACACACATGGTACCATTTCCCTTTGGGAATATCTCTTCCCCACATACAGAAAAAACTCTGGTTATCAGTCCTCAAATTGAGACATAGAAGATGGCTCATTTGAAGCTGGAATCCTAAACACGGCTTCTCCAGAAACACAGAAGAATCTCCATATTATATGTAAGACCCTATCCTTTCCATCTCCTTTCACTTTACTTGCCGTGTAGATATATTTTTCTTTGTATGGGACACATGTAAATATGTATATATAGTTTTGTGTATGTCTTGGTAGTATAAGTCTCTCAGAGAACCAAACATGTTTGTCATTTCTTTATCTTTGAACCATCCATTCCATCCATGAACTACAGTTTTATTTTATCATGGATATAATAATTCCCATAATGGGAGAAATATAATAGTAAAATATATCTTTCTTCCAAGCTCTAACATTACACTGGTGACCACGACATGATATTATTTAACTGACATGTGAGATTATTATCACCCACTAACTGTTGATCCTGATATATTATTATTTACTCCCATTAAGTTGAATAGTTATTCAGAACAATTTTGCTGTTTTTCAGTAGGGTTAAAATGTAAAGTACACACATAATTTAGTCCAAATTGAAAGAAGTGGGAAGACTATTAGTTACCAGAAAATCAATGGTTTCCTTGTCATACAGGAATCTTAATATTTTAAATAACTCAAGTGATTTCATGGTGAGTCTGACTTTTCAAGCAAATAGAATTGTACTAAACTAGTTTACCTATGCTGTTAATAACAATGTCATTTTAAATATATTCTTTCAATTATTGTTGCTGAACTCTTTCACTGAGTCTTTCTATTTCCAAGCTTTGTAAACATCTTTAAATAGTCTACCACTGTCATAAAAAAGACACTACCATCATTTGTTTTTCATACTTTTCTTCTTTTCCACTTCCACATTTCTCTTTTTTTCTTTTACTCTTTCAACTCTTTTTTTCATTCTCCTTTTTCTTTCACTCTTCTTTTTACTTTCTTAATTTTTCTTTCACTCTTTTTTTACCTCTTTTAACTATTATTTTCTTTTTCTTTCACTCTTCTTTAAACTTTTTCATTCTTCTTTTTATTCTTTCTCTCTTACCTACTCTCCTACTCATGAGCTTTACTTTGCTTTTTCTTTAAATGAATGAGGAAAAAAACCAGTCACTAATTTAATTATCATTCAGTTAGTTTCTTCTCCATCTTTCCATCTTCAGATCGAAGGATCAACCCAATAATCTAACATGATCATTGATTCTCTTTTGATTTATTGATTTCAAGACTGATTCTCAAGTATTTTTTTAAACGGTTACACCTCAATGTTTTTCTTTATCTAATGTTCTCATTTCCAAGTATACTGTCATCAAGAACAGCATTTATCTATCAAATGTATTGTTGTGTCATTACTCCTACACCCAACACCATTAACCAGATGACAAATGAATAATCCTAGCAACAGTATCATTAGACATATATTTACTTGGGTTTAGATGAAGAGTAAAAAAAAAAGAATATATATATATAAAAGAACATAAGAGAAAAAGATACAAGTAGTGTTTGAATGAAGAGGTTACAGAGACTCGCTCTTTTTAATGAGATAACCAGAAAACAAACACACAAGATGTTTTGCTTATGGGAAGAATGATATGTATGCTAATGCCAGTAACTGCTGCAGTCAGAGGCCATGTTTTTGATGATGCAGAAAATCAATTAGTTTATTCTTGATGCTTTTCTCAGTACAAAACAGATAAGCAACAACTTGAAATAGAAAAGATGACACTTGCAAGTGAAACTATATCCATAATTGTGCCAGCACATGACTTCTATGTTTAGGGAAAACAAAGTCCGTTTAGTCTTTGGGGTATTCTAAGCACCACATTTTACCTCATATTATTCCTTTGTTTCCACATTGGTTTCTCTGATAGAATATTTATTCCACTTTCATTGTGGTCATGTGGATCTATTCATCAAAGAATTTCAGACTCTCCTATTTCTAGCTTCAGGGATTCATGCACTTTCTAACATTTCTCTTTGCATCAAACTTGATCATTCAGGTTTTGCATTCTCAGCCATATCCCAGCACAATTTAACTTCACTCCTCAAACATAACTGGCATCCAGTCTCAGTCCCCAAGTCTTCCAGGTCTAAAATAATTGACCACTGACTTCTATGCACAATAAAATTTAATGCATGTTTCATTAAACAAATCTAATAAGGTACTGTCAAGTTTTTTTTTATTATATTTTTCTTTGTACATGTACAAGGGTTCCCTTTTCTAGATTTAATTAGTATAAAAATTGTTGAAAATTTTGGTTATTCAGAGCACTTTTAGACAAATTATTAGCCATTTTCAAAAATTTTTGTTACACACTATTTATTGTGTATATGTGCTATTATAGACAGTTTAAAAGTAGACAAATTTCTGAATACAGACACTATATAGTGGTCATGTTCATAATTGACATTATTCAAGGTTGGTTTCTTGTTTTTTTTTATAATAAGAGCTTCCATAGTTAATAGATTAGCCAAAAGCACTTGGACTATTTCTATATACACTAAGTCCAAAAAAAGAATTCTCTCGTTTGAAAACAGAAAAACACAGTAAAAAAAATTAGCAGAAATACCTTTTAAGTCATTTTTAATGAAAAACATATTAGAGAGTGATTGCTGCTCACATCCACACACAACTACACACACACACACACACACACACACACACACACACACACACACATATATAAAAAGGTGTGTGGAGTAATGGATAGCAGCTCAGATTGAGGAATCAGAGAGCCGAATTCAAATTCCAGTAAGATCATTGAAAGCAAAGGTTAAGGTGCTATGTTGTCAAGCTCCTGGAAATGGGTGAAGTGTGAGTTTTACAAAAAATAACTCCTGAAAATACTGTGATCCCATTTTGACTGATAAAAGTTGCTGAGGCAAATATCTTACTCGGTATCATAGTTTTGTATATGGTATTTATTATTTTTTTTATTTTATTTTATTTTTGTGGCTGTTTTCCTTTAGTATTATATGGTGGTTTTTGAATTATTAGTATCCAAAGCATTTGAATCTCAAAATAAGATATTTTTTTTAAAATGTAAATTTAGAATATCACAAACAAAGCATGTGACAAATGAGAAAGGTTTAATGACAATATATAAAGAAATTGATGCAAACAATAACAAAAAAATTTGTGGACAGACAATGAGGAAGAAAGGCTTGGAGAATTTAACACTCACAAGGTACCTTGATGGCAAGAGAATTAGGAGAAAACTGCAAGTAAAATTTTAAAGATAAAGGAGAGCAATGATTGTCCACAATTTAAAGAGGAGAGGGAATATAGTTTTTTTTTTTTTAAATGTTCACCTAATACAAAGCCCAAGATCCACTCATAGTAGATATTTACTGAATGAAGTAGTTGCATAGACATAAGACATAATGAAATAAGTGCATATCATGATGATATGTAGGATAGATAATGGTTGACTCTAGACTTGAAGAGATTAAGATTGTAGTGAGCAAAGAAGCATCCTCTTCCTCTTGAAAGTTTGTCGCCCAAAGTAGCAGTTCTTAGGAAGAAGCTAAGTGAAACTTGCTTCTTACAAATCGAATACAGGAAAAAGGATGATTCAGCCCTGTGTACATAGCTTGGCAACTCCTAGCTGTAGAGGTTTGAACTGGTGGAATTTATCAGTCATGCCAGCTGGTATCTTCTCCTTAGTAATGAGATATTCCATTGTTATAGTGGCATTACTCAACATCAATAAGTGCACATTATTTAAATTCTGACTACTGTTTCCATCTCTGTTGTTGCTATCACAACATTTGGTTGTTGCACTCTTCAGCCTTCTATAGGTACTTGTTGAAAACAATGAAATGTTTGTTTGTTCATCATTTGTATGTGAAAATTTTGGTTGCCAATGCTTTTAGCTCAGCTATAAGCAGTTACTACAAGACTTTGCACTCCTTTTCTATTATTTTGCTTTTTCACAATAATATCTAGTGGTTGCTAGCAGAAGTTCCCTGGCAGACAAGTGGGGTAATTGCAAAAGATAATAGATTTAAGAAAATATTGAAATGGTTAAGTACAAATTATAGAACCCTGATAGCTTGAGCTAGTAGGATAAAAATAAAAACAGATTGAGATACCCTACCCAGTTTACATCACCTTGCTTTAATTAGAATCATTTTTAAGATTATTTTTCATTATCTTGTTGTTCATATACAATAAAGGTTTTCAGTTGAACTTTTTCATTCATTTTATTTCTGTACTTTATATATACAGAAGTAAATCTTCAGTAAGATGAAATTATGCCAAAATAAGTTTAACAAGCCATAACTAAATTAATAATATAATAATAATAAATAAATCTTCAAAGATCAGAATTCTAATCTAAATCAATCTTTAAATGATATTTGGTGGCCTGTTTTGTATGCAGGACAATTCTGATGAAAGAAGATGATAAATAACACATAAATCAGTTCATATTTTATGCATCACTGTCTTTCATCAAGCATAGCTGCTAATAAAGTTATAGGAAACAAAATCCAACAACTCAAGATTGGTATTTGGTGCTGACACTAGCTCTGTTACAGATCAAACTCTTAGACTTTGAAGCTTTACACTAGTTAGATCCAGTTACCTATCCAATCTCAGTGTCCTTTGAAATACAATTAGTTTAAATAAGTTGATTATCTCATCTGTGTTCATCCATATACACAAAGCATTACTTTCCATAAACAATTCACATTATATTTAATATGGTTTTAGGCTACTCTCAAAGCATTGTAGAAGTAAAATTATATGGTTTTAAAATAGAATAATTTAATTTTTCTTACTGCAAGATTTACCAAGTAAATACCAGCCCATATATAAAATATTGTTTCCAAAATCAAACTCAATTTTTTAAAAAAGGCAGGATTTGAACCCATTACCAAGTAGATCATTAAACCAGAATATCCAAAATGCAACTTAATTTTTTTTTTTTTTTTTTTGAGATCTAGGTTTCAGTAAGTCTTCAGTGTATAAGTGCTGTAGCATACCTATAGACAATAATGGGTATGTCCCCATTCGTATATATGCAGTAGTAAATACTGTATGTTGGTCTGCAGTTGGAGATTGTGGAATTCACTTGACTCCCTTCTAGCAGTTGACTACTTATACATGCTGCTGGCAAATCTTATATGTGTTGTTCTTGTCCTAAGTATTATTGTTCATTACCAATCTTTGTTTGATTATTCTATTCAGTAACCTTCCCTAGGTTACAACATTTTGGTGATGAGGATTAGCCATAATTACAACAATAAGTGAATTCAAGCCATAATTTAAATTATACTTACCAAATTATTCCAAAATAACTCCTTCTATTAAATTTCTAATTTAATTTTAGCACAGAACATGTAAATTGAGTGGGAATTCCAACCAAGTCTGTTGTGTTGACTTCACCCAATGCTCTAGGAAAAGGCATAAATCCATCTCTTCTGATCCCAGGCTAGGCTAAGCCCTCTAGGCTTACAGCCACATCATGTTGAAACAACACTCCCCATATAATCACAGAAGTTAAGCAATGTTGAGCACAGTCAGTAACCTGATGGGTGGCCACTTCAGAATATCAGGTGGGTTTTTTTTTTATACAATAGGGTTTACCCTTTACAAGTGCCATGGCCACTCAAGGTAGAGGGCTATGCTAAAGGGTAGTTGGATAGGAGGGGAAGATAAGTTGACTGGACTTGAACAGGTTCAGATTGTAGTGATCGGGAAACATCCTTTTGGTAGTCTGTTGCACAGGGTAGTGGTTCACAGGAAGAAGCTAGAATATGGAGCAAATGTAGGTGGTTTGCATGGTGAGTTCTAGGCATGAATGTTAGATCTAGTGGAACCAAGAAATGTAGTTTGTCTGAGAACTTTTCATGGTAATAGCAATAGAGCAGTGAGAGACTCACCACATCCTACTTGTGAGAGAGTGGTTAGAGGGTGGAAAGTAATTCTCCAACAAGGACTCAAAGACACCTTTGAACTCTATGAAGACCGGAAAGTGAGGTCTGGGCAGTTCCCACTCAAATATGGCAATAGTACTCCATTTTCAGCCTGGTCTGGTTCTTATAAAGGTAGAGGATAGCACGAGGAGTCAGCTACTTTCTGGAGTGGTACAGGGAGCTGATCAATTTACCTGCATCTTTAATGATGGATCACATATAGGAGTTCCATATGAGTTCAGGTGTGAGTTTTGAAGCCCAATATCCTTTCTAGGTATGGGGCCTCCTCAAGGCTGATCAGCAACGATGGAATGTAACCAGTCAGTTTTTCCCTACTGCGATGTCAGTGTTAGAAAAGTTAAGAGAGGTCAGCTGCCAGATTCTGATTGTCAAGACTTTTAGTGGTGCACCCATATATCGTCATATCATTGGCATAGATATTTACAAAGGATCGGAGTATATTCATTTAGATCATTTATGTATATTAAATAGAGGGTTGGTCTGGGAGTGCCTGCTTTGACCACCAAGGCCTTGAAGGACTGGCTGTTAATAACTACATTCAGGTTAGGAATGATTTTGAAATAGAAAAAACCCTTCCAGTGATTCCATAGCTGGAGAGTTTGTGTATTAAACCTTTGTGCCACACTTTGTCAAAGGCCTTTGAGATATCTAATCTATGGTTCTTGCATTGTGTGTTATCAAGGGCATCACTAATTCTCTATGTAATGGTAGTTAGAACATCAATGGCTTGGTCTGATCAAAACTCATACTGCTCATCACACAAGAGGTTGTTCCTATCTAGGTGCTTGATGAGCTTCTTGTTGATTAAGGCCTCAAAAAGCTTACTGAGGATAATAAGTAGACTAATGGGTCTATACTGGGAGGGAGAGGATTGGTCACCCATATTTTTGAAGACTGGGCATACACTTGCCATTTTCCACAGGCTTGAGAAAGATTTCTCCTTCAAGCAGCAGTTAAATAACTTTGCAAGGACCAGGGATAATTCTGGCTTGATATTCTTAAGGATAACCACTGGAATTTCTCTTACTGAAATGAGTATATTACTGACATTGTGCTCAGTGAGATATGGGAAGTAAGGAAGGGGATGGCCTTTGTCATCTAATGTTGAGTTTGAGGCAAAGATCAAGGGAAACAGCTTTGCTTTGTCTATCAAGGAGGACCTTGCTTTGACTCTCTTCATAATTGGTTGGTGATCTTCCAGAATTGACAAGAAATAATTTGTTTCTTTTCAACACTGGCATGGACAGCTTATACATAGTTGCACTTTGAATTTTCCAGAACTCTCTTACAGTCATTGCAGGTGGTTTTTAAAGTAGTAAGGGCCAAACTACACCATTCCTTGTGATAGATTTTGAAGTAGTGGTTCTGGAGAGATATGGTTGCAGCACATTAAGGGGTTAACCAGAGCTGACTGTTTGGCTTTTGCTGAAATTTTAGTGGGGTATAAAACACTACATTCCAGAAAGACTAAATTCAGACATTAGGGAAGCAGTTTTGGGGGCAGCATGTTTGCAGAAGGTTAGGAGAGGAGCTCTGTCATATAGGACCAAAATCTGTCCTGGTCTGCATTTGTCTAACGAAAAACCATTCTATGGAAAGATAAATCAGGGGATGTCATTGTTTTGGAATTGACCCAGACACAAATTAGGGAATGGTCTGACATACCAATCAGACAGTGGGGGCAAAACTTTTGCTGAGTATTTGTTAGGGAAGGATGTTAGAAAAAGGTTGAGAAGGTTTGCCTGCTTTCCCATCTCATCCGGGACTTGGGTGGGTTTTCAATAATCTGGGTTAGTTTATAGGTGATGGAGAAGTCTCTGTAATATCTGCCTTCCTCATCAGTTTTGTTAGGGTGGACTAACCACTCTTTGTAGTGAACATTGAAGTCACCGCATATGTGAAAGCTGGCCAAGCGAAATTCAGTGAGGATATTGACAATCCTCTGATATACAAAGATTGCTAAACACTTCATCCTGAGGACAATACAGAGTAAAGTTGAATGTGGTACTATGGATACGCGCCATATAGAAACACATATATAGGAGATTGTGGTCTTTGTTTTTTTTCTCTCCCTGTCTTAATATAGGCACTGAGATTTAGGTGGTTGTATTTTACTATAATGGGTGAGTAAGTCAGGATATTGAGCTCCTGCAATGAGATTGAGGCATTGATACTCATTTCAGACAAGAACAGGAAGTCAGGTTTAGACTGAAGAAGACAGACTTCCACTTCTGGAAAGATGGAATATAGACCCTTACATTGGTGTAAGTGATGGTATACTTGGCATTAACTTTTTTTTTTTTTTTTTTTTTTTTGAGGTTGGGTTTGCTAGTTTTGTTCATTTCCGATTTGATTGCTTTCATGTTTGTTTTGGTAGATAACTAGATGTCAGTGAAACAGATACCTATTGGAGATGCACACATAAATAACCTGGGTTGACTCACCCAGAGATACTGCTGTAATAGTACCCATCATCATGGCATCAAGAGGCCCCAATGAAGACTACTGCATGGTCCAGAAACCATTTACAAAATGGCAGTACGATAAACCTGATATTATACAACTGACGATAGGATAGCCTCATTCAACGTTATTCAAAGGTTCAGATCCCTGACTATCAAGTGAATAATATCAAAACCCAGAAAACGTTTACCTCCAACACCCTTAATGAAGGGACAAATAAGCCTGGAAAGATTCAGGCATGATAAGCCAAGTTTATGTGTCTCATCCACCTATAGGTCAGGGCAACAGAACTCCTTAGGCCAGAGAAATCAGCCAGAGACCTAGGCAAGCTCATTCATATACAAAAGGACTAAAAGTCCTATTGGGAGAAGTGGGGGTTACAAAGGTTGCTCAGAAGTGCATGTGCATCCACTATCCCCATTTGAGTTAGTATCAGAGGCATAGTTGTTAGTCCAAGAACATACATAAGGAAGTTATTTATTCTATTTGAGAGAGAAAAAAAAGTTTAGACTTCAAATATAATTACTCTTGTCACAGACATAAGGTGAGAATTGACAGTTTTTCTGCAAATTCATTAGAACTATCTGGCCAAGGGGGCAGGGGAAAGATTAAGGATAGGCATGATAGCTATAAAGTTTTAACTTAGTATAAGTCCCAAGATCCCCTCTTTGGAAAGTTTAGAGATTTGCATCTTTATTATTATCTCTCCCCCACCCCACAAAAAATTCTTACAATCTAAAAATATTTTCTAGCTTTAAATAACCTGCAGAAAGTGAATCAATCTAGGATCTCTAGTCTTGGTTCGTAGCCAGTCTAAAAGAAAGAAAACTTTGAAAATCTGACAAAGACAACAGGAAACCATTGTACTATCTTTTACAAGAAGTTATAGAGAATTCATGCATATTAAAGGAAACTATTGTGCTGATCAGTTTAAGATTATCAGGTTGTGAATTAAGTTCAGATCATTTACATTATTTCCAGTTAGACTAATTTCCCTATCCTTGTTGTTATTATCACAACATTTTCACTGTTTTTCCCTCCAGCCTTTTTCAAGTATCCATTGATCCAGGTAGCCTTCAGAGAATGTTTAACGGAACCCTTTATTTAACTAGTAGGAGTGCAATGTCCTTTTGGAACTGCGAGGCCAAGATGAGGTAATCAGGTAGAACTAAGGTCAAGGTAACCTAGTTGAAGTTGACTTATGGGCATGTGGCTGCTGCTTGTCAAAAAGTGTCTAGTGCTCTCCCCTGATTTTGAGACATTATGTTAAACAGAGAAATTTACAAAGTAACTCTGACCTTATGGAGTAATAAAGAAGTGTGAATATTAACCAAGAAGTGATAACAATAATAAAAGATTTATTATTACTCAAAGTGGAGGATGAGAGTGAAATAATTCATAATTCAATAGATGAGTAGTCATGAAAGTTGGCTTTTAGTTATGTTGATATTAGTGAGTTAAAAGAGAAGAAATTATTAATTCTATCTCTGATTTGCTGTGAATTGATAGTGTTGAAATTTATTTTATATGCTTAGAGTAGGGAATATTATATGGCCACTTTGTTGCATATGATGAAATGTGGCATGAGGAAGTCTGTTAACCTATCACAGCCTTAATGTTCCTTTCTATTTATAGACAGAAAGAGGTTCAAATTAGTTCAAAACTGTTTTGGCTGTATAGAAAATATTTACAACTTTCTATCTTCAATTATTCTTACCTGCTGGGACTTGCTATTTCAATATCCATTTGTTTGTAAAAGCCACTTTTCTCATTGGATTTTCAAGAATAGAGAAAGTGTCATAGAAACCGACTTTATTTCTCAGATTTTATTCAACAAACAACATGGCAGCAATCAATGTAGTCTTTCAGTGGAAAACAACATCCACTGACTTCCAGTGAGTAAGTGGCAAAGTATATACAGTCTTATCATCAATGATATTATTAATCCTATAATGAATATCATCATATCAAAGAAGAACATAACAATAAACAATATTTACAACAATTCCTAAAGACTGGAAGCTGAGGAGAGCCATGATTCCCTCTGTTCTGAAGAGACATGGCACATAGGGAAAATATCCCTTAGCCTGTCCTAATAGTGTCCTTTATATTTTTTCTTGAACTCAAATTTACTTCTTCAGTTTTAACCAACAAAGAGCATAGCGATGCAGACAGAAGCAATCAATGTAAACTTTCAGTATGAAACAATGTTCATTGACTTCAGACAAGAAAGTAGCAAAGTATTTATGCATCCCTGTCAGTTATGATGTTCATAATCTCACATTGAATCACCAGAAATTTTATTACAGCATGGAAGAATGCATAACAAAATTTCCATATTCAGTGAAAAAATTTTTTTGTTAAACATCTATCAATCTCTGGTAACGATGAAGTTCAATGAAAGGACTATTTGAAACCATTTGCATAGATGAAATTTGATGCTGGTCTGTCAGATTTTTGGCTTTCTTTCTCTGCCTTTTCACTTTTGACTGTTAGGCAAAAGCCTCTTTGAATTTGAAGAGGCCTTTCTGCACCGTCTACATCTAGAAAAATTATTCACAAGCTACAGTTTCTCATATGTCTTGGTCCTCAGTATTATACTAAACACACATACACAAAAGTTTAGTATCTGCAAAGAATAAGGCAAGTTTAGGGATACATAGTTTTTTTATAGTATTGATGGGAGTCTACTTCCTAAGCTTTTGTTTCAGGTAGTATGGAAAATCAACATTTTGAAAAAGTTCAAAAAAGGTAACTTGTGTATATGCTCAATGCATTGGAGTCTGATTATTAGGACAATGAGTATCTCCTTTGTGTGAAAACAATGACTTATCCACAAGAGTAACAGATACAGCTTTGTTCTAATCCCTGATTTGCTTGGAATCTTCTTCATTACTGATAGTGTTATCTGATGTATTCAGGTTGTCATGAGTTACAACTGGGTTCAGAATTTTGTAAAAAGACTCACTGGCACTTAATCTCAGAATTATCCTATTGTCTCTTTACCATTACAAATATGGATATAAAGAAAGTTTTTCTCAAGGAATCTTGCTTTTACAAAAATTTTATCATATTTTGCTTGAAATGATGCCTCAAAAGCATCTTCAGGTGAGAAAAAAGTTGGAATAGACCATTTATGCAGAGTAGAATTTGATAATAGTGTATCTTTTAGGACAAGCTCCTGATGCCATAAACCAGGATTAATGCTTGGCATATAATTTCATTATGCTGCTCACACTATTCATCTTCTTGAGGATTATATGGTATGATCTGGCTCAAGGAAATTCCAAGGAGATACAAATATTTTTTCATATCTCATGACATGAGCAAAGTACCGCTGCCTGAATGTATGACTGTTGCAAATAACTAGTTGAATCACTGGATCACTCTTCAATACATCATATCTTGACAAAGAAAATGAAAAAAAAGGAAGTAAGAGAACTCATCTATCATGGTAATAATGAGATTAGCCATTCCCATACAGGAAACCTTTGACATTCATTGAGCAAACAGCATTGCTGTCAGTTGAAATTTATAAAATCTTTCTCTAAAAGTTTTTTTTGGAAAATAGGCTTCTCAAATCCACTATTATTGCTCTTTCTAGTTTAGTGATTAGCTACTTCAATAATTAAATGCTTAAAGTTTCATACAGGAACATTTTATAGTACATGAAATAATGGTGGTGAAAAAGAGTACATGCATAAAATAACAGACCAATTGATTTGCGATACAAGATAATATTTATTAGACAAATTAACAAAAAGAATGTTTAAAATGTGTTTCTTTTGTTAGATGTAAATTGTATACAAAACAAAATGTTCATATGTTATAGTGGAAACCTACATTGTTGGTGTGTTTTATGGTTGTAGCATTCACAGCCCTTTTAACTTCAGTGTAGAAAGTTCATGATATCGATTTGAAAGAGGAAAAATCTGGAAGAGAGAGTGTTACTTTAGGGTTCACATGTTTTATATTCAAGAGCTGCTGCTGTTAAGTCTTATTTTAGAGCTGCTACTGCTATTATGCTTAAGGTCACTGCACTAGTAATGTTTAGTTTCCTTCATAACCTTTTGTATAATCTAGTGTGTAAAGTCAACATGTTGATTATATCAGTATTTTTCCTTGTAGTTACGTTTTGGTTATAACTGCTGTTAAAAGTCCTCAAATGATGTGGTTTTTGTTATTTGGTAAAGTTATTTGTGGTTTTGAAATGCCAGTCTATAAGGTCTGATGAAAGATAGTCTTCTTTAATATCTAAAGGATTCATTCACTTGGTCATTTTTAATCATTGATCTGAGAAAATGGTTGTATATATATATAGCTGATATTTTACCTATTTCTGAATAAGGCAGATGCCATACACAACAGCCATATTGTAAATCATTATGACATTGATGGCAGAGGAGACAATTCTTAAATAGTAGAGTTGTCTTGATCAAATATGATCCACCGGGTTGATGAAACTGGTTCACATTTGATACAAATGATGTATTAGATGGAAACTAATTTTTAAATTGTCACTGTCCTTGTTCTAAAAAAGTTTTGCCCTCATTTAATGCCGAGATGACAAAGAGATTTGCAAAATTTTAACTGGGACATCAAAAAATAACAGTATTCCCTAGATCAGTTTTTCTCAACCTTTTTAAGCAATGGCACAACTAGGAACAAATGAAAATATCACAGCACACTTAGCAAATTTTTAAAGGGTATACATTTAAATTTTATAAAACCATAGATTTTTAAAAAATACACACACAAATATGACTTACTTTATTTCAATGTTTCTTTTCAACTATTTGTGCAGCTTATTTAGTGTGAAACTTGTGCCTGGTGGTTTTTGTAATTTCTTCAATGTCTCGTCAAATGTGCAATAAGCAGATCCTCATTTCTTCTTCAGTTGAGTGTAATCTTTTTTGCTTCTTATTTTTGATGTTATTTAGAGTTGAGAAGCGTAATCCACATAAATAAAAAGTAGAAAATTGCAATTAAACTGATAAAGCCTTTTACCTAAGGTGGGATATTCCTTTTGTATTGAAATCCAAAATGTATCAATAGGTACTGTTGGATGTTTTATTTTGAGTCCTTAATCACTGGAAATGGTGGCAAATTCTTCATCTTCACATAACTAAAGTTCAATATTAGAAGGAACATTTATGAAGGGATTTTGGATCTAATCATACTTTCACGGAACTTTTAAGAGAATCATGTGTCACATTATGTGCCTTGACATGGCAGTTGAAAAATCACTGTCCTAGACAAAGGGGTTTATTTATGCTAAAACTTTAGCAAGTGAGTTTAATCCTCCATTTATGAATTTCATCATTTTTAATTTGACTTATTGTTTAGAGTCAAACATGAATGCGATTGATAAACTTGGCATCCAGTTAAGTAGACTCTCTATTTGTGCATGGCTTCCACTATAACTTATGTCTCCTTTACTATTGCAGAATATTTTTATTCAATAGCATTTGATGCCTGAAATAGAAATCAATGATCTACAGTTTGATTTTAAGTGACTATGAAAATATGATTATCAGTAGAATGCACCACGGAATTTTCTATCTCAGCTTTCAAGCATTTGAATGTCTTTCTAGCCATCTTGGCTGGTAGAAATGTCTTAGACTTCTCTTCTCATACAAGCTAACAGGAATAATATGAGAACTTACCTATAACATGATGCACTAAATTCATATCTTGAGGAAGAGGAAGTTCCATGAGCAGCCAAAATCTTTCAGGATTAGATTTAAGTTTACTTTCAGAAACAGTATAACCCCAGAGGTCCAAGAAAATAGCTAAGAATATGCACTTATCAAGGTTGTAGATCAAATTAAACTTCTCAGCTATTTCAGTAAATCTCCTGATCATTTTTTTTATTTTACTTTACTTGCAAAGAATTATGTTATCTAGATAAAAAAAATCACAAAGAAAGTTACCAATAATAAATTTGTCTATAATGCACTGAAAGCAGGTAACTCCTTTGATGACTCCAAATGGAATCTGGTAAAATTGGTACAGCTGATGACAGGCCTCAAAAGCAGTGTGTCATGTATTGCAATTCGATGGTAGACAGATTTCATGTTACTTCTGCTACAAAAATCAATATTGTGCTATAATGTTCACCACTTCATCAATCCTTGGTCATGATAATCATCTAACAGTATAAGATGGTTCACAGTCTGGGTGTAATTGACTGCCATTCTTACTTGAACTTAAGGTCAGGAATAGAAAATCCTTGGCTCAATTATCCTTTCTGCATTTAGCCTCTTCAATTTATCTATAATGATGTATTTATATTGTAGTTTCTTACACCTCATGAAAGACTAATGTGCCAGAGACCCGTTAGGGATCTCCAAAGAAAACACAGAGACAAGTAAGTTAGAAAGACTGCTACATGAGTTTTCTCTAATTTACTGTTTCCTGCATCTGGTACTGTAAAATATGACAAGAGTGTTGAGGTTGCAGGGAAACACAAACACCTAACTGATTGCTCTCCTAAGAATGACATGTAGCACAAAGAGACAGCAGCATGAAACTTTAAGAACAATATGCCTAAGGGAATGTCATAAGACACAGTGTCTTACCAACAGCCCACTACTACTGCTGATTTTCCTGCCATTTTTATTGGCATGAGATAGATGATCAAGACCCAGATCTGGACATGTTACTGAGAAGCCTATATCTAGAAATGCCAAGCTACCAATGGGGAAAAACCCAGATGTAACTAGTTTTGACAGACATGTCCACACATGAAATAGACCCTCTTTTGCATCTGTACTAATGTACATTCTTGATATACCTGGCCTGTACTATCTTTATTAGAAAGGAGCCTCTGGTTCACAGTGGTCAATGATGTCTCTACATCACACCTACCCCCTTGATAAAAAAAAACTAATTAAGAGATACCATACCTTTTTTTGAGAATATATACAATTAATTTAAGAGAAAAAAATATCCCTACATGAAAATATATAATGTTTCTTAGTTCAACCTGCCAGTTTTTTTCTCTCTCTCTTTTTTTTTTTTTTTATTTTTGAAACAGACATTATTTTTCTGCTCTCATGTATACCATCAGAATCACAATAGTAAAATGATAAGAAAGGTATTAACTGATTTGATTTTACTAAAGTATTGCAGTGTCCAGAAATAAATGGCTAAATTGATTAGTTTAATACATAACTGTCAAATTCCTTAAGCAGATTTTGTACATGTCACTGTGGGTTACACCTAGTTGCATCTGGTGTAACCTCTGGTTGTTGCATCTCTTTGAATGGTTGTAGTTAGCTTGGCTAAATCCATTGTGGTGAGTTTCTCCCATTAGTGTTTGCTGACCACCAGCTGCGCATGTTTAAGAAATGAAGAATTTCATGTGATTTGGTGGTTGTCAAAATCTGCAGTCACCATACTACCTTTCCTTTGGATTTGGATTGAAAGGAAAGGAAACCTTGTGCCTAGGTTGATTAACAAGCACACTGTTACTTGGAAGAAATGGCACCGTTTGGATACGGCACCTCTGATCCGCATTTGTCTTCATCTTGTATTTGCTGAGAGCATCATTTGCAGTGATGTGAGAATGGACAGGAATTGGGATTTTTTTTTATCTATCTCAATTTTTGTGCAAATCTGTCCAAAACGTGGATCACAGAGCTTATTCAGCTTCATACATATTTTCAGAAAACCCCAACTTCTGATTGGTCACTTAATATTTAAATCATCTTCTCAACTATGTCTGAATAATATTGACCTAGTTCTTGACCTGACTAAAAAATAATTTCTTGATTTCATTCACTTATGAAAAATGTAGCAGTAAAGAAATCGTTCTTGACCCCTTGTAGTCAGATGCCATGAAAACATTTACACATGCACACATACACGTACGTATGAAACTTTTCAAACTACATTACAAACATACAAAACTTTTCAAACTTCATTATGAACATTACATTATGAAAATTCAACTACAAGCAATAGAAACTTAATTACAAACGTTACAGAACATTCACTCCTTCAACTATTCTGAAGCTAAAAGTTTACTCAATATATTCTCAGCTTTACAGAATTCTTTCAACTCTCTCACAGTGAACATTTTGAGCAACAAGTTCATTCAACTTTTTATGAGCTCAGATAAAAATTTCATTAGTAAAAAATTTTAATTCAGTCAAAGGGACATAACACCAACAAAAACAGTAACCCCCTATGTTTGTACATCATTATACAAATATAAATATTAATCATTGTTGTTATAAACCATTTTGTGTTTATTCTTAGTTTCATATTTTGTGGTATTTTGCATCAAATATAAATTGAGAGGTCATATCAACTAACTGGTTTCCACAAGGGCTTCAAAGGGAGACATCTTGGTTGCACCCTAGAATGGATTTTATTCTAGTCTCTTTAAACTGGATCTCCGTTTTGAAGAAGCCATGAACAGGAGTGTCCATGTGGATCCATATGCATAAACTCTGACAGAATTTTTTTAAGTTCTGTTTGCTACACATGTTGTCATGGTCTATCCCAGTTAGAATGTTCATGCTGATACCAGTAGATAGATTTAGTCAGTGTGCCATTTACTTTTGTTGTTGGCACCAGTGTGTCTTGGACCAAAAAGACAAACTCATCACTAGGATAAGATTCTTCTACTTCTTCACCTTTTCCATCACAGACACAAAAAATTTGTCTTACCTTCTTATTTTGCCTAACTGATTAATAAACTCTAAGAAAATGATTCTGCTTGTGGCAGTTGTTACATTTTTTTCTTTTAGCATGACAAGAAGTATGGATCTGTGGACCACCACCATACTCACTAGATTTTGTGAAACTTGTTGGAGTCATGCTGAAGCAGGTAGTGATGTTTTTGGTTGATCACTCCAGTTTCTTCCCTTTCATTGACTGCTGCTATCTTGGGTAGCCATGATGCTTACCTAGTTTTCCATTACTATTTCTGAGACTCTGGTGTATGTGATTTCTATGATCCTTGCTTCAGCTAGAGGCTGTTTTAGAATGTGTAGTTTTCTTACAGAGCTTTCATTCTAATCCTAGAAGAACAGCCTTGAATGATCTCTGAGATATTTTCATTTTCTGCATTGTGAAACTCACAATTCACAGCTAGCATTCATAATTATAGGCTTTGCAGGGTCTGTCAAAATTTGAATATTTCATGGGGAGATATATATATATATATATATATATATATATATATATATATATATATCTCAAGTAAAAAATCTGTGTAATCCAAGTAGATCCTATTAATATAAAATATTAAAACTGATCTACAAAGGAGAGCTCAATATGATTTTTATGATAGTGCATATAAGTGAATTACAATTAATGAATTTTTTTCTTTTTTTTTTTGAGTGAAATATTCCATGAGGTAGTGTTTAATTCACTCATACTTCTCCAATATCGATACACCATTTGAGTTGTCTCACAAAAAATTCCTTTATCTTCATACGTAGACTTCAAACTCTGGTAAATATTATAAACTTTGTCCCCAGAATAATGAAGAATCATTGCCTTTTTCTCTTTGTCTAACACACAGCAGGTTCTCAATTTTTCCACCCATTTGTGCCACCTCATGGCTGTGGTGTGTTCAGCATTGTACACTGCAAATAGTGGAAATGTGGCGAGGTTTGCCATTCTGTTAAATTCCTTTTTGCATTTTTTTTTCAATAAAATCTAATCCTTGTTTGATAAGCACTTATTATCTTCAGTGCCAAAATCTAGTGTCTTACAGCTGGTGAAAAACTAATACAGCAGAGACCCATTAGGGATACATGACAAAAAAACATTTTGAAAACTTTTTCCTTCTATAAGGGACTCTTGTCTAATCTTCTGATTTCATACATCCTTTATTAGAAAGGAATCTTCGGTTCCAGTGGTCAATGATGTCACTACATCACATATATGATGAACTGTGGAGAAATAGGAAAGGTAGCCAGTCAACACACATTTAATAAATTTTGCTTCTTACTGAAATTTATATAGATGCACTGATGTTGCTTCATAAAGTTCGGTCCAATTAGGACATCAGAAGATAAAGCCAATAATGTAAACAATCTCACATTCTGATAATGACTTCCCCTTGGCAATACATTCATCAAACAATCCTTGCATGGAGTATTGCTGCCATATATGGGATGGAGCACCTTCTGCTTACCTCGGAGTTCTTGACAAGATCCAGAGATGGATATGTAATCTAATTGGCCCTGATCTGGCATCTCGTCTGCAGTCACTCTCTCACAGACGCACCGTCGCCTCTCTCTGTCTTTTCTACAAATACTTCCATGGTAACTGCTCTGACGAGCTGCTTTCACTGGTTCCCAGACTCCATGAATTCAAGCACCCTACGAGGCTGGCATCCCGCTCCCACCCTTACACTATAGAAACTTTCAAATGTAGCCATCTCTTCTACTCCAATAGCTTCATACCTCGCACCTCTCACCAGTGGAACACCCTCCCCAGTTACTGCTTCCCTGAAGGCTATAATCTCCAACTATTCAAATGTAATGTCAATTGACATCTCCAGTTACCTTGATCTACCCACTATCCTTCTCCTCATCCTTTTTCCTATCACTCCTATCTGCTCTCGCTCCAAATCTTCTGCAACCTCCTGCATCCTAGTGGCTTCACGCCTTGCTTGGGGCGTAATACTTAAAAAACAAAAAAAAAAATTAGCTAAATGTCTTAGGTTCAATGCCATAGATGTCTTAGGGTTCAATGCCATAGATACAGTATTAGAAACTGGATATGTAAACAAATGTAACCTTTGTTATGATGGGCTTTGTTTGACTCCTGTTTTTCTAGTTAGCAAAATATCCAGATATACATCATAACAATAAAGTGAAACATTTATACATATTTAGAAGTATCCTGGGTAAGACGATAAACTACATCCAACAGCAAGGTTTCTGATCAGGAGGTTTTGAGAAGCATGGAACCTCCTCTTAATTTCTGGTGTTCACAGATCTACCCTGACCCAGGGTGGTAGCACCTGTTAGGGTCCCATCTATGAGCAAATAGTTAAACCCCCAAAACTGGGGGTCAAAACACTATGAAAGTGTAAAAATAGGTTTTAATACAGCAATAAATGTTTGGAAAAAATTATTACCAGCAATGAATTTTTGAAAAATAAATATTACCAGCAATACATTTTTGGAAAAAATATTACCAGCATTAAATAACCCATTGAAGTTGATATGCCATAAAACAAACCAAACCATATTTAGATGGATTTATTTGTTCACTAAATATGTGAAATTTCTTGTAATGTGGTTGTTAAATGTTTCTGTTTTTTGTGTCTTGCTGAATGAATAACTGATTTTGAAGTGATAAGTCTATCATTAAAAGGTAATATTAAACATGAGAAAGTGATATTTGTGTAAAATTTATCTGTGGCCTACATTCTTAGAGTCACTCAAATCCACATGCTCTCTTGATGAGAGATCAATGAAAAGGGAATGACTCTAAAATTCCTGCCAATAGGGCAGTTTCCTTTTTCCTATGGCATCATGGGAAATTAGTTTTTTTATTTTATTTCTTGTGATCACAAGATCACTACAAATCTAAACAAGGGACTGATATAGTTATCTTTCTATACTACTTGTAACAAGTGATCTGATACTCTATGTAGTAGAAAAGTGTAATTTTTTGAAGTAGCAAGAGTTGTAAACTGAAGTGTAGCAGATGTTCCAAGATGTGCTGAATCATACACCTATGAAAAATTCATCTTTTTTGCAACCTCTATTACATATAATTTCCTGTGCTGTGTTTCCAGTGAAGGTACCTGTTATCCCCAGAGAAGAAACATTTCTGACCCTTATGAACAAAGAAAAACTAAAGTCAAACTTTGACGAATCCTTTAAATCAAATATTGATTAGCAGCCAATGCTTGTTTTTCAAAAAGTCTATGGTAACAAATACATGTTTCTGCATTATTACTTGAAGAAGCTGTTGCTGCTGCTGCTTCACCAAAGATTGCCCATGTTGTTGTGGACTGAAATGTAGCAGATGTTCCAGTTCTTACTTAACAGCATAGATTTGTAAAATGACCCATTTTATCACATCTATTATACATACTTTACTGCACTGGACAGTTCTGGTAAAATAAACGTTGCACTCTTTCTGTCTATGGCAGATCATGAACTCTTTTTGAAATAATCTTTTTGTTTTCCAGGCCAATACATCCCTACAAGTGGCCAGGCTGATGCGAGATGGGTGATTTTATTGGGACACCATCTCTAGATAAAATGTTAGCCAAAGCTAAAGAGCCCCTTTCTGCCCATTAGTTATTTAGGTACTCGTTCATATGGACATTTAACCGAAAATGTAATGGCATACTTACATGTATGTCACACTCTTTATCGTAATGTGCTACATATATTTATTTACTGTATTAATTTATAATTTTTTTAACAGGCTTTTTTTAAAATCTATTCTGTATATATTATATTTTACTTTAAATATTACTGTAACATGATAAATATTTTGAGTAAAAGCACATTTTGCTACAGTAAAAATCTTTAGGCTTTTACAATATGAAAGATCTTTCAGTTTCGCTTTTAATGATCATTATCTTAAAGGGATGAACTAACTTTTATCTTACTGTTAAATATGAATTTAAATAATTAGGTGGTGCTTTTTATCCAAATACACTCAAATATTTTTTTAAAATACTCATTTCAATAAACAAATATTGAAATAAGAAAACTTTTAAATTTAGATTTAGTAGTTTAATCACTTGAAATTCAGTGGTAATTATTAGTCCTATTCTGCCTTATAATACTGCTAATTAAAATACTTTGCTTGTTACTATTTTTATTTGTACTTTTTCGGTAAAATGTCCTTCGGCCAAATGTCCAGCCATGGAGCACTTATGACTACATAATAATATGATCATTAACAACTACTGAACAATTTAATTCATAAGGCCATGGGAGGGTTTTCAAGCACTTCTCAACAGTGACACATTCTGGAGACATCTCCCCAGAATGATATTATTAATTGACCATGATGAGATTTGAACCCTAAGTTTCATAGCTAGAACACTAACACTCAAACAATTTGTTCCCATCCACCTTAAGTTCTTGTTAAAATGCTTATTATTCCCGCAGAAAAAACAATTCTGTCCCTTAAAAACAGCCACCAATGTTTGATTTTCAGACAATCTCTCATTACTTATACATTATCACTGGAAGGATCTACTGTTGTTTCAGTAGTAAAAGATGTTGAACTTTTTTGAAGTTATTCCAGAGCTCTTCATCAAAGGCAAGATCAAGTGCTTTGTTCACAGATACTGGTGGATGCTATTAGACATTAAACCACTTATGAATGCCTTGTGTATAGCCTCTTTACACATTTCAGCACTGACAGCCCTGTAATTACAGTCTCTATTCAGATGCCTTAACGCTTGATGATATTCAGTTCATGTCTCTTCCAACTGTTGCCAGCAGGCGATGGATAAATGCCTTGCATACATCTCATTTTAAAGTGTTATACACACACACACACATACATTATACAAAGTTTCATTATCATAAGTATCTCAATCAGAAATATACATGGAAAGTATTATGTAGTTCATTTAGAGAGTAGTTTCAGTCACTCAAAAGCTTGAAGAAAATTGTTGCATGTAATCTACCAATTGCCAAAGATACTAATAAAATGGTTAGATCACTATATCCCTCTAGGAAGTATCTACCTTACTTTCCAACCTTGATAAAGTTCAGAATGATTTATGTGGTCTTGTATGTGATAACTTATTTTCTACTCTGCCAACTTTGCAAAGTGGAAACAATAACATTGCAAGCATATTGCTACTCTATGATCCCTATTCTTTAGTTCTACTAGTTCAGACCTTTATATTAAGAACATGTCATGCCACTTCTATGGAGTTGAATCATCCTAATTTCCTCCATATTCCAAATATAAGAAGAAAGTTCCATTCAAACTGCTTTTTCCTAAGAACTGACACTTTGTAGAAAATATTCTCATATAATTGCTTCCCTGAACACTTCAATAATGACCTATTCAAGTCAAGGATCAGTCATCATATTGAACACCAGAAATATTTGAATTTGCAGGAATTTATCCATGGTCTAGTTATTTGAAGTTAATTATATTTCTTTGTTAAATAAATTGTCAGAAAGCCCAAATTTCTTTCTGAGATTTAATTCAACAAAGACATGACAATACACATGATAGCAATCTGTGTAGCCAGTCAGTAAGAAAGAAAATCCACCAAATTCATGGAAGAAAGCAGCAAAGTATATGTATGGTGGTTACTGAAAAGTCTTTAGTATGACAAACTATAATTGGTTATGAAATCTTACTCTGTGTATTACAGCTAGTAGTTGAATACTATTGATGTACTATGCTAATTCTAAAAAGATACTACTCAATTATTTGCTCTTCAGAACTTAACTATAATTTGTACAAAGAAAACTAACAAAATCTATTACACAGAAATCAAATTTATAGAAAATAACAGTTTACAACAATTATCTGAATAGTTTTTTAATCAGTTTTTTTACTGTTTTATTAAAACTGTAGGTAGATTTTAAACATGATTTTTTTAATTAAAATTGATGAAAATAACTGGGTTCTGAAATGTTTTAATAATAACAAATCTTTTTAAAAAATTGTTTATTCTTTTTTTTAACAAGATTTTATCAGTTTCATTTCAGCAATTTGAAATTCCATTACTTAAATTAGCGTTGTCTACTCATCACCAAAATTATAATTTCAGTTTCATGACTATTTTTACTGCTATAACACCAGACTTGATCTCCATGGAACCTGCTACTTCAATGAGACTTTTCCCATTCTAATATAAAAACTTTATAAAAAAATATTTTTGATAACTGGAAATAATGATTTTTCTAGAAGTACAAAATACAACTTAAACTTTAAAATGCTCGGTTCATTTAAAATATTTTTTTAGTTCCATATTGATTTATGCTTCTCTATTTTCATCAGAAATTTAGACACTTGTCTGCTTAATATTTGTGTAGTTTTCAAAATTTTATACAATACAGTTAAAAAATTTGAGGCTACCCCTGGTAATTTTTTAAATTTGCCCATAAAGTAGTTGTATCATACTTTAAATAAGAGAAAATTATTATACATGGTTAAAACATGAGACATGATTTTGTATTAGAAATTTTATTATGACAAAAAGAAAAAAGCATTTTATGATTAAATTTTTCCCTCGTCAAAATATCCTCTTTTTGCCTTGATTACTGCAGCACACATTTTTGGCATTCATTGCAAAAAATTCTCAAAGTATAAATTTGATAACTGATTCCATTCTTTTTCAATGCATCTGAGAGCTCTTTTTCATTTTTTTTCTTTTTTATTCTTCTATCAAGTCCATCCCATGCTAATTCTGGGAGGGGCTTCAAACTTTTGAACAGTAGTGTACATATTCAATTATTCATATATATGTTATATTCATTTACTTACTTATATATATATATATATATATATATATACTATAAACCAGAGGTTATAATAATTAGTAAGTTTCATGCTTCATAAATCCTACTAAGCTAGGATACTGAAACTACAATTATGGGCTGAAAAGTTCATTGGCTGGATATAAAGGAGTGATGCTAAAGTTGTGAAATCTTGCATGCATTAATTTGAACTCTTCTAATTAATAAATGCATTATTTTCTTCTGGATAAACAGACATCTGACTGCTCAAAGACTTTGAAAGCAACTAGTTGTGACTTCTATTGAAAATGGACAAAATTTGGTATCATGGTGTTATCTACAGGAAAAGGGTTTAGTCCCCAAGGACAGTCATGCTGACATGGTTCCTACATTAGGGGATGACACCCCAGCTTTATCAACAGTACAAAAGTAGGCAGCTGAATCTAGGAGGGGAAGGAAGAGTTTTGAAGATTACCAAAGATCTGGACATCCTGCAACTGCTACTGCCAAGGAAAACCTTCACCACAGGGTGATGGAAGATAGACAATTGACTATAAATTGCTATTAGCATATCCATGAGAGAGTTGAGAATATTCTGCTCAATGAACTGGGCATGATAAAGATTTCTCTTTGGTGTGTACCACAGTCTCTGACACCTGACCAAAAGTACACCAGGCTGATCAATTGGCATTGTTTAAAGCAGATCCGGCTGGTTTCTTTGAGCATTTCCTAACCCAGGATGAGTGTTAGGTTCATCACTTTGAGCCAGAGACAAAGAGACAATCCATGAAGTAGAAATACTCCTCCTCACCTGTTCCAAAAATGGCCAAAGTCATTTCATCTGTGGGGAAGGTGAAGACCTTAGTTTGTTGAGATGCAAAAGGCATCATTTATTGACTACCTTCAAAAGGACCATACCATCAATAGAGAGTACTATGCCAACTTGTTGAATCAGTTACAAAAGTCTATCAAGACCAAACACCCAGGAAAATTGATGAAAGAGGACATTTCATCAGAACAATGCTTTCACACACAAGTGCTTGGTTTCAAAGACTGCTGTGCATGACTGTAGCTTTGAACTGGTTCATCACCCTCCTTATTCTCCTTATTCTCCTATCATATGTACCTCATCATGAAAACACACTTTACTGGGTACCAGTATCAAAGTGATGATGACATTATATCGAGTGTTGATGGCTTCTGGTTTTTTACCAACTTTTTTGATGAAGAGCTCTAACATCACTCCCTCATAATCAGCCAATGAAAATTTCAGCCTACACATCTATTAGTGTATGACACTCAGTTTTTAGAGAGGAGGTTACCTAAAATTTAAAATCTGCCAATCCTAAGATTATCATTAGCCAGTAAGATAGATTAAACAAAAAGAGCTAAAATTTTAAGGAAACTTTATGCAGTAACAGGTTATTTTTTTAATTATTATTATTATTGAATAAAAGCCTTTAGAAAGAGAAAGTTCCTCTGTCCTGAAGTGAGCTATTAAATTAACTTTGAAAAAAATCATGTAACCTTTAATGTTTAAGCAATTCTTTAAATTCCAAAGTATAGCCTCAAAGTTTTAGCCTATAGTGTACATATTGAATTACTTAATCTTTCCTTAATATTTTTGTCATAAACATCTTTAGAATGTCCATTTTTTACCAGTGGATCATGCATATGAGATTTTCAGAATTTTATCTATTTCAACTCAGGCAAGTTTTCTTTTGCTTTAATCATATCACCAATAAAGCCACAAAAATGTAAGAGTTTACTGAGAAAATGTCACCATGGAGAAAGGATATTAAAAAGAACAGGATTCAAGGGAAAAGAAGATGGTGATTTGCTGTTACATGTTATATCATAGCACATTTAATATATATTGACTATAAATTGCTATTAGCATATCCATGAGAGAGTTGAGAATATTCTGCCCAATGAACTGGACATGAAGATTTCTCTTTGTTGTGTACCACATTCTCTGACACCTGACCAAAAGTACACCAGGCTGATCAATTGACATTGTTTGAAGCAGATCCGGCTGTTTTTTTTTTCTTTTTAGCATTTCCTAACCCAGGGTGAGTGTTAGGTAGTGATATTTATTAAAAATTAAAGTATAAATTAAAATATTGTTTATTCTTCTCTGTGCTTCTTAACTCTTTGCACACAGCCAGTACATTAGGTGTGATTTTCAAGCATTTCATTTTTACTTACATGGCTTTCTACTGTATATTCAGTCTATCATTTTCAAGAACCTTTTTCTTCCCAGAACAGACACCTAGCAGAATGTTTTTCCAATCACTGCAATCTCAACCTCTTCAAGCCTAAAATTAATCATTATCTTTCCTGCATAGACCCATAAACTTCACTTCTTATGCTCACATCACACAGTAACCCTCTACCTTGAGTGGCTCTTGGACCTTGTATTGGGTGAATATTAGTATAAAAACTAATAGGGCAATGGAGATTTCTTCACGCACACCTAATATATCACAAAATCTAAGACTTCCATTTTAGTGTCCAAAATGTTCTTGACATACCAAATTACCTCTCTTTGTTTGCTTCACTGAGCCTCATGTTTTGAGCATGCATGTGAAGGAAAGATATTCTCGAGGAGAATATCTTTCATGTCAGTACTTTTTTGTTTATTTCTCGTGAAATTTTTCTATTTCTTAATACTTTGCTTAGCTTTTGGAAAGCATCTTTGGCTATCCCAATGCACCTGGGGATTTCAGTGTCAGACTTTCTATCCTCTGTTAAGACACTTCCCAAATATTTAAATTTTTGTACTTGTTTGATTTTGGTATCCCCAATTTGTAATTTGCATATTGAGTTGATCCTTTTGCTAACAACCATGCATTTCGTCGTTTTGCAACTGACGTTTCCTTCTTTCTTAGTCTCACTTTCCTTCAATACTAAATTCTGTAGTTCTTTTAGTTTCCTTTCTGTTTGCTATCAATACTGTGTCATCTGCATATGTTATTTTGTTCGGACTGTAGCTGCCAATAATGAATCATGGTAGGACTTCTAATTTTCTTAGGATTGCTTCACTGTAAAGGTTGAATAGGTCTGGTGAGAAGACACACCCTTGTCTTACAGCCCTTTCTATTTTTGTATATTAACTGAACTCATTTTCTATCTATGTGTAAGTAGTTTCTTACCAGTTTAGGTTCTAGATTTTTTTATGATTTGATTTAGTTACCTAGCATTTCCAGCAGTTCTTTGTAGCATTTGTATTTCTCTTTCTGATGCCATTCTGAGCATAAATATTACATTCCTTGTTTCTCTATTGTTCTTGTCCTATTTCAAGTCTGATCCTGTTGTGTGCTTTATTCATCAGAATTAAGATAAGTTTTGATATATAGCTCATTAGGCTGATTGTCCATTGGAGTTCACATCTGTTTGTACCTGGCTATAAAAAATAAATCTACTTAGGTTTTCTGGTATATCACAACTGTTATATATTTCATTTATTATGTCTAATCTTGTCAATGCATCTCTATTACAATTCCATCTGGTCATGCTGTTTCCACTTGAGATTTTAATATTTCGATATTTCTATATATTGCCAGTGCTCTCTTTTAAAATGGAAGAGTTCTCTAATATATTCTTTCCATCTCTGAAGTATTTTTCTTTCTCTAATAGCAGTGTCCAATCCTTGGATTATATACATCCTGCTGATGAAGATGTCTTTTGTCCTGTTCTATTTTTTATGCATATCTGTTTTATCTGTGTTACTCATTCTTTCCATTTCTGTACATTTTTTTATTGAGCTATTCCCTTTTAGCCTGCATGAATTTTTTTGTTAATTTCTCTGTGCAGAGAATTATACTCTGTGCCATACATTGGAATTGTTTTCTGTCTACATTTCATCTTGTTGTGAATAACCTAATAATTTATATTATCAAATATCACAGTTGATTCTTTTCTTCCTTTTTGGCTCATTGAAATATATAGACTTGTATAACATTTTTCTTCAGAGCATGTAAGCAATCTCATTATTAGATGTGATAGCAACCAAATTTGAAAGATTTCTCAACATATCTAACATCACCTGAAGCATATTGAAAAAAAACAAATAAAATAATCAGTTTATGATAAAATAAGTATATTTTCAGCTTGACCACAAGATATCATTTTCAAAAATATTAGTAAAATATTTGTAATAGTCTTAAATAAAAAAAAATGCTCTTTTCAGGTAAAGCCTCTATTCTCATTTTCCTCTTTATAAAACTTTGAGTAATAAATTAAACTCTCTTTAGAAATAAGAAAGAAGATATATCAAAGAGTAAGCAACTTGTGAGACAGTTGCCATGGCAATAATCTTTGTTGTGTTAGATGCTTGTCTTTATACAGATTTTAAATTTTTGCCCATGATTATGATGTTATTTCCTCTTAGGTGAGAGAAAAAATACACACACACACACATATATATACATATAGTTTTAAGGTCTGTTATATTTATGGGATAAAGTGTTAAATATCAGAGATAGAGCTTATGTAAATATAAAAGTGAACATTGAAGTCAACACTCAAAGGCGACAGGTTATTCATTCATGCTAGACACAATTGCCAGGCCATAAGTGTTGGATTTTTCCTTGACTATATATACAGGTCAGTGGTGCATTGTGGGTAGTCCATTCTGGCAGTTATTTTGGTGGGAGTGGCTTTTTATTTACTAATTAAAATGTTCATATAAACATGCGTCCAAAAAGCCACTGTTGTACCTCAACCCAGCAACTCATAACAAATGTTCAAAATTTTCATCGCTTGCTTCTAGACATGCATCCACTCTTCGGATCATTAATTGATGGTTCTTTTCAAATACACCTCACATGGTGTTGAATGATTTCACCAGTCCCCATGATATGTTGATGAAGCATCTCAGCATTATTAATGTCTGCTGCATAAACCAATTGTTTTAGGTGGTTCCACAGATAAAAATCTAAAGGATTGAGTTCTGGGTAATTTGCAGGGTGTGGAACTGGCTCCCCCTCTACCTATCCATCTTTCATGGTAGATGTCAGCCAGTGCCTCATAAATAATATAACTAAAATGTGCTGGAGCATGAATCACGTGCATCTGTGTATTAGCAGGGGTACATCCACTAGCAGGTCTGGAAGTGTATTTGAAATAAAGCCCCTGTAGACAGCTCTTGTAAGATGTTCTGGGAGAACATATGGACCTACCAGTCAATCCCAACAATTCCAGCCTACATATTAATCATCAACTGATGCTAGTGTCTAGCTTGTATTGTACAATGAGGATTCTGATTCACTCACAAATGTTGGTTGTGCAAATTTGTTATTCTGTCTCTTCCAAATGTTGCCTTGTCCATAAACAAGATGGAAGCGACAAACAAAAGATCAGCAATTTGTGCAATAAATCATCGACAAAGGTTCTCCCATGGTGAGTGATCAGAGGGCAAAAGACCCTGCACACATCGCAAATCATACAGATACAGAAACTTCTCCTGAACTATCTTCTATGTGGTATTATGAGATGTAGAGTATACTAGAACCAGACATCCAAGCAGATCCTGATTTTTCTCAATCCACCATGGTGCCATGGATCCTGCCTCAGCAACAGTAGAAAAAGTTTCAATGACTCAGCTACCTTCAGTCTGTAAATGAAATCTAACCCCAGCCATGCAGCTTCACATACATTACCATTCACACAGCTGTACGTAAAATTCATATTTGCCTGGTCACAATATGAATATCCTATCATTGTTAAACAGAATATTTCTCAGTTACTCATTACTACACGCATTAAACATTGATGACAGACTAGCCACAAATGTACATGAATAACAAATGTAACTGTTGTAGCATACCTACAGATGATAATGGGTGTCCCCATTCACATAAATACAGTAGTAGATACTGTATGTTGATCTGCAGCTGGAGATTGTAGAATTCACTTGACTCACTCCTAGCAGTTGACTACTTCTTCTATGTGCCACTGGCAAATCTTATTTTATGTGTGTTGTTCATGTCCTAAGTATTATCGTTCATTACCAACCTTTGTGTGATTATTCTATTCAGTAACCTTTCCTAGGTTACAACAGTAACCTAATCCAAATGCCAACACAGCTACATCTACCATAAACTTACTTTAGACTTAATAACTCAAAAATGACCATGGTTAAGTGTAAATAGTAAAAATTCATATTTGGGCAGGAGATGCCCATTCCTAAAATGTCAGTCTTGATAGAATTCAAAATGTCTCTGAGTCCTTTTGGGTGATGAATTATTTTCCACCCTTCAACCACTACTCTATCTCTACTAACAGGGAAAGTATTCAGATAAACTACATTTCTTGGTTCTGCCAGGTCTAACCTTTATGGTAAGGACCTGCCATGACACTTACATTGTAGCAAACCACCCACATTCTCTCTGTATTCCATCGGTGAGAAGTAAGTTCTACTTGAATAGCTTTTTATTGCATACCACTGCTCTGTGGAACAAGCTGCTAAGGGGATGTTTCCCCAATCACTACAACTTTGTTCAAGTCTTGAGTTAACTGTTATCTTCCCCTCCTATCTGTATAAACTACCCCTTAGCACAACCCTCTGCCTCAAATGGCTACTGGGCCTTGTATAAGGTGAACCTTACTGTAAGAAAAAAAAAAAGAATCCCCTCAAAAGGAAATGACAAAGTATCCAGTAAACAGTAGCAAAAGAAAGAAAAAGAACAGGTCAGAATAATACTAAGCAAACAATATATATTCAAGTCAAAACTAGCTAATGCAACATTAATAAGGCAAAAAAAAGTTCAAAAAGTAAGAATGTTGTTTACATGTAAGTGATTATAGTGTTCTGACTTAAAGACAAACAAAAACACTGCTCATGGAGTGAAGACTATATATATATATATATATATATATATATATATATATATATATATATATATAGTTGGATTGATGTGAGTTTGTGACCCTGGGTTTCACACACTCTGATGATTACACAGAGTGTAAAACTCAGGGTCAAAAACTCACATCAATCCAACTAAATATGTGTTAGCTCTATCACTGATATTGACCACTTTCCAATAAGTACCATGCATATATAATATATAAAAAATTGCATATATATATATATGCAAGAGAAAACTAGGTGAAGTAACAATAACAAGATAAAACTTTCACAAAGTAAGCATGGTGTTAGCACACAAAAGGGATGCAGTCAAGTGATTTTTAGTGTTCTGACTTCAAAACAAGAAAGAACAAAAATATTGTGGATGAGAGCAAGAAGTGGTTCATTTTATTGGTTAGGAAGAAATCCCAGCATACATCTGTATGATTTGTCTACAAATTTTAGGAGGACAACAGAGCCAAAAATGGTACATTGAAGTCAGAGATATTGACTTAAGGTATGCTTCAGATGGGTATGCAAAAAAAGAAAAGAATCAGATTGACTTAGAACACAGTTACAGTAACATGGAGTTCACATTCAGTTGAGGAGGAGAAAAACTATTTTTTCCAGTGAAATAGCTAATAAATTCTAATTATAGTTTTCTCCTTTTATTATTTATACAAACTGTGTGTGTGCTAAAAATAGCTTCTCTTTTATACATAGTACACAGAAGTTAGCATAATTTACAAAGGAACAAATTAAATGATAATTTTTTTCTATCATAATTTTCTCTTGAAGGATTCTCTAATAGTTTGTCTTCTTCTCGAATACCTCTGAGAGTGAAATTATATTAATTACCAATTGTTTATTTTATAACCATTGCTTGTACCTGAATATTTACTAAGTTTATCTTAGATTATTATAATGCCATAGCAATAGCATACACAGTGAGAATCTAATTCACTGCATAAAGTATGAATAGTATACTTGCTAATCATCATTTATTGGTAAATGTAATATTAGCAATTTCATTATAAGGAAAAATTAGCATTTATTGACTAAGCAACCAGTGCCTCTGCCAGTTGAAATTTATAAAATCTTTCTATTAAAACAAGTTTTCAGGAAAAAAGTTTTCTCAAGTCAAGCTCTCTTTGCAATCTTGAGTGGGGATTCCTTCTTAAAATCTTGTTTGAAATAGTCTCAGCAGTCAACATTTTGATTATCACATTATTTTCTCTTTATGTTACATGTACAATCCATTTGAGTTGTGGAAAATCCTCAATTGATGCTGTTTCTGTTATTTTGTATACTTCTTTGTTTGTGATTCTGTAGCCCCAGTCCATGAGACTCAAATAAGGATGGTCCTTGCTTAGCCATGTTTAACCTTTGATCTGAGAAAGTATTTAGGCACCTATACTCACACACAGAAAAATAGTGAATGTCTGTATAGTGTAAAAATTATTGACACTGTGAAATTGACAAGCCAAGTTCAAATTCTAGAAGATTCTGTTTCACTCACTTTATAGATTAAATATCAGAGCAGACTGGGTTCTCTAACTTTAGATGGCTACCAGTCTAGAAGAAAGAAATTGTATTTAAAACCAGCATGAATACAGATAGGCTCTGTTAGGTTACCTTGCCCAAGACACCCTACTGCCGTAAATGTGGTGCCTCTATGACCATAACATATGACAAGACTCATTATGTGATGCAAAATATATATAATTGTAAGATATAACATTGTAAATCAATTGCTACATTATTTCCATGAAAAATGTTCTCAAGAGCTACATTCATTAGTTCCACCATTTTAGACCTTTACAGTTAAGACCTGTTATGCCATGTACTCAGGGTATGAATCATGATCATTCTTTTCATATTGTTTAGATAGCAATTTCATTCAGACAACTTTTTCCAAAGAGCTACTGCTTTGTAGAACAGAATCCTAAGAGGATGTTTCCCTGACCATTATAATCTTCAAGTACAGAGTCATATGCCCATACTCTACAATTCTTACCTTTTCCAATTCTGTTCATAAAACAAAATCTTTCAGTAAGCCTATACCTTGAGTGGCTCTTGTGTCTTGTATTGAGTGAACAGTAGCCTTAAAAAATAAGAACATTGATTTTACCCACATCTATAGTTTCAGCTTTGTCCTGAAAGCATAATTGAATCAAAAGAATTCTTATTCTTCAGATTCACTATTCCATTATCTCTTGATCATGACTTTGCCATTTTCCATTCTCATCATTTAAATCAGTATCTGCAGAGAATCTCATTACTCTTGCTTAATGATTGACAAGCTGATGTCACATACTTATTCATAGAGACACAACATTAACAGTTATTTCAACTCTTTAGTTCATATGAACCAGTGTTTATACTTTGCAGTCAAACTAGTAATTGAATCTCTTTTACAATTATGGGATCAAATAGTTATTTCCAAAGTTTAGCTGAGTTTTAGCACAGGGCTACAAATATAGAGCATCCATTAAGGAAATCCTATTACATATCAGTTCAGAATTAAAGAAAGTATAACCCACTGGTGTTGATAACCCTTTATTGTTGACACATCTAAAACACCTATCACTTCTTAACTCACATACTACATACCACTGTCTCCTATCTCTACCTCTTCTCCTTATTCTCCTCTCAGTCATGATCCATTCAATCCACTAGCTTCATTGTATAATACCAAGCTTATGTGTCTTCTGACTTTCTTTTCTCTCCTCAATGATGCCAGTGTGTCATCTCAATAGGGTTATTCAGTTTTCCCAAAATCTTATAATATTGGCATTAATGGCAAAGTCTACTGTTGATCCCCTTATATACATTGTGTATCACAGACAAAATTGCATAATTCCTGCCTATGGTCATGGTAAACTTTCATCTCTATTCATCCTAAGACAGTTTCAATCAAACTGGAATAAGAACTCCCTCATTAAAATTCACAACATTGTTGATAATTCTAACAACAGGTTTATTGAATATAAAGAAAAACCAGTTGAATAAAATGTCTGTATTATCTACTGCAAAATCAAGTTTTATACTGCAGGTGTTGATTTGGAAATTATAGTCACAGCCACTAAAGTAATAGCCTGCCAGTCATCTCTTCCTCAATTATCCATGACTGTGTGTTATCTCAAGCTACCAAAATGTGGGTGTGTGTCTTGTGTCTGATGTTTGCTCCCCACTTCAAAGAATGACAACTAAGCAAAATTTGCACTGGTTTTATATTGGGAAATCTTTTCTGATAACAATGATTAATGACTTCAAATTACCTAGCCAGGCCTCAGAAAATGACAATTCAACATGTCCAACTTCATTATCACCATAGTTCCATAAATTGACCAGCTTGCTTTTCTTACCAGTGAAGAATTCTTTGTCAGAAATTCAAAAATAATGATAATTTCAACAAATAGCATAGTATAAACAAATATCTGAATTCTAGTTTCTCAGGACCCAAGTAATTCCAACAACACGTTAAATGTTTTTTCTCATCAGTGAGAAATAGATGGAATCTTGGTTTTGCTCAATCTTATTGAATCTTGTCAAGTTAAATCTCCTTGGAACTGGTCTTAATTTCATTTTATTATTTTAAAATATAAATTTTAACACATTTCATTTTTAATTTTCTTTTCAACTATTCAACCTACTTTCCTGTGAATTTTAATAATTATTATCCAATTAGTAGTCTCTCCAGATCAACATCCTGTAATTTCATGCATTTAAACATTTAAGCAGGGCCAGTAGACTGTTACAGAAGTAAATTCTGTTTTGGAGGTGTTAGCCTAGATCAGTGGTTCTTGGTTGGGTTGCATATGGACCTCAGGGATCCATGTAACATTACTGGGGGTCCACACACAAATAAAATAGCAAATTGGGGTCCATGGTAATATTTAGTTTTCCATAGAGCAATTTCACTTTGGAATGGTTGTTACAACTGGAAATTGAAATTTCTACAGTAATCTATGCCAGATTAAAATACTAAAAATAGAAAAACAACTCTAAAATTAGCAGAAAATGAGATCAAGTGATGCAAGTTAGCATCCTTTTTACTCTACCAGATGTTTTGATTATAAAAGTTGAATATATAAAAACTGAGAAGGATATATAAAGGAAAATTATATAAAAATATAATTTATTATATAAATTAATTTAATATATTATTAATAAATAATATTATTATTTGTAAATATCAATAAAATGAAATATTAATATATTAATATGAATTAATTAATAGAGTAATAGATTCAACATTGTGGAAAGGAGTGACCTTCAACTATCACTGACATCGATGGAGCCGAATATAAAAACTAACAGAATGGCATCAACCACAGGGATCTCAGTGAATAATCTTCGGTTTCTTAAAATTTATTAATTACTCACATATTTTAAAATGGTTTATTATGAGTTATTTTACTAATGTACAGAAATGTTCCATAGAATTTAGTTGTTAAATACAAGTTTTTTTCATTAAATTAGTTTAGCAAATACATTTACTATTTCTATAATACAACTCCTAAACTTATCTGTTAGTAAAAAATAAAATAAGCTTTTTTTCATCAAATGTTTATGGGGGTCTACCCCTAAAAATTAAAAGCAAAAGTGGTCCATGGGTAAAAAAAAAGAACTTGAGGACCACTGGCCTAGATTAACCATTATACAATTCAACCAAATATGGCATACGCAACTTCAATTCCTAACATTGAGTAAAGATACAACTTATGATCGCATGCAATATATGTTCAAAAAACAAAAAAAAACCCTTACAATTAAAAATGTGTTTTTGCCTTAAACCACTAATTGTTGATAAGCCATAAAAACAATGTCACATTTGCTTGATAATTTTCATATAAAAACTATTTTCATTTTTTTGTTCTACCTTTAAAAGAGTACCATTTTTATGTGTTCAGTCCCATGATTCTCTTGGGCAACTCTGTCATATGATTTTTCTCTAAGATCTTGATTCTTTCAGATTCAGACAATTGATGCCAAACTCTGTTGTCATTTTCATAGTTCTTATATCTTCAAAATATGATACCATCCAAACAATCTTTGCCTTCATGAGAAAATAAAAATAAGTGGTTATTATTTCCAATATCTGTTTATATATATGACAAGTGTATATTGACTTATTGAAAATGATCACAGAATTCTTCAGTCAACAAAGCTTACATCAGTTTTTCAATATTAATTTTACCTTAGTTTTTGTCAATAAAAAAATCAAGATCTGAGAGCTGCTTACTAGAAACTATAATCTTACTCATAATATACCCTTCAGTTATATTGATGGTAAATATTAATTTGACTGAAATGTTTACAAGAATTGCTCAAGTGAAAAATGTCAAGGAAAAGGTCATGGCAATTTTTGTGACAAAAGAGTGAAAACATTTGTTCATGATTAAAGATAAAACAGTTTGTTATTTATTTGGGATCTTCCTACATTGGTGCATTTTATTATCTGTAAACATGTTTTTATATTTGCCTTCTGTTTAGAAACTAAGTGGGTATCTGGGCTCTAGAGTAAAGGATACTCTCCAGCTACTTTCAAATAAAATGAAAGTTATTACTGACTTATATGGTACCAGTACTAGGGAATATCTCTCACAATCTTAATCATCAGAATACAATGTTTCATCTTTTCTGGCACCTAAACTTAAAGTGGTGTTACTTAGTATTGCCGATCTGTCCTCCAATTAATGACTCAGTACTAGATTCAGTAGTGCTAATTAGTAATAAGAAAAAGTTATTTACCTGACTGCATTGTTTATCTGTCTATATATTTCTGAGATAAGGTAACTATTTACATTATTTAGACTGTTGTCCTCATCTTTATTCTTATGTTCATAGTATTTCAGCCATTGTATGCTCCAGCTTTCTTCAGGCAATATGCATTGGATTTTTGAACTGAACTCTTTATTTAGTCCACTGGGGTAGATTATTCTAGTTCCACATGCCATGCCCAAGAACACATGGCCCAGTGAATAAAAAATTGAAGTAATCCAGTGACTTGACCCAAAGAGTTGTGATTTCAATATCTGTCCACAACATAGGTGAACAAAAACTTGGAGAGTTGAGTTGCTAAAGGAAATTAATTGAAACTGAGATATCCAGAAAAGGCATGGCATGTGGAACTAGAACAGTCTACCACAGTGGACTAAATAAAGGATTCAATTCAAAATTCCAATGTATATTATCTGAAGAATGCCGGAATGTACAACAGACAAAATGTCATGAATATGAGAATAAAGATGAAGACAACAGTTTAAATAATGTAAATAGTGTAAATGCATTGGTTATGCAGCAGTATATTGCCAGTATGGAATTGCCAACTGTGTGAACCTTACCAGCTGTGGGTCACCAATCAAAGTGTCATTTATCTGCCATTGACTAAATCAGCCAAACCTTCATGTTCAAATCTTTCAAAGTTAGGTTTGCTTTGGCCAGTCGTTTGCCAACTTTGTTGCCTGATTTTGCCTCTGTAGATATGGCACATAGCAAGGAGGTAAAGTCCTAAACTACATTCAACTTTGTTGGAGACATAGATTTGCCAAGCATTGTATCAATATTGAAATAAATCATTAGTTTTTAAGATAACACATATACTTGAGTATAGTGTGAGTTTTTATGATCAATTTTTTATGCAAAAAATAGGGGTTGCACTGTACACAGGTAATTTTCTTTTGAAGAGGTTATAACCATGTATTTTCATTGACAAGTTGCACTATACACTGGTAAATTGTTTGGGGTGGTGGTTACAATTCATGCAAAAATTTTCAGGGTTCAGATTATTTATATCAGCTTATGCATGAGTATATGCAATATTTTAAATTTATAGAAAACTGCCTCAAGAATAACAGACACAAAGAGAGAGGGTATGTAAATATAAGCAGTAAGAATATATGTATACACACTGAATGATGACAATTTCATTATTAAATGCAATCATCAGGCTATGTTTAAGTATGAAAGAGACTATTTCCATTCAGTATTGGCACCTATGTCCACACTGCTCACATATATATATATATATATATATATATATATATATATATATATATATATATATATTATCATTAATAGAAATCTTATAAGTATAAGAAACTATACCTGCTCGGAAAACCTTCAGTGTCTTGATTTGCAAATAAACAAGCCAATACCAAAGGGAAAAAAGGTATAAAATAAAGAAAGAACCAAGAACATGTATGTTAGCTGGAAATAATCACCCAGCATGCAAGTCCAAGGACCAAAGAAAAAACCCTGATGCGAGTATGCAAAATAACTAAAGTGCTCAATACAGTTAGTAGAGCAGACCTAGTTAAACCTAGGTTTAACTAATATATATATATATATATATATATATACACACACACACACACACACATATGAAATGAGAATGAATCAAATATAAATTCAAATGTTCACAACATTAATTTTAAAATAGTGGTCAATACAATATTAGAGCAATATTCTTTATTATAGGATATACATTGAAAGATGAATGCATTTATGTAGTGGTTTTATATATGTTCAAATGTAATATCCTATAATAAAGGGTATATATATATATATATATATATATATATATATATATATATAATTTTCTAATTTTTATGACTTTATTTATCAGTCCGACAGATTTTTATCACTTAAAATGTTACTTTTAATGTATACTCTATTTATTTATTAAACAGTACATTTATATATTTTTATTTACTGGAGTAATTATGGAAGTTTCAATTTTTCTGTATATTTTAGAATGTTGCCCCCAAAATGAGTTGTTTCTTTGCTTATGGCCCACTCTACCATAAAATGTCTTCAAAAATTACTAACTTTCAGAAATATCGTGTGGCCAAACAAACACAAGTCCAACTTCAATAGCAGAGGTAACAAGTGCATAAGGACAAGTATACTTCTTTATTAAAAGCTTCTTTTATTTCCCTTTTCTTTTTTCTTTTTTTTACGAAGAGTTATGATAAGCAGTCAATTATTTTTTATAGAATGATAAGCAAATTTCAGGAACCAAATTTGATCTCATACTGTAAGATATACTCCAGATTTGATTTTGTTTGTTTATTTAATCTCTTTTAGTTACTGAGTCCCATGGAAAGAACAGATTAGCATTTTATTATTTTAATATCTATAATCTTTATTCTGTAGTCAATCATTGATTATTATTTCCACATTATGTTAACTGCTGAAGCAGACATTTCAATTTTGAAACACATTTGCATTTTAAATTATTATTGAATGAACTGAAATGTTCTTGCACTGTAGAAAGTATTAAACTTTTTGTTCATTTGCAGTTGGGTTGTTAGCCAAATAATGCTTTAATAGCAGCACAAGCAACTGTTATTTGTTGTCATATTTTATTTTATTTTGTTTTTTTTTTTGGCATTTGAATCCTTCCTTGTTGGAATGAATGAACAATCAATGAACAAGCTAAGCCAAAATCCCATTCATATTTTAAATTATCATTTTACCAAACTCAAATGTCATTCAGAAAATTGTTCAAATTATTGAACTCATTCTTTGTATCACTTTTATATGTGAATCTATTGATATAATATTACATTGGGTTTTAGAGACAAGCATGCAGCTTTTTGAGAATTACATTGCTGAAACAACAAAACTAGTTTTATATTTAAAAAAAAAAGTATATTTAATCTTCATTTTGTGTGTGCATATATACATATTATGATAATGGTAACATTAGCTGTTTCCTTATAAGGAAACATTCAGCATTAATTGACCAAGCATCCAGTGCTACTTTTCATTAAAATTTATAAAATCTTTCTCTTTTAATGTCTAGGAGAAATATAAAACTCAACCACTTGAGACTGTAAAAAAAATGATTAAACATGAGGCACAGATACTACAGGGGGGCAAAGTAAAAAAAATGGTAAATTCAGAAAGACGTGAGACATTCACTGAAAACTGGTGATGACTGATGTGACCTAAAAGTTCTGGAAGAATTTCTGCACATTTCACCAATCAATACGTTCTTCTTTAAAAAGTATGATAACTTGACGTTCAAAATCAGTGAGTTGTTTAGCCATATGTGAAAGGCAGAAAGAAGGACAAAAGTTGTTTGCAAATAACCTTTAAATGACAAGTCACAAGGTCAAGCTGTAATTAATCAATCATAAAAGAACCAATCAGAGTTAAGTAATGACATGAGTCAAATGATTATTTAAGAAATTTATTCAAGGTTATTCAAGGTCAGTTATTCCTGAAAGTGATAATAATTTTGCCACTTTTTTGCTGAGCACACCATATATCTGTAAATTAAAAACACAACAGATTTCAACAATTATGGATAATCCCCAAAAAAGTAATTGTTTTGTACTTTAATTAAGAGAAAATTATTATACATGATTAAAAAAAGTGTGACATGATTTTTTTAATTAGAAATTTTATTACGACAAAAAGAAAAAAGCATTTTATGATTAAATTTTGCTCTCTGTAAATATTCTCTTTTAGCCTTGATTACTGCAGCAGAAATCTTTGGCATTCATTGCAAAAGTTTCTTAAAGTATGAGTTTGATAATTGATTCCATTCTTTTTTCAATGACTCTAAGAGCTATTTTGATTTTTTTTTTACTCTTCTGTCAAGTTCATACCATGCTAATTCTGGCGCTGGCTTCAAACTTTTGAACTGTAGTGTGTGTGTGTGTGTATATATATATATATATATATATATATATATATATATATATAACCGAGAGAAAAAAAAAAATATTAAAAAAGTAAACACTGAGAATGGATGATATATATATATATATATATATATAATGAGAGAAAAAAAGAAAATATTAAAAAAGTAAACACTGAGAATGGATGATATATATATATATATAATGAGAGAAAAAAAGAAAATATTAAAAAAGTAAACACTGAGAATGGATGATATATATATATATATAATGAGAGAAAAAAAAAAATATTAAAAAAAGTAAACACTGAGAATGGATGATATATATATATATAATGAGAGAAAAAAAAAAATATAAAAAAAGTAAACACTGAGAATGGATGATATATATATATATATATATATATATATATATATATATATATATATATATATAATGAGAAAAAAAGAAAATATTAAAAAAAGTAAACACTGAGAATGGATGATATATATATATATATATATATATATATATATATATATATAAAGAAATTTTAAATAGAAATAAATCCATTCTCCAATGAATACACATTTTTTTCCTCATATTTTATCACATTCACTTTAGTGTAAGACGAGTTCATTGATAAAAATGAATGTGAACTTTTTATGCTTTGACTGACTTCATTCCAGTTCATTCAGTAAATGTTTGCTCAACCTTCTTCTCAAGGTGATGATAATTGATAAAAATCTTTACATGGGAACATGTTTTTCTTATCTCAAATGCTTCAACTGTTTTCGACTAGTATATTAGCATTTTTGCATACAAGCATAATTTCTCATTTAATTGGCGATAAATTCTACTTAATATCTCTCTACAAACTTTCCAAAGAAGAATAACAATGCAGATTTGTTTACCAACTTCCTATTACTTTTTAATTTGTTTACTATCAGAATTCAATCTGATTTAGTCAAGTGGCAAATAAAGTTTTTCACACTGAGAATATATTGCTTGTTTTCATATAGCTAAACAAACATATAAACCTAACTTTTGTGCTTGCCTTGTGTTTAAATCCACTGTTTGTTTCCCATTGGCCTATGTTTAGGCACACATAAAAACTTGAATTTTAAATGCTGATTTATCAAGGCAAGCTCTCATCACTTGAAGGATTGCCACAACACAATCTTCCTATTGCAATTTCCTCTGTTTGGTATTGTATTATATTAAGCTGTTATATTAAGCATATGGTAGCAAGAGAAAGGAATAACAAGGATTAGAGTGAAACATTTATTGTTGGTAGAGCTGTTCTGTGGAACAGAGGTCACTGCATCGACTGTGAAAGGAATGTCTTGTAAATGAGTCAAAGTAGAGCTGTCCTGTGGAATGGATGTCACTGGCGTCCACTGCAAAGGGAATGCCTTGAAAACAAGTCAAGGTATGTCAAGATAGACCGAGATGACAGAGGATGTTGGTATCAATGAAGGTTTGTAGCTGGGAGGAATCGAGGTTGCAATGTTTGAGTTGAAACTGGATAGCCAAACTTGTACGTCAAGCCAGGAAGTGGTAACATTCGTTAAAATGTGTGGTCATGTTGAGTAGTGGTAGTGAAGGTAGCGATGTTGACGATAATAGTGCTTTGCATTGTGTCAGGTCCACAACTCTGTTGTCATGGTGACAAGGTCGTAGTGGCAGCAGCAGCAGCACCTGATGTGACACCCAGTGGCCACAATTGTGTCAAGTCATCCTCAGAGCCTGCTTTTAAGCAGGTCTGGTATTCCCAAAAGGCATCACTTTTACCGGTGGGAACATTCACGATTGGCCACCGTCCTCTGCCTTCATGGTGATCACATCTGGTCAGCATGCAGAATGAATCAGAATGAGATCTAATTGCAACAGAGTATAACAAAGCTAAACTTTGCAAAAGCCTCTACATAACTATGTATAGTTTACATTATTTTTAAATACCACATCATTTCAGGATATAAGTGATCATGGCACTCCACACCTTTCTTTCCTTTATTATCTGTGAATTGCCATGACCTCTTAGGAAAAATAGTGGAATAGTTTCCTGTTGCATTTTCCTTCTCTTAGACTGTCACCAAAGGTTAAAGATTCCAGTCTACTCTGCTATTTAACCAATAGATGGGAACAGAAGTGGTGGATTTATACCTTTCCCCAGTGGCATTTGTATAAAAATGAATGCAACAGGCAAGGCTAGAAATTTTCTGCACTGATAACTGTTATGGCTATTGTACAGAATTATTCTTTTGATTTTAATACAGGATGTGGAACAAAGTCTATAGGGAAATTTTCTGAGGAAGTGTCTATTATCCTATATTCCTTTGCCTAAAATTTTAGTCACAATATAAGTTTAGTACTCACCAAAAACAAAATAGTGTCAAAAGTACAGTTTTTTTTTCCTCTTGACACCACTATTACTGTATACTCCTTTTAATAAAACCCAAACATATGAAACTGGATTTTTGCATTCATTTCGAATTAATAACAAAAATATTAAACTTTGAGAATTGACAAGAAAAATATTAAATGCTATTTATTTATCACTTGCTTAAAAGCCACACTCTATGCAGACTTTTAAGGTAGCTCTTGCAGAGGGTTAATTAGGGCTCTGGCATAAAACTAAAGGGATCTCTAGTTTAGCTTAGAAAACAGCAATGATAATTTTGAAAAAATAACTTTGAATTCTTCAATTCACTTTATGGAACTTCAAAACTTCACTTTGATTCTGATTTGGGCTATAAGTCCAATTCTGGCAAAAAGACTGATTCAGGCTGAAATTCCATTTCAAGCTGAAAATTGAGTTCTTCGAATCACAAACTCTATAAAATCTCATCTCATGAAACCTCTCACTTTATCTCCGATTCCTTCATATTTTAAAGAAATAAAATTGATTACCTCAATTCACAGTTTTGGAGATATTTTAATATGAATTAAAAACAAAAATTTTTAAATTGTTTTAAACCCAATATAAATTAAAAACTTTTGAAGTCTGTTATTTTAAAATTTGAATTTTTAACAGTTCCCTCTTCATTTGGACACAAATCTCAATGCTGAATGTTCAAGACAGAGTAATGATGCTGGCAATTTGGATATGTGAAAGTGATGTGAAGTTCCTCATTTATATGAAAAGGTGAAAGTTCTTAATAAGGAAAATACTGTATAAGCTTGCCATAATTTTTGTAATGAATATGGGTTACAATTTGTAATGGCATTCAATAAAATATTTCAACCTTTTCAAAATAAGTGAATGCAACATGTACATGGATTTTATATCTATTTCTATACAGAATTAGGTATAATGTAAAACAAAGGAAGAGAGAAATATATATTTATGGGATTAGCTGTAGTGGAGATGCTACTGTGGTTGCATAATTTTTTTTTTTTTTTTTTTGAATAGGAGGTACTCTGTGTGTAATGTACTATGTAGTTCATTTGGAACTAAAATTTTGGTTTGCCTGAGGACTTAGAAGTCTCCCCAGAGGGAAAAGGAGACACATCAATATGGAACCATGTGGTTGAAGAAAGGAAAAAAGATGATACTATTTTATACACTGTAATCCAGTAGGTGTTAAGAAACAATGTGGAGGTAATCCTATAATCACAGAATAATTCTTCTACCCATTACAAAATTTTCATTCCAGTATATTATTAGAATTGTTCCATTTTGTTTGAATTTTTTTTAGCTTCTTCTTGGGTTATGGCCATATCACTTTGAAACACCAGTTCTTGTTCAATCACCAAAATTAAGCAATCTGATCCTAGTTTGTACTCAGATGGCTGGCTGTTGAGGAATACAAGTGCTATAAACTACATGACAGGTCGAGTAATGAATACAATCTCACAACTTATATTAACAGAAAACCTCAATATGTTGAAGTGTTTCTAGACTGGCAGGTCTCAAGACCTATCTGAAATTTTGTCGCTGTGATTTTTCTCTGCATGCTCATTCATAAAGGATTTCTCTGATTTCTTACAAAGTGAAGTTCTATAGTAACAGTTTTGAACAATTGTAACTTTTCAAATAAGAATGATATTTCTTATTCTGTCAAAGGAAGTTGATTACATTAAGTTAAAATATATACTTCTGGGATTCAATTTTTCTTTCATTTAACCCATTCACTCTTATTTTGTCCACTACCTCTGTACTTTCAGTAAAAAAAGAAAGAAAGAATCAGCAATATTATTGGACTTGACTACAGTCACTTTCCCACCACCATAATGTAGCTTATCTGTGCCTTTTCTAAATTATTTTTCAAAAATCAAGAAAAAAAATATGAAAAATTTGAAGTCACTTTCCCGCTGCTATATAAGTCTGCCTCTCTCTGCTTTTTCTATAAATACTAACATATATAAATGTTTGAATGAATTCTCCACTATGATAACTAGAATTTAAGCACACTACTAGATTGGCAACAAGGTCTCATAAATTTATAGTTGAATTGAGTAGGTGTAACCATAAGTTCTATGCTAACAGTTTCTTTTCTTGTACTTCTCACTTGTAGAACTTTCTTCTGGCTCAGTGCTTTGCAGCAAACTTTGATCTTCAAAAATCTAAATGCAGTCTCAATCATCATCAACTAATTCTTGATTACTCATCTTCTATTGCTCTCACTCCTTAATAATGTTTGTCTTTTTTCTTATTCTTTCACACTCAGTAACTCCTTATCTGTTTGTGGCTTTACAGTCTTGTGTGGGATGAAATGATTAAAAAAAACAAGCACAGTATTATTTTTTTTTCAAATAATATTTATGCATTAAATTCTTTTGAAAGAATGGAAATTAAATTTAACATGTAAAAAAAAAAATGAAAGGATTATTTATTTATTGATAACCCATTGTGTTTTATTGATACTGTGCTAGTTGTATTCATAACTGTCTCAGTTCTTTTTTTAATCAATTCGCCCCAAGCAAGACAATAATGTTACTAAGATGCAAGAGGCTAGTGAAAGAGAAGGAAACAATTTTAGAAGGAAGCAGAAACCCAATCCTAAACAAGATTTATTTTTCATTGCCTTGTGCTTTGGTCTGCTTTTTTACTTTTTTTTTTTTGCTTTTTTTTTTCTAGTTAACTCTAAAACCAATGCAAATGGGATAAAATGTTTAACAAAGAAGAGATATGAAGCCAATACACAGTTGGCAAAGTGCTTGTGAGAGATTAAACAGTCTTCTTGTAGTTTATATATCTTATATCTTATGTGATTTACTCGAGTCAAAATTAAGACCTAAAATAAGGCAGACTACTTCTGTGAATAGAGGTCATCATTAATATGCTCTTATTTCAGAAACCTTAATAATCGTCTTTGGTGTATGGACTCATATCACATAACATGAAAACTATTAGCTTTTCTTCTGTGAACATAATCTATGCCAATATTTTCATATCTCCTAACCAAAACAAAGGTAGAAACAGACACTATAGATACATGAATGTATAAATGAAGGCATATATTCTGGAGTTGAATAATATTAATCCAACACAGAAATATTCTTTGCTGACCACAGCCTATTATGATTGGCACACAACGAACATCTTTGGCTCATACTGTGAAGAAATTCCTTTCCTAATCTAGAATAAACTCTTGTAATTTTTTTTAATTCTATTTCCCTTCAGGGCATGTGATTATGGCTCCCCACAGGTTTCTTTCTCTCTATTATTTGTGAAGAATTCATAATTGTTCTTCTAGACTGGCTGCTACCAAGGCTAGTGTCCAGTCTACCCTAGTAGTTAATCTTATAGCTAGGGGGAGAAGAGATGCATTTAACCTTTTCCCAAGAGCATGTGTGAAAGCAAATGCAGCAAACTAGACAGGAATTTGAACTCAGCTTGCCAATTTCACTTTCAACACAAATAATGTACAAGAGAAAATGGCAAGATACCCCAAAGACCAAAACACTTATGCTGTTTTTGCAAAAAGAAAAAGACAGAAAAATGTCTTTCCACTGAATGAGGTCAGCAAGGTCATGCAAATTAGCTTCTGTTAACCAATCATGATTCAAATGTTACTGAGCTGAATGGATTGCATAGAAATATATGCTAATCTGTTTCTATGCTCCACCAATAGCAAACCATGAAGGGTCCAACAAACTGCTATAAAAGCAACTGCCTTTTTTTGCCAAGGATGATCTTGCTAGGATGCTAAATTATATACATATTCCCAAATTTAAATTACTAGTTGTTTATGTAGTCCCTGATATTACAGATAGAATTAAACAAATGCACAGAAACTTTCATTTATTCTAATGATTAAATATATCATGGACTGAAATGAAACAGTAATCACGTCTTTATTCTAGCATTGACTATTTGAAGCTGTGTATGTGTATGTATATATATATATATATATATATATATATATATATATAAATAAATAAAATATATGGTGGAAAGTCATCTTGTGTCTGAGTATGACCATTTCTATGACTTTATTCTTGATTTTATTGTCACTGATGACATCTATGGTTATTCATTAATCCAGCAAGTTTTAATCCACAAGCTCTTGTTGCATTGTTATCATGGCACTGTGACTTCTAATTCCAGGTAAATCCATTTGGTGACCTGCACACATTGTTGCATAGGCTGCAAACAAAATAAGGCTGAACATCATAGTAAAAGCCTGTGTTATTCTTTTTATTTATACAGTTTACATTCGGACTATTGTCCTCAACTTTGTGGTTGTTATCGAAATGCTTTGGTTGTTGTGCCCTCTGGCAAGTGAATATCAATCCAGGTAAACTACAGTGAGTTTCAAACTGAACACTTTATTTACTCTAGGGAGTAGACTGTTCTTGTTCCACTGTCTATATCTAGCAATATCTCATCTGTTATTTTTCGTACTACTCAGTTATTGCATGCTCTGTTTCAACTGAGTCCAAGTACACACTGCCTTTGCCAGAGATTGAACTCACAATTATTATGCCATCAATGAATGATTGCTTTCATTCACTAGGCTATTGTTCTGTAGATGAGGACAATAGTCTGAATGTAAATAGTGTAAATAATAACTCCTCTCATCTCAGAAATCTTTGTGTCATTACATGAAACACATAACCCTCCTCTAAGGAAAAGGCACTAAAAAACTCTGATCTGTGCAAAATGTGGATACATATTCCTATCAACTGGCTGGCTTAGTCACACACAAAGTCACAATGACAAAATATAATTACATACACATTCAAAGCTTCAATTTTTATTACTTCCCAGTGACTTTACAACTACAATTTGTCATCTTATTCTGTACAGATGAACAGAACGTTTCAGTTGACATGGAAAATATTTGATGATTAACTTTTAGCACTCTGCATAATATTACTTACTTTTCTACTGCATTCTTTTTCAAGGTCTCTCAATTGCAGTAACCTTATTGTTAATTTCACTCAAATTTGTTTTCTGTTGCTATAGCAGGATATGATAACACAACTATGAATTTCAAACACACAGGGATCAGAGTCACCTTCAGTGACTGAATAAACTTTTTGTACCACAAATAAAGTCACATGCTGAGTGATAAAGGTTAAACACGATTTTTTTTTTCTGTTTTTAACTTAATTTTAACTTTACAAATTTCAGTACTTATGTTGAGTAATTTTTAAAAATTTATTATCAGTGAACAAAAATTGATGCAAACATTAATGAGAGTTAGAATAGAGCCGTTATTGAGGAGCGCACTTGTTGTGATCACTTTGGAAAGACAGGGTCTTTCAGATAAAAATTATTGATAATGTTCTCTGTGATGATAATAAATGGCTTCCTTTGTAGATGTAAACTTTGGGTTTCTATTCCCAGAGAATCATTACCTAAAATTGGCCCTGTAATCAGTGGGGAGTAGCGATATAATGAAAATATTTAATCAGTTTCCATTTGTTTTATATTTAAACATTTCACTTATAGATTTAAAGTAAAGTAAATGCAAGAAACATTTTGGCATACACATTCATCTAGAACTACTAAAATTAAAGCATTGAACTCAAAGTACAAATCAGATTTTCAAATTATGGGCTAAGATCATGATACAAACTAACAACAATTAAACAGTGAAGAGTAGTCATGATATCAGGGCTTGGTTAGGGGCAGCAAGATGTGCATGTATGTCACTCTGAAGAAAGACAATGCTCTTCACAAAAGCATTAACTTCCAGCTCCTGAAGACAAGAGTGTATAGCTGCAAAACCTGGTCACTGAAAGAAATAGATGTCTTTCAGATCAACATGCTACAGACAGGCACCACATATCAACTAGACCAAACAAATGAGTTAGTTTTGGAGTATAAGAGAACAGAGCCACAGTTTATTGCAATCATGAGGAAGCAAAAACTAACTTTTGTGATGTCATCAGTGCCTAAAACTTCTGCACCCATATCGTGGAGGAATTCATCAATGACAGAAAACTGGGAGGAAGATGAAGATGACACTGAGTTGATGAAATCAGAGATGTCGGGGAGAAAACTGACAGTGCATAGTTGTGTCAAGGGAGAGGAGACAGTGATACATTTGTCAATGGTCCCTAACCCTCAGCAATGAGCACAGCATCAAGCAAGCAAGCAAGATTATGATACTTGCTAATGTTAGCTTAGTAGAGGACTGAACTGGGAGTAATAGGGTTAGCAAGATTGTGTTGCATCAATCTTCTTATTAATGAGAACATACCTGCCTTGTAAATAGACATTTGAAACTTAGGCATTTAATGGGAATTAGCACCAGTGAAACAGAAATTTATGTAAAAACATGTGATTACAACATGTCTTGAAAACTTAAATGATGTTGTTATACGACTTTTTTTTACATTTAACGACTTAAGAAACAACGACGAGACTTCAATTGTGCATCAACAATAAAATATATATTGAAACAATAACATACAAAACAATCATGCAATGGTGTGTAGAAATTAAGGGAGAAAAAGTAGCTTCCCTTTAACTGTATTTTGAATAAGATTGAACGTTCGAAAGAATTTATCTTGGATAAGAATGTTCAGGATTCTATGTTGAATGGAATGTTTGGTATTGAACGGAATACAGTCAATTAAGAAATGTGTTGTTTTGTGTAATCAAGAGAGTGCTGGTTTGTAAACTTGGCTTAGTCACAGAGAAGAAGAATAGTGTAATGTAATACAAAAATCTGTGTCTGTGTGTGTGTGTTGTGAGCAAAGTCGTGGATTTATGTAGACATGCGCAATATCTGGACTGTACTGATGACTTGTGAGAAAGTCGGTAAGTGTTGTTGGCAATGATCTTTAACGTCTGACCGCATGGTTAAGACGGGAGCTCTTAAAGATTACGTCTTGGCTGCAAAGAAAAAGATGAATGAAGAGAAACACAAGAGAGCTTATTTGTGTTTTGTTTATATAAGGCTGTGTCACACGTGACAGGCTCCAAAACTTGGGTGCGGGAAAATTATTCCTCGTGTGCTGGTGATTTGATTGGTCGAAATTGACCAATCAGCAAGCTAGTTTTGAGATTAGCCAATGAATGCTTGCCGTATGATCTGTATGTATGTATGTATGTGTGTGTGTGTGTGTGATGGCGATGGTGATCACTACAATTTCATTTCTCTTTGAAGTTGATTGACTAAAATTGCTTATCCTTCCTCACATCAATAATCAAAATTCAACTCCTCTAAAAAAAAAACAGAATTGACGTGCTGCTGAAAAATTCTCAAATTTATCCACATCTCAAAATCTGATTAAACATCAGAATTTATTTTGGAACCCCTTTTTGATTAGGCCCCAAACTTTTCAACACCCCTTAATACAGATTTAATGAGTAGTTCCCAGATTTAAGCAATGTTCAATTTGAGATAGCCCAAAAGAATGTCTTTTTTGTTGTTGTTTATGATAGAATTGGAGAACAATCTTTTGCTTAATGTTGTCCATTATAGTTTTTGAGTACAAATTCAGAAGCTTAAAACATCCTGCAGTTTGGAAATGGAGTACCATCTCCTAGACCTGTGTGATTACAGGTCAGCTGCTCATGTCGTAGAGCATATTGTTGTTGCCTGTGTGAAATACTGCTTCATTAAAAAGTCCCCTGATCCTTACACATAATCTGTAAGACATTTAACATTTTCAACATTCATATCACTAAACTCGTTTTCATTCATTATGTTTAATAATTGTTACTGTGATAAAAATAAATGCCATGAAGAGTTCAAAATATTTTCCTATTGTGTTAAATTATTTGTAGTTATTTTTCTGTCTATATCTAAATATTGCTCATTTTCACAAGCAAAAAATTACTGCTTACATTGTAATAGATGTTATCATTGCTCTTATAGATCTATAGAAAAGAATTTTAAAATATGGTGACTGAGATCAACTTATTATTAATGTATGATTACTATTAGTATACTATGTACTGATGGTTTGGTTTGTTTTACGGCATATCAACTACGATGGGTTGACAAAATTTCCTTTTTTTTTCCAAAATGTATAGCTGGTAATATTTTTTTTTTTTTAAATGTATAGTCTAGTTTGTTTTGTTTTGTGGCATATTCACCTCAATGGGTTATTTAATGCTGACAAGATTTTAATTTCTGGTAATATTTTCTTTTTTCAAATATTTATTGCTGATACTAATTTTGTTTTAAAGTATTTCTGGCATTAAAATCTATTTTTACACTATCACAGTGTTTTGAGTTAGGTTGTGGGGTCAACTATTTGCGCACAGCTGGGACCCTAACAGGTGCTACCACCCCGGGTCAGGGTGGACCTGAGAATACCAGCAATTAAGAGGTGGTTCCACACTCCTCAAAACCTCCTGATCAGAGGCCTTGCTGTTGGATATAGTTTATCGCTTTACCCAGGACACGGATGCAGTTTATCGTCATACCCAGGATGCACTATGTGCTGAGTGTTGCTAGTAAACTCATATCATAGTCAAATATATATGACTTAATTTTTTATTACATTAACTTCAAAAACTGATGTTAGCATATATATATATATATATATATATATATATATATATATATATATATATATATAATTAATAATTTCAAAACTAAAAATTAATATTTCACAATTCCATAAAACAAACTGACATACAAATACAATATGACCACTGAAGTCCATAAAATGTTATCTTGAAAAATAGGTTACTTAATAAGGATTCAGGAAAAACATCTGTACACAGTGAGAGAAAGAGCACACATTTTCTTCTCAGATTTCTCAAATGTTCAGGCCAGTAGACAAAAATAAATAAATATACTGTTTAATAAATAAGCGGAGTGTCTACTCAAATATGAGTATCCACTAAAAATAACATTTAAGTAATAGAATCTGTCAGATTAATAAATAAAAAAAATCTATCCATTTCTTTTAAAATTGCTTTGTTTACATTAAGACACAAAACTGAGTAGATATGTCAATTGTGAAAATCAAAGAAAAATCTGTATTTAAAGGCACTATTCATCTTTGCTTGACTATCGACACACTTGCTAACCAAGAGGGCAAAAGCACTAATGATGGTTTCCCTTAGGGGAACACATGTTTGTATCCAGCTGGAGAGTACATTGTTTTCTCTAATTAGATTTCTTGAATATTCAGGTTGGTAATTGAAAATAAATAATTCTACTATACTATAAACAAATCATCTAGTCACATATGGGTATCCACTAAAAATAATGTTTGACTAATAAAAACAGTGTTAAAATTGAACTTCTAGGTAGCACTTTGTATACATAGAGTACAACTCTGTTATTATGCAATTTCACCCATTATGCATGAATCTGCATTAAATGAAATGTGTAAAATCATGGTTGATATGTAGATATGGTAATTCTAAGAACTAAAATGTATTTCTAAATAATTCTACCATTGTCTAGAAAACAGGAAATCATTATTAGAATAATAAGCAGATTTTTATACCATAAAAGCTTAATATGAATGAAAATATATTTGTTATTTTGTTCTTACACTGATCATTAATTCAGGAATAATTGTTATTATTGCAATATCTAGACTTTTATTGGGAACAGTGCTTCTTAAATTTTTTCATTAATGACCCCATTTTTCATCATGAGATCTTTTGCAACCCCAGGTATTAACCAACTACACTGAAAATACATTGTCACTGCACTAGTCACAACAGTGCCACAGGTATGTTTCATTACCGCAGCACTTGCATGGCACATCACATTAAATATTGTCCATTTGTGAAATAACATATACACGGAAATTCAAGTGTTTGAATTTAATTTATACAACTCTAGCATTTTCCTTCATGACCCATAGTTTAAGAAGTACTGATTTAGAAAATAGAATCAAATTTATGCACATTCTTGCTAATGAGAATGTGAAAGAAGAAAGATTATTTCCAGTTTACATTTCACCATTCTATGTGTTATTATATCCGTGGTATAATAAAATCTTAATACACAGATGGAACAGAATAGCTAAAAGAAAAAATGTAAAAAATGCTTTACTCTCAAAGAGATTTGAAATATACAGCTATGTCACACAAGAAATTAGATACAAATTTCTCACACAAAGAAATTGTACCATATGAATAAAACAAGCAAAGTGTAACAGCAAGAAATATGAGGGCTTTACTTGTAATATTTCCCAAGGGGTAAACGACCAATTTGGTGGTAGGTATCCATATGGGTTCTTCTGTTCTCCTACCCACTGTGGGCTTGAGATTATGTCTAGTCCCTTAATGATCTGTCATCAGCAACTGGTATAGGCAGACATGTCTTGCCTTTAAGTGTGCTAAATAACAACTGATAAAAAACAGAACATACAATATAGCAAACTACTTTGCTTAGCATTTGTTAATCACAACAAGGTATTTCACTTGGTAGAACACATGACAGTCTTTAATCTGCTACAAAAATATGGTATTAACAAAAATTATATAAAAGTTATTGGAAATATGAGGGGAAAGTCAAAAATTATCTACACTCCTGTCTAAAGATATGTTATGGCAAAAGTGTGGATAATTTTTGACTTACCCTTGTGTATGATATTGTAATAGTTCAACTAAACAAAGATACATATGAAATAAATACTAAAAAAGTAGTGAGGCAAAGGGATATGATTTCACTTAAATTATTTCCAGTAGTCATTGAAAATATCTTCAAGAAAATGAAATGGGAAGGAATAGGAGTAAACATAAATGGATAGATTACAATATTTGCTCATAGCAGAATCATTGAATGTATCATAATAAATGCTAAATGACTGAAAAAGAAAAGGGCTCAATGCAGGTTTTAAAAGTAACAGAAGATGAAGAACAGGAAGAGGTTCAGGAATACATATACTTTGGATAGGTAATAACATGAAAAAGAAAATAAATGATATATATCTAACAATAGGATGGCAAGTATTTAACAGAAATAGAAATATAGGGCAAAGTTTTAAATGTATAGTGTATAATAAATGTATAATGCCAACTATGACATAGATGTGCAAAAAATGGAAACAAAATTGCTAACAAACAAAGCAAGAATCACAAAAAGACCAATGGACAGAGCAATACTAGGAACAACTCTATTAGATAAAAAGAGAACAACATGGATCAGAGAACAAAACAAGTGATATTATACAAGAGATTAAAAAATAAAAACTTAGTTCTTCAAGACACACACCAAGAAGAAAAGCTAACAGATGAAGCAAAAGGTTGCTTCATTGGTATCCAATGGGTGGCAAAAGTAGTAGGAAAAGACCAGATGGAAGAGTTAGATGGGTTTATTATTACAACATGACAGAAAAGCATAGACACAGTTGTCATGGAAAGATTTGAGAAAGCTCTCTGTCCTGCAGTGGATGAGTGATGTTTGCTGATATTGTTGATAATGATATTCATTCACTTAAATAGATGTGACAATACATATCTAAACAAGCAAATATTCATAAATTTCACACTTACGCATGGGCATTATTTCTGTGTGCAAGTAGATATGCATTTGTTTATTTGATATGAAGATTTCTTTTGTATTTTCTTTGAACATTTATTTATTAAGCTGAACTTTATGAACAAGATCTCTCTCTCTCTCTTATATATATGAGAGAGAGAGAGAGACAAAAGGAAAACTTATCTTAGCCAAAGTGTTTTATCCTCTGAGTGACTTTATCATGGCAACTCGCCTTGATAAAGTCTCTCAGAACTAAACGCATCAGCTAAGTTTTCCTTTTGTATTTATTCATATTGTTCTTTTACAGATATACCCTATCTGAAATTTTTATCCACACACACACACACAAAAATAGTAAGAATAAAAACTAAAGCTTAAAATATAAAATAAACTGAGAGCTAATTATCAAAATTTACAGACCTTAAATATAATAATAATAGAAAATCTGCTGTTCAGAGTTTCATACAATGACAATCATCAGGCAGAAGTTCCACCTGATGATTGCCATTGCATAACATTCTGAGCAGCAGATTTGTTATTATTATGTTTATACAGGGCTATTCAAAAAGAATGAACTGATTTCATTACACAATATTTTAATAAGGAAAAGCAATAGAAAAAAAACTCCAGCCAAATCACAAGTATACTACTTACAATCAACTTTTATTTCCTGTCTTACAAGTGTTCAATATGACCACCACCTGCAGCACGGGCAACATCAATATGATAAGAGAATTCCTCCCAGACACATATCAGCATATCACAATTCACTTAGTTGATCGCCATTATTATTCGCGGTTTAAGTTCATTGAGGTTAGTGGGTAGTGGTGGAACATAATCACGATCTTTTACATATCACCACAAGAAAAAAATCATGTGCAGTGAAATCTACGGATTATGCAGGTCATGCACAAAGAGCAAGGTCTTGGTAAGTTCCTGAATGAGGTGTTTCAAATGTAGATGTCTTTTTAGCACATGCCAGATATTGGATTGAGAGATTGCAATCTCATGGTTAGCATGGATTCTTGCCATTTGTTCCTTCAAATCTTGTGGTCGCCCTGGACTTTTTTCCTTTACACAGACATCCACTCTCTTGAAACTGTTTAAACTACCAAGAGCAGATCAATGTTGAATTGTCCTTGAAAAGCATGCTGCACCATAACAACTGTATTTATTTTCACAAACTCAAGAATGTAGAATGCCTTTTGCTGGGGACTTGCCATTCTGGGAGTAAACATATTGCCAGTAATATGCTCTGTGGCAGCCATTTGAAATTTAGAAAACTGTTCTTTCAAATTGTCACTGACTTATTCCATGACAATGCTTGAGAACTGAAGAAATGCATTATGAAATCAGTTCATTCTTTTGAATAACCTATATATATATATATATATATATATATATATATATATATATAGGGTACATGGCTGAAGTTCTCAAAACATAGCATTTTGACCATGAGACCTGGGTTTGAATCTCATCATTATCTATTTGTCAAGGGGATGCCTTAAATATATTGGCCTGGGAAGATGATTACAGTATTAACAGACAGGCGTACTCAGATACAAATGACCATATACAGGATGCATTTCCATTTATATATTTTTAATTTTGAACATGTGCATTGTTTGCTTTTGATTTTGTCAATGACACAGTATAGTACGGTCAGTTGGGCATAATCTGTAAGAAAAAAAGAACTATGATGCAATTCACTCTGCTAGAAATTTGGAAATGGTATGCTGTACTATTTGACATTCATGCTGGAAACTCCGATAAGAATATTTCAGAGTGTTTGGGTGTCAAGACAATGCAGAAGATTCGGAAAGAGTTGGATGAGTAATGGTAAGTGCAAATGCGTTTGGAGTGATCCCTAGTGATGGTGACATTATACCAGCATTCATCTTCACAAAGGGCCTCAAACTCAGCACAAAAGCCTACATTCAGTGCCTTGAGGAGTTAGTGCTGCTCTGGATTAAGAGGGTGGCTGCAGAAAGATTCTATGTCTGGCAAGAGGACTCTGCACTTTGACACACAAGCATGGGTACCCATTCATCGCTGTGAGACAATTTCTGCAACCAGATCACCCCTTACATTTGGCCACCTAACTCCCCAGACTGCAATGCCCTTGATTATTATGTGTGGAGTGCAGTTGAGTGAGAGACCAATAAAACTCCTTGTAACACCAAAGATGAACTGAAGGCTAGGATTATGGCAGCATTCACCAATTTAAACAATCCAGATAAGTTGCAGGAGATTCTGAAGTCATTTGGAGGCTGTGGTTGAAGCCAATGGTGATTTTATTGAATAAATTTACTCTGCAATTCAAGATATTTTTGTGTAATTTTGGTAAATTTACAATCTATTATTTAAGAAGTACTGATTTAGAAAATAAAATTAAATTTATGCACATTCTTGCTAATGAGAATGTGAAAGAAGAAAGATTATTTCCAGTTTACATTTCACCATTCTACGTGTTATTATATCCGTGGTATAGTAAAATCTTAATACACAAATGGAACAGAATAGCTAAAAGAAAAAAATGAAAAGAATGCAAAGAGATTTGAAATATACAGCTATGTCACACAAGAAATTAGATACAAATTTCTCACACAAAGAAATTGTACCATATGAATAAAACAAGCAAAGTGTAACAGCAAGAAATAAGAGGGCTTTACTTGTAATATTTCCCAAGGGGTAAACAACCAAGTTGGTGGTAGGTATCATATGGGTTCTTCTGTTCTCCTACCCACTGTGGGCTTGAGATTATGTCTAGTCCCTTAATGATCTGTCATCAGCAACTGGTATAGGCATACATGTCTTGCCTTTGAGTGTGCTAAATAACAACTTGCATTTTGTACCCACCATGAACTCACATCACTTGCCGGCTGTCACATGACCCTTGTAACTTCATCTTAACTAAGGGGAGATAATCAAACTTAAAATGCCTACATTGTCAATAATATTTTTTACAATAAAATTTTCACTTTTTTGTATCTTCTGCATCAGACTTCTTTGACAACTTTTGTACTATTAACTTTCACTCAATAGATACAAAGTGTGATGTGTATATTGTCACCATTTTATAAATTTAATTTCCCACATGCACGTTGTTTGTTTTTGATTTTGTTGACTGCACAGTAGGGTGGTCAGTTGGACACCATCTGTGGGAAGAAGAGCACACCGGAAGCTTCAATACAATCATTTCATAGTGTTTGAGTACTAATCTGAGGAGAGTGCAGAGAATTCAGAAAGAGTTGGATGAGTCTAATGGTGATTACAAAGATACGTCAACTTGGGAAACTCACTCTGAGCATTCTGATAAGAAAAGAACTCCAAAACTTGTTGGTGAGGTCCTCAGACTCAACACTGTGGCCTACATCAAGTGCCTTGAGGAGGTAGTGCTGCACTGGGTCAAAGAGGGTGGCTGCTGGAAAACCCTATATCTGGCAACAGGACTCTGAACCATGCCACACAAGCAGAAGAAACCAGTCAAGGCTGCCAGACAATTTCTTTGACCACATTACTCTGGCCACCTAATTCCACAGACTGCAACCCCCTTGATTATTATTTGTAGGGAGCAGTTGAGCAAGAGGCCAACAAAACTCCTTGTAATGCAAAAGATGAACTGAAGGCAAGGATTATGGCAGCATTGACCAGCAAGGTGACCATCCAAAAAAGTTACAGGAGATACTGAAGTCGCCTGGGGGTCATAGCCAATGATGATTTTATTAAATAAATTTACTCTTTAGTATTTAAGATATTTTTGTGTAATTTTGGTAAATATATTATATGACAATTTATGCATCGCACACTCTGTGTGTGTACATACATACATAGATACATACATATATACATTTCATTTCTGTCAAATAATATTCCTAAAAAAAAGTAAAAACATTTACAAATAGGTACTGAAAGGAGATTTAAAAAAGAATCTAGTGTTTGGTCATTTGGTCAAATTCTAAGAAGTTTATTGGGTCAAGAATTTTTCAATTCCACTTATTTCTAAAAACTTCAGATACCAGATAATTTATTACCAAGATCAACATTTCTTGTCTGCTTATTTAGTACCCTTTCTTTCTTTTTAAGCCTTTGGGGGTTAATTTTCATCTTACCACTGAATTTATGCAAATTTTAACTAATATTCGAATAATGGCCATTTGTGGCTCAAGGCTGTAAAAGAGTTAATTTGAAATAAGATAAGTGGAGAGAAGAAAACCTCTAAGTTTAAAAATATTCAAATTCAACCGACTCTGAAAAAGTTAATGAAAACGTGTGTCTAAGAAGGTTATTTTCTAATTTTGGTCAATCAAAATTTTAAAATTTAAAAACCATAAAGAATTTAGCATTTTTACTTTCAGACTTTTTTTTAGAGTCACTTTTTTCAACGTTTTCTGCTTGCTTTTCCCAGAATCAACTCTACAGCGCATTTTTCCTTTATCGTTGTTGAACAGTGCGTGTCTGTATATAACAAACTTCATGTCGCTGTAACATGCTTCGTTTCGTTTTTAGCAGAACTAACAAAACACACTTTTCTATTTTCTGTTTTATTTGCACAAGTCTCTCACTTTCTCTTATTTTCATTATCATCAGCGTCAGTCATTCTTAGAGATGTCAGTAATTCCAAAATATTGACATTAACTCACGCTCTCCCTCTTTCACGCAAACACACACACACTCCCCTGTTATGGGCGCAAACCTATTTAATTTACAAACACACGCACAAAGAAAAGTGTGTCTTACACGTTTTCACGCATATGCATTCTCTTATACACAGGTGGTGCGTACGACCTTGCAAGTGCAACTTTTTGTTTTGTTTTGTTGTTTTTTACACACACACCTAACGAAAGCGCGTCAACACGCACCGACTCTCTTTTTCGACTGTGTCCGAAAGAGAGAAAACGGTTGTAGCAGTCTGCAAGATTTAAGTAAAGAAGCAGTGGCAAGTGAGGATTAAAAGTAAAACAGTAGAGAAAGATACATCCTCAAGTCAAGACACATTGAAAATATAAGTTGAAATAAAATAAATAATTAGAAAATAAAAACAAAGAGAAGAGAGATAAGACAAAAAAAAAGTTTGTTTTAAAAAAAAAAAAAAAAAAAAAACTGAACTTTTATACCAAGACAACACTACTTTGTTTCATTGGATTTCTTGAACTGGCTAACTAAAATATCTTGACAACTGCAAGGAAAACTTACCAAAAAAATATCAAATCCACTTTGTTAAAATATTTCATTTTATTTCAGCTTCATTAACTAAAAAAAAAAAAAAAAAATACCAAACATTCTGGGTGTCTACAAACGTATTGGTCTTTTTCTTGTATTTCTTCCTCACATTTATTAACGATGCTTGGACGGTCTAAGGTAAGTTTTAAAACATATTTTCTGTTTATGGGTTCCTGTTTTTTATGCCTTTTTCCTCCTTTTTGAATAATTGCAGGAATCTAGCAAACCACTTGTATGCCAAAGTGTATGAAACACAAGAGGATATGTGTCGAAAACGCAACGAAATACGTCTGGCCAATATACAGTTGGCAGCAGTCAGGGCACAGGTAGGAAATAAAATAAATAAATTAAAAAAAAAAAAAGATTCTCCTTTCAATAATTACTTTGATCTCCATCTCTTTCACCCCAACCTCCGCCTGTTTCGCTTTTTCTTTCTTCACTTTCTCACCTCTGTTACTTCATTAATTTTTTTTTTTTTTTCTGTTCCGCAAACAGCTGATAAACTTTTCCATTTTCTGTAGCCAACTGTCTTGCGAGGAGAGAGACAAAAATAAAGATAAGAGTCCGTAAAAAGATCCCTGACAACAAAAGTGAAATATTAACTTCTTTAAGAGATCGTGTTTTGACTAAAGGGGTTTTGTGTGTGTCTGTCTGTCTGTGTGATCTGTGATGTCGATTTCCAAGGTGTTTTTTTTTCTTTGTATGTGTGTTTAAAAGTTTAATTGATGATTTTTTTTTTTTTATCTAAAGGTCTTTTATTTTTAAGTAAGAGAAATAGGAAATCAAAAATTCATGTACCGTACGCACTTCTAGAGATACAATGAAGCATTAATAAGCCTGCAGCCTAAAGAAAGATGGAAAAAGAAATTATTTTTCAACATTTCCTTTTTTACCAGTTAACTTAATTCAATAGTAAATATTACTTACATAGATTGAACATTATACAGTGAATATTTCAGATCAAAATTCATTCAATTTCATATTAGGGTGACGGACTTATTGATCCTCTAATGAAAGTGAAGATTGTGTTCTACCAGGGTATAGATTATAATGTTTTTAAGTAAGTTACGTCTTTTTGTTTGTTTTTTGCAATTATAGTGCTCAATCTCAAGAGATAGAGCTTTAATAAAAATAAATAAAATTAAATGTTCACTCTGTATATAATTTCAAAATTTACATTGATTTAGAAAAATGTTTTTTTTATTTTTAATAAATTCAGTTTTACAATTAAGTTTCCTGACAAGTGGATATAACCACCTTGAAACACAGAGTTGGGTATCTAGGCTCAATCATTATCTATCCTTCCTATCCTTATACTCTTCCCTTCCCATTCATACATCCATGCTCTATTGGCTCTTGGGCCTTGGACTGAATGAACATTACTTTTTTTAAAAAAAGGGATGAGATAAATGAACTTAATTTTATTTATTACTTATATATATATAGCGCACATTGAGTGCTGGAGTTAATAAAATAGTGCTCAATGCAATATAAAAGAGTTATTAAGTATATATTAATAAATATACAAATTATTCTTCACCGGTAGCACTACTCAGAATTTAATGTACAACACAATCTTCTTCATATATATATATATATATATATATATATATATCCCTTTCCTTGGGAAATAAAATATAAGCAATGGATCCTTAAGGTTGTCTGTTTTGTAATCATATATAGTCAAACCTAGAGAGCCAGACAAACCTGTCTCTCTAGGTTTGACTAGGTCTCTTTACTTTTGTATTGAGCACTTTTTTTAGTTAGTTGATTACTCGTATCGGGTTTTTTTCTTTGGGCTTTGAACCTGTATATGTAATGATTATTTTCGACAGACGTTCATGTCCTAGCTCTTTCTTTTTAAAACCTTTTTTTCCTTGAAATTGATTTGATCATTAGCAAATCAAGAAACCGAAGGTTTTCCGAGACGAGTGTGGTTATATATATATATATATATATATGTAATTAGGAGATCAGTCAATTATGCTACCATAGTTTCAACCTTTAGGTATCCTCTACACATTAAATTTCTATATTTTTTTATTTTCTTTATATATGTCTACTTTTTAATACTTGTCTAATTTAACTCTGACCAATAATTGTTTTATAATTTTATATATATATATATAAAACCATGTGTTTGCACTTAATGTTTATATTTCTATTAAAAAAAATATGGACCTAACCTACATACATGAATATATTTGACACCTATTCTTCTTTTATGTGCCATGTCCTATCAGGATGTCAATGGTCATGACTCTCGTCTAAGCATCCTTTGACACCTTATCATTCCTATTTAGCATTGTTCTGCAATCCATTCATGTAAACTTTATATGTAGATTACTCACTGCTTCCCTTACATTCAGTATGTCTTGTGAGTGCTGGATTCTCCAGGCCCTCTTTCCTTATTATGTGTCCCAGAAATTTTAACTCTCTTTTCCGAATTGTAAATATCAGTATGTTTTTTGTATATTCCTTAAAACTTCTTTATTGCTAACTTAGGATTATATATATATATATATATATATATATATATATATTATTTTAATAACTATACTCAGGTATACCTGGATAAAACAATTTGTAAATAAAAATATATTTGAACAAATTGATATCGGGGGGAAAAAAAATTAAAATTCAGTAAAAAAAGAAAAGACTAAAGATATGCGTGTTGGTCAAAAATAATCAATCAGCAGGACAATGCCCAGTCAAAAGAAAAAGACACCAACAGAGTAAATTAAAGTAAAATCATGAAAGTGTTCAATACATGAAGTAGAGCAAAATCTAAGAAAAACCTAGTGAGCCAGAACCTACCTACTACAGTTTCACCTAATGGATCTTCAGGGTACTACTCTGAAGATCCTTTAGGTGAAACCTTAGTAGGTAGATTCTGGCTCACTCGATCTTATATTGTCTTCATTTAACATCAACAAATTTATTATATAAATAAATTATTATATAAATAAATAAATACAATATGTGTATATTATTAAATGAAACATGTTTTTTTATATATATATATATACACACACACACACACATTTTAAAGAGCTTTTGAAAGCTGAAATTCCAAAATTTGCTTGAAGATGAAACAGAACTAATGGTTTTAATTTAATCATGTAATAAAATTTGAAGTTTTTAGCTTCGGTTTTTGAAACATGGTAATTCCTGTGTAGCAAATGAACCATATTTTTAAATCAGTTAATACACACACATATTTTAAAGAGGTTTTGAAGGCTGATCATTGCAGTTTCTTATAAGTTATTCATGAATCTATTTCTTCTCCCTTCCGCAACAGTTATAGGCAAAATAGTAGCGTATATTAGGCTCTATAGCCTTGGGTAGCAACCAGCCCAAAAAAGGAAAATTCTGAAATAAAATCAAGTCCCAGATGCAGGTAAAGAAGAGGGTTGGATGTGTGGCAAGCAACTACAAAGATAAAAACCCATTAGCAATAGCCCCGCCCCCAAATTGGTGTAATCACAAACTAATGCTCTATAAGGTGTCTCTGTAAGGGATAAAGTTATGTTTTTTTTTTCTCCCTTGTGATAAATATATTCATGAAAATTTGTAGAACATTCACAAATTGAATCTCTTGTCTTAGATATTATTTACATATGCCTTTACAGATATATTGCACATGTTTATGTAATCTTGGCCCTCACATATTTATTCTCTGCTAGGTACATTTTTATGCATTAATATCTGTCTATTTCTGAGATGAGGTATTGTAATTATTTACACTATTTTCATTGTTTGGTCTGTTGTCCTCATCTTTGTTACCATATTCACAACATTTCCCCATGAAATTTACTCAGAGTTAAAAAAAAAAATAATAATTTTTAACAATGTGGACTAAATATATATATATAAAACAAGGTAGTGTTGAAAATTTCCTTAGATCACTAAGTGTTCTTTCAAAATTTGGCAAGATATTGGGAAGTGGTATAGACTGTGAAGTAAACTAATAAATTAGTTTTTAAAAAAAGGCACACAATCTCTAATTTTTAGGCCATTCTTTGAAATTCAGAGGGTGGTTCCAAACCTTTGGCCCATAGTGTATATAATATATTCAAACTCTCTCCCAGCTTTTTGCTTCCCAGACAAGTTTGATCTTCAAAAATTTGAATGCAATGTCAATCTTTAACTACTGTCTTCTTAATTTTAGTTCTGTTCTTATTCTCTCACCTTAATAGTATTGTTTTTTTCCCATATTCTCTAACACTCATTAACTCCTTGTGTCTTAGTGGCTTTATCACCTTGCTTGGGGTAAATTAATTAAAAATATATAAACTGCAAAAATTCATTTAAACAAGTTTTGTTAAATTTAAACATCCAAGTGTTTTCTAAATTTTTATTGTATTTTTCAAACTTTTGAATAAGATGTTGCTTATTCAAATAAAGCTTGTAGATAAACTCTACAAAATTTATGCTTTTGGCTGAATTTAACACATTTATATATATATATATATATATATATATATATATAAGTGGGGTGCCTATTTCACGTATAAAGTATCCTCTATAATATTTGAATAAATGTCTGCTCAAAAATAAAAAATTCATTAATTCGTTATATTGACAATTAATGCTGTATTGCTCTTCTGTTATGAATTGAGCGCTACTATTGTCCTCATCTTTGTTGCCATATTTATTACAAGGTTTTGGCCATTGTACACTCCAGCCTTCTTCAGGTAGTTAGAATGTCAAACTGAACCCTTTATTTTGCTTGCTGGGGTAGACTGTTCTAGTTCCATGTGCCATGTTTAATGGATGTCGGTTATCAGTTATCTCCTGTTAATTCCCTCTCCAAGTTCTCCACTGCCTTAACCGAGTATTGAACTCACACTGTTTGGGTCCTGTCACTGGATCTAACTAACACCTTTATCCACTGTGCCATGTGTTCTCAAGGACTCATCTCAGAAATATAGACAGATATGTATATAATACATTAAAAATTTCCCCTTCTCTGCTGTGTGCCAAGAGCTTAGGTGTAATATCTCTAAGTGATGCCAAATCAGTCAAGTTTCAATCCCGGCTTGAAGCAATCGAATGTCTAGCCACACTGATGAACTGTGGTACAGCAAGACAGGCTTGTATGTAGATGACTATATATATATATATATATATATATATATATATATATATATACACACACACACATAAACTAGGTTTGTTGAATTCAACCAAATATATAATTTACAGAACTATTTTATTGTAGCCAAATATATTAGAATTACACAAGGGAGTGCTGAAACTTTTCAGGCAACCCAAGACTTTCCCAAAAAGTTTATTTAGTCATTTAGCCAGACATTAAGAAGTGGTGTAAATGGAGAACTTTTCAGCTCCTCCTCATAAACAAGATAGAAAAGCTATCAACATCATTAGGCATAAGTTTCGATCTCAAGTTTAATGCAATAAATATATGAGTAATCTGCTATGTAAACATCTAAATTTATCATCACTAATATTCCTCACCTTCAAGACCTTCCATTAAACAAGGTTAATATCATCTATGGATTTTCTTGACTCTTGGGGGATTGTGTCCTATTGATGTGCAAACATCAAATTCATATGTCAAACTACTCAGCTCTGACAATGGGTAGATACTTTCTGAACAGGCACTTGCATACACGCAAGCTAAGCAGGAAGCCCATCTCCCCAAAATTTCAATGTTTAATAAAATTATTGGTATATTTGCAGAAATAAATACATACATACATACATATATGGCCACCCCGAGGTGATGTAATGGTTAGCAAGCTTGTCTCGCTAGCACAATTATGAATGAGTAGTGAGTTCGATCCTCACTTGGTGCCCCATACATTCGGCCTTGTGCCACATCTAAGCTATGCTTGGAAAATCACTACATACATACATACATACATATATATATATATATATATATATATATATAAGGAAAATTCTTCTTTACCAAAAAATATCATGCTCTGATAGACTTTATCAAAACAAATGTTAGAATATTGCAACAAATATTTATAAACAGAAATAAAAATGTTAGGTTTTTCAACATTTTTAAATTTGATAATGCTTATAAATATTCTTCAGGCTAACTTAACATTATAAATATAAACAAAAACATTTTTTTGACTTTTAGTGTTTAGAAATTATATTACATCACTTAACATTCTCTATAATTTATCTTGACTTTCAGTTAGATTTTTAATGCACACACAAACTATATATATATATATATATATATATATATATATATATAGTTATATAATATACTACATCTATCTAAACATATATATATATATATATATATATATATATATATATATATAGTATATTATATAACTAGTGAATATTCATTTTCTGCTACTGCCAAACTATACGAAACCATTCTACACAAGATATCACTTAAACAATACACTATATACATTTAAAGTTAATATATAGCATTCTAAAAAATCCCAAGGTATAGCTAGCAAAACTTTTGTTTATAACATATATATATGTATATATTATTCAGGCATGTGTTGTTGAAAACTATGGAACTTTTCTGTTTGGTGATCGTCTAAAATTATCTATAAATCTAAAACAATAAACAACATATTTTCAAACCTAAACATGTTCCATGATGATGGTTGATGATAACTGAAAGTGCTTGACAAAAACATCGACTAGGGTCCTATTTCAACAACTTAGACCCAAATGCTAAAAAACTTGTGAGAAAGCAAGAAAAAACTGAAAAAAAGATCACCAAATTGAAAAGTTCTGTAGTTTTCAACAACACATGCCTGAATAATGACATGCCAATATATATATATATATATAGAGTGCAATTCAAAATTGTTTTTTTTAAATTCCATATGATCTACAGAGTTTACAATATAATAATTTTCGGTCTGTGCAAATGTCATGCACTTTGTATATTCCATTTGAAAATGATCTATTTTAAACTGACTTAAATTATTAAATGTATAGAATGATGGAAACATAAAATTTCCTCCCTTGGCAAAACTTTTGGTACATTGCCACATGACTTAGTAAAAATAAAACCTTACCAAATGATCATGAAGAAGGTTACAATGAATAATTTATACTTTGTTCACAGTGAAAATACTAATCTCTCATTGTTTGATGCTAATCAAAAAGAACTTCATTAACTTGCAGTTGAAATAATTTTTAAAGCTTATGAAGAACGAAATTTCAAATTTCTTAATAATTTAAATGTAAGAACTACCTATTAATTGTAAGACTACAAGAAGATCTACATTAATTCACTAATATTTTTTGCATTCATAGAAATATGGAGTCATATTGTAACTTTAAAGTTATTTTTTTCTGTTTTTGTTCAAGACTGATATGGTCAAAAGTACTTGACTAAAAACTCAAAATAGCTTGACTAATATATATATATATATATATATATATATATATATATATATATATATATATATATATATATATACCCCACACACACATCTCCTGAATATTGACCACTTTTACTCAATAAATATAGCATACCTTAAAAATGTATTTTATAATACATATATATATATATATAACCATTGCCTTAGGAACTCAATCATAGTATTGAAACATAAAAGCTTTTGTGTCGCAATGTAAAATGTTTTTATTATAATCTATTATAATAATATTTTGCTCTACTTTGTATTGAGCACTTTTTTAAAAAGTAAATGCTACAAACTGTGAATTTTTACTACATCCATTTTTTTCTCTTATTTGTGTGTATATATATATATATATATATATATATATATATATATATATATTGTTAAATATAACACAAAAAAGTCTATTATGTTTGATAATGAGTCATTCTAAGCTTCGTATAGTGGCTTTAGTTTTGGGAGAAAATAAAGACAAAAACTGTCCAATATTATAACAGTTCATGATCAAACATAATAGACATTCATTGTCTCTTATATTTAAAAATATATGTTTGAATAATGGTCTGCTGCACCAATATACTAAATATATTTATATCTATCTATCTATCTATCTATATATATATATATATATATATATATATATATATATATATATATATATATATATACATACACACACACACCAAAAAGTGCTCAGGAACTCCAATCTGAAATCAATTTGGTCCGGTTGGTTTCTGGCACTTTCCCTTTGTTGATTACTTGGTTTATTCCATGTATAAAACACACACACACACACACACACACACACACACAAGGTGCTATCTGAAAGTTAAAGTAATTTGAACCTAATGTAGTCTGACTTTTTGCCGCTAGACTTTTTTGTTTGGCTGAACAAATAGTGAGCAAATGGATATTGTGGATTCATGATGTTAGAGTGACTAATATTATTTTGTGGACATCACATATAAAACAGCCACATACACACACATGTATCAGTGGAAAGAGAGATAGTGTTAAGTCAAAGTCTATATCACTTTGTTTTGAACTTTCTGACATGAAAGAATAATGGTAAATAATTCCAAAACAATTTTATTACAATATTGATTTTTACTCAACTTTTTGCTCTGTTATTTACTGAACCTTACAGAATTGAAAAATTAATTTTTGCATCTGTTTTCACTTTATTTGTTGGTTTTGCAAATTTTTATGCATGTACTTTCATATTTACATGTTTTCTCTCCCCCCACTCTATCTCTCTCAATAAACACACACGTCATACAAGACATATTATGACATAGCAACTCATCTCTCCATCTCATTTTAACTTTTGAAAATCATAGAACTGTGAATATATAGTCAACAATGAAATTATTCATACACCAATCAATTTTGAATATTTTTATCCATTTCTGAGAATCTAATACCCATATGATGGCAGTTTTTTATATGTTAATAAGCACAAATAAATGAATATAAAACTCAATTTTCAGAACAATAGGTTAAATACAACAAATTTGACAGGGGAATTATGCAAAATAGGAAAAGAAAAAATTATTTGTACAATATGAAAAATAGAAAAAGCTGAACCATCTTCACAATATCGATAGTCAATAGCATGGCCTCTCATCTTTATAACTTGCTGCAATCATTTTCTAAAGGTTTTGATGAGATTTGAACAAGTCTTTTCTGGGATTTTCTTCAATGGTTACACATTCTAATTCCTGAAGATTTTGACGATTATTCGAACTTTCAGTTCTTGCCATAGATTTTCAATAGGATTCAAGTCAGGACTCATTAAAGGCCATGGCCAAACTGTAATCTTCTTTTTCTGAAGTCACTGGTTTAGATGTATGTTTGGGATCATTATCTTGCCAGAAAGTAAATCATCAACCTAGATGAAGATTTTGCACTTATAATTGTAGATTTTTGTCCAGAATTTTGATACAGTCTGCAGATTTCATTATTTCTCTTATTGCAATTGTCTAATACCCCTTGAGGTAAAACAGTCCCAAAACATCATCAAGCCAACTCCATGTTTTAATGCTGCCACTGTGGTCTTTGGAAGGAAAGCCTCACCTTTCTTGCTCCAAATCATCTGTACATCATTATGTCCAAAAAGCTCAATTTTTGTTTAATTACTCAATAGTGCTTAGTCCCAAAAGTAATATTCTTTGTCCAAGAATGTTTTGACAAAATTAAAATGAGCAACAATGTGACATGGTTTGTGATAAGGGGTTCATTATGGTCAGTTTCCATACAACCCATTTGTATTTAAACAACGTTGTATTTTGCGAGTACTTACACTGATACCCATCGTATTCAAACTTTTGGCGATGTCTTTCAAAACAACTCTTGCATTTATATTAAGCTCATGACAGTTTTCATGCAGTTCTCAGTGACAATTTGGATTTTATTCCATACCCAAATTCTCTGTCATGCCAAACTGTTTAAACTTCTTTATAATGGACTGTACCATACATCTAGACATAGCTAACCGGTTTGAAATAGTGCTGTAACTATTTCCAAACTTGTGGAAGTTAATAATTCTCTGTCTCAAGTCAACACTAAGCACCTTTGTCTTCCCCATTGTGTTATTAACGTAAGAATAACAATGGTGACCAAAGGATGTTCTTTGCTGGAATTATCACAAATATTCTACTGAATAAATTGTCTAGAAGACTTCACCAATAAAATTCTATAAATTACTTATACTTACACAAATCTATCTATTTAAAATGATATTTTCTACTGTACAAATAATTTTGTCTTTTCCTATTTTGCATAATTCGCCTGTCAAATTTGTTGTATTTAAACTATTGTTCTGAAGATTGAGTTTTATATTCCACTTTTTGTGCTTATTAACACATAAAAACCTCACATCATATGGGCATTAGAACCTGAGAAATGGATAAAATATTCAAAATTGACGGGTGTAGGAATAATTTTGTCATTGAAATATATATATATATATATATATAAACAGAAAGATTGCCATCAAGCAGTCACCTGTAATTAAAGAATATTATGAAAAAAATCTTGTAATATTCAACTGATTATTTCTACTTATATTTTAAAATTATTTTTATCATGATCATAAATCATTTATGATCATATATATGTCTGCAATCATCAGGAAACATATTTTATAGTGGTAGAACTCACAAGGTGCTTAGTCAGTCATTTTCAATCATTAACTTAACAATTATAATTCATTAGAAAATTCAAATAGCAAAACTGTAAAATTTTCATGGTTACTTCTAGTATTTTATATAACTGCTCAAACTAAACTGCTCCTCTGGTAAAAAGTTAAATTTTTACTTGTAAAGACTTGCAGAAAATAATTAGAAAAACATGCTGGTGAGGAGTTCCTGTTATTTTAAACCATTTACTTGGAAAAGCTATTTTTAAATATTTTTTGAATATCATAATTTGATATAATATTTTTTGTTATCATGAGGTTTGATGTTGATCTAATCTATTCTACTTAGCATAAAAATTTGGCAACATAAAAATTAACAAAATCTAATTTATATTCTGACTAATGTCCACATCTCCATTGTTATTAAAACAGTGTTTTGGTAGTTGTTCCCTCTGGCCTTCTTATATATACCATCAGACATAACGTCTGAAACATGATAATAATAACAAAGATGGAGACATTAGTCCAAATATAAATGCTGTAACACTTCATCTCAAAAATTCAAAGAGAAAAAATTTATTTCTATATTTTTTAAGTAAAATTCTGAATTCTAAAAAAAAAAAATTTTTAGATTCTGTAATTTCTTATGTACAACACAAACCAAAATACACATTTCACATTTTTTTTTTTTATAATAAGGTTCCTCCTGTAAAACACCCAGGAGCCACTCAAGGTAAAGGGTTATGTTAGGAGTCAGTTTGTATGGATAGAATGGGAAGGTAATGGTTAACCATAGATTTGAACAGATTAAGATTATAGTGATTGAGGAAACATCCTCTTGGGAGTCAGTTCTACAACAGAGCAGTGGTTCATGGAAAGAAGCTGTTAGACTGGAACTTATGATGGAATATGGAGAGAATGTGGGTGGTTTGCTACAATCTAAGTGACATGGCAGGTCCTTACTATGAAGGTAAGACCTACAGAACAGTGGTCCATGGAAAGAAACTGTTAGACTGGAACTTACTTCTCACTGATGGAATACAGAGAGAATGTGAGTTGTTTGCTGCAATGTAAGTGTCATGGCAGGTCCTTACCATGAGTAATGTAATTTGTCCAAGCACTTTCCATGGAAATAGTGATAGAGAAACAAGAGGCTTGCCACATCCCACCTGTGAGAGAGGTTGAAGGGTAGAAAATAATTTGTCACCCACAAGGACTGTGAGCCATTTTTAGATTCTATTGAGACTGAATGTGTGGTCTGGGCAACTCCCACTCAAATATGATAACAGTATTCCATTCTTGGCCTGATCTGGCTTTTGTATAGCCCGTGGAGTCAGGTATTTGCTGGAGCTGTACAGGGAGCTAACCATTTTGCCTGCATCTTCAGCAATGCATGAGTGCAATATTTTGATAATTTAGTTGGCTTAATTAACTAACACTGTCAATAAATGCACAGTGATTCCACTGTAAAATGACGTGCTAGAACTGACTAACCTGTATGTAGAATCACTTGGCTAGAATGAATTATATTTTTAATTTAATTCTTATGTGCAGCCACTTTATTGGATTGAATTGACAGATAGTTTTTCATGACAGAAATTTTCATTTTTATTCCTTCTTAGGCAACCAAAGATAACAAAATCTCAACTTTACACTGGCTTCTACAAATCATCCTCATGATAGGTGAACACATTTTGCAAAAATGATTCCACATGTTCCATAGTTAGAAAATGGTGATCGTATAATACACAACTTGATGCATTTCAAATATAAAAATAAAGATTGTATTATACACAAAGTTGAAATATTTTTATGCATTTTACAAATATAAAATATGGTGTTGTCTTATAAACAAAAATATATTTTATGCATAAAAATAGGCTGTAGAAATATTTAATGAATTTCATATATAAAAGTATGGAGGTGTATATACTCAAAGATGAAATCTTTTTGCTTAAAGTTGTCATCAAAAAAAGAGATTTAAGAATTTTCAAATGAAATAATGACCATGCAATGCTTAAAAGTTTGAAAATGTGCTAACACAAACTGGATTATCAATGAGATGTTGGCCAAACACTGAATCCAAAATCTTTTGAGTATGTACCAAGATTGTAGTTTGATGGGATTGGATATTTAATCTTACCTTCTCTGCAAGATGCATTCCATGTAGCCAGATTCAAACAGACATATAAATGAATAAACAAGAGAAATTCTATAGAAAAAGCAATGCTCTCCTTGCAAATGAAAGAAGAAACCTTCCTAGAGTTAATGACCAGGTACAAATTCACTGCAGGAAAGTAATGAATGATAGAATTGATGATTTGTTAAGAAAACCAAACACAAGACAATTTTAAATATTTTCTGTCTGAATTTCTTAGATGAATTATTATTATTATTTACACCATTTATATGTAGAATATTGTCCTCATTTTTGCTATTGTTATCATAACATTTCAGCTGTTGTGTCTTCTGGCCTTCATCAGTTTTCTTATGTCGATCATAAGTAAACTATAGGGAATTTCAAACAGAACCATTTATTTAATCAATGGAGATAAATTGTTCTTATTCCTCTGCCCATATATCATCTAATTCTTATTTTACTAAAATAGACCAAGAGCAATATACCCCTATATATTAAATAAAGGATGCTGTTCAAAATTCCCTGTAGGCTATCCAGATTGACATACACCTGATGAAGTCTGCAGGGTGCAACTGCTGAAATGTTGTAATAACAACAATAACAAAGATGAGGACAATAGTTTGTATGGAAATAGTGTAAATAACACTTTTACATATATTAGGCATTCCTTATCTTCATCAATGATCTTCCTGACATCATAGATTCCAAAGTAGGCATCTACGCGGACAACATTACAATTTACTCCTGCCTCAAAAACAAATCTAATTTCGCTGACAAAACTAACCTGGCCGTTTGTCTCAAAAAGGACCTCCAATCAGTTGTGAACTGGGGCAAGAATTAGCTGGTTAACTTTAATGCCTCAAAAACAAAACTGCTCTCTATTAATCACCACAGAGATCCTTTCATGCCCCCCATTACAATGTCTGATGCTCAACTTCTCGAGAGCACCTCTCTGCAGCTGCTCAGTCTCACATTGTCTGCTGACCTGAGATGGAACAAATACATTGAGTCAATTGCTTCGTCCACCACAAGGAAAGTTGGCCCCTGTACTGCACCAGGACATTTTTCTCCCCGGAATCGATCCTTCAAATCTACAAATCAACCATTCGCCCTTGCATGGAGTATTGCTGCCATATATGGTCTGGAGCCCCTTATGTTTGCCTCGGGGTTCTTGATAAGATCCAGAGACGGATATGCAATGCAACTGGTCCTGATCTGGCATCTCATCTGTAGTCGCTCTCTCACAGAAGTGCCGTCACCTCTCTCTGTCTTTTTTTAAAATAATTTCGTGGTAATTGCTCCAATGAGCTGCTTTCGCTGGTTCCCAGGCTTCATGAATTCAAGCGTCCTACAAGGCTGGCATCCCGCTCTCACCCTTTCACTGTTGAAACTGTTAAATGTCGCCATCTCTTCTACTCAAATAGCCTTATATCTCGCACCTCTCGCCTGTGGAACTCCCTTCCCTTCCCTTTTCCTGTTTCCCTGATAGCTATAATCTCCAACTATTCAAATGTGATGTCAGTAGACATCTCCAGTTGCCTTGATCTATCCACTATCCGTCTCTTCATCCTTTCCTCTATCACTCCTATGCACTCTCACTCCAAATTCTATGTAACCCCTTGCATGTTAGTGGCTTCCAGCCTTGCTTGGGGTGAAATGCTTATAAAAAAAAAATTTCACTGGTCCAAACCAGTGAAAAAAAAAAAGACCACTTTCTTTTTGCAACAAAATTTTTTCAAAGACATTATTTAGATAATTGTAGAGTTATTCAATCATATATGTGCAGTTTGTTCCACCAGCCAAGTGGTTCTACATACAGGTTAGTCAGTTCTAGCACAAGTCATTGTTCCACTATCATCATCTTTGAGGCAGTTTCACAATTCCATCTTCTCAGAATTTGGCATCTTTCTAGGTGAACTGGTCTAAGTTGTTTTTACAGGCTTTCAGAGAATTGAAGATTTTTCCCATTAAGAGAATTTTGTAGGGATCAAAATAAGTGGTGATTTGAAGTATGTCAGTTGTAGTAAGACATTGCAATCAAGTTATATAAATTTCTACCAGGTTTGCAAAGAGACCCAAGGTCTAGTGTTGTCCTGATGGAAAAAGACACCCTTCCAATTGGTCAATTCTGAATTCTTTTCATCAATTGCTGCCCTAAATATAACCAACTGGGAACAGCATTTGTTTGAATTCAATCTCTGATTTTACAGAAGATGCACGTAATACAGAATGCCTTTGCAATCATACTAGATACACAGAATCATCATCTGATGCACATTGACTACTGAAGTTTTTAACTGTGGTTCATTTTATTTTCCCCAGGATTATTTGTTCTACATTGTTGTAAACAATTCATTTTTCATTGCCTGTGATCATTCTTTTCATAAATGGATTGTTTGTTTGTTTGTTTTTATTGTGTTTGGGCAGAGAACTGTGAATGGAAATGCAGTCCATCAAATTTTTCAGTTAACTTGTGAAGCACTCAAACATCATAGTGATTCCCATTTCCAATTGTTTTCAAATGCCTTACAAGAGTCATATGATATATGTGAAGTAACTCTGAAATTTCCTGTGTCATCTGACCTGGATTATTTTCAGCATTTCAATTTGATCATCATCAATAACTACAGGGCTGCTGGGACATTCTCAATCTTCCATGTGGAGTACTCTTAGCTATGGCACCATCTCCATAAATGTTGTGTATATTTTTTGCTGCTTGTATAGTGTCAGATTATAAAAATAATCTCATTTTCCTCCATTTTTCACTTTTAGCAAAAAAATCATTTAAAAATCACAATCCACATATGAACTGTATAGAAAGATACATTGAAATGTCACCTTTTAGTATATATATATATAATATCTGCTGCTTTTTCTCTGCTGAAGTTCGGATTATTTTTCAAACTCGGCCCATGTTTCGATCTGCGTGTAAAGACGTTCTCCCTCCCCATCATATCAATTCAATTGTTTACAAATACGTTTGTAGTTGTGGAGCCAACTACATAGGGAGAACAACTCAGCACTTAGACACTAGAATAAAGCAGCACGTTCCTACTAAAATTAGAAAACACACCTTGCCTTTAAGTGGACTCGTCCCGAACACCTACAGTTCCGCCATATGCGAACATCTTTTAAATAGCAGAGATTGTGCCGCCAAATTTAGTGTTGACTGGTTCACCGTGTTGGCCCGGTCACACTATGTGTATTTCACCTGAAGGTTCTGGAGGCACTTTACATCGGGTCCAGCAAGCCTTCTTTGTGCAAACAACGTGAGTGTTTGCTGGGACACGCTGTCATCTGCCTCTAGTTCCTTCTTGCATATACAAACATATATATATATATATATATGCGTAATTTTTTTTTTTTTTTTTCCACCTATTCTCATTGTACATTTCTCTGTTTTAATATTGAATCTCCGTGGAAGCCTGACGCGGGGGAGTTTAAACCGTTGCTTCCCACCCTTGTTGTTGAGTTTTTTTTATTATTTAATATTGTTTTAATATGTCTTGTAATATTAAATTTTATACTTTTATTTCGATCATATATATATATATATATATATATATATATATATATATATATATATATATCATAAGAAGGAGGTACAGTGGAGTAATTGATAGCAACTTGAATTGAAGAATTCCAGTAGAATCCATTACATTCACTTATGCACTAATACCCTTGGGAAAGGTATGAATCCTCTTCTTCTCCCCTCAACTATGGGTAATAGCAGGAAAGACCGGGTTCTATAGCCTTGGGTGGCAACTGGTTTAGGTGAAGGACAATTTTGAAATCAAAACCTGATCCTCCAGATTGGAGGTTGTGCAGTGAGCTAACAACTTACTCACTTAAAAATATTAGTTTGTTATGGAAACTGCAATGATATCTTGCAGCCCTATGTTCCTCAATGAATTTTAAAATATACATATATATATATATATATATATATATATATATATAGTCTTAAGGTGTGCTATATTTATGGGATAAAGTGCTCAATATCAGAGATAGAGCGTGTGTAAATATAAAAGTGAATATAGAAGTCAACACTTAGAGGCAACAGTCTGTTTCATGCTATATGCAAGCATGAAACAGACTGTCGCCGCTTAAGTGTTGACTTCTATGTTCACTATATATATATATATATATATATATATATATATATATATATATAAATTTCAGTCACATGTGAAACAAAACCATGTATTCAGATGCCAACTGTTAAAAAAATGTTACAAACTTTTTTCTAACCTAATATTTTTTAACTTCTTTTAAAATACCACACTCTTCTCATAAACCTATTCTAATTTTATAAAAGCCCAGTATTCTTATGAAAGATTTGAACCCTGTCATGATGGATCTATTCACATATTCATATTGACAGCTAAGAGCTGAGCATTTACTCCATTTGCTGGTTATATTAAACTAAGCTGTATGAATGGAATTTGTGCTTTCACATGACAGAACACTTTTCTCTTGCTTTTAACCTGAAATCTGTAAAATGTATGGAAACTATTCACTAAATATATTGGTTACATTCATTTTGCATTTCAAATTTACAATTCTGTGCTGGATTTTCTCTAAGCTGCTTGGCTTTTTATATGTTCATTGGCAGAAATATGTCTTTTGTTTACACCCATTGAACTTGAAGCACATGTTTACTAGTTATAATCACCAAAGCATTACACAGTCTAACATGTAAGTAGAAAAATGCTGTTTATATGAGTACTGTTTTTTGTTCTTCACTCCTGGTTTGGTCTGAAGGAAGTTCTGAAACAATAAATTTTACCCAAAATGTACAGAGAAAGTATATTGACAAGTTGTCAGGCCTTAGGTTTCCAAAGGTTAAGGTAGCCAAAAAGTCTTATTGTTGAAGACTGAATGTGAAGGTTACTATAAAATTATATTCTAATATATTTAGGAAGATATTCTTTTATATTTATGATATTTTAAACCCAACCAAAAATATTTTTAAAATTCTTAAAAATAATAACAGTTTAAATTTCATACTCCTTCATTAAGTAAGATGAATATAATGTCATTTTCACCAACCTGTAATTATATTTTCTTTGAAATTGCTTTTGTAACAGGAGTTCTTGAAAGAAAGATTTATTCTTCCATTTGTATTTATCCCACGATGTGCATTATTATATCCATGATATATTAACTCTGATATTTCATGGATGGAATGGCTGAAAGGGAAAAAAATGACAAACATGCTTTGTTCTCAGTAAGACTTTTATACTACTAAGACATACACAAAACTATATATACATGTGTCCCACGTCGAGAATAATATATCACATATATCTATACAACAAAGTAGAGTGTAAGAAAACACAAAATGGTAGGGTCTTATAATATGGAGATATTCCTGTATCTGAAGAAGCCATTTTTAGGACTCAAGATTCATCTATGTCCTATGAACAAGGAAAAAGCGAGTCTTGGGTTTTCCAAATTGAGGACTGTGAGCTGGAGTTTCTTTCTATATCTGGGAAAGATATATTCTCAAAGGATAATAGCACCATAGATTTGTAAGCTGCTAGGGTGGCAGATTTAGGCTTGACCCGGGCCATCGGCCTGGGCTAAAGGAAGCAATCTTCTCATTTGGCTGCTGTAAGATGAACTGAAAAATGACTGGCGCTTTTGTCACTGTATGGAGTGACATCATTAGGAGGCTGTCATGTGACCCACATGTCTTATTTCCACCAAAGGGAGATAAGTGCTTTCTGTATCATTACACTTTACTCATAATTATGGATTTTTCTGTGTTGCTACGAGTTCTTTTTTATTTTACATATTTTAGCTTGATGAAAATCATTTTTGACAAACTCATTTACTTTCATGATGTTCATAGTATCATTCTACAGTCTGTTCTTGGATTTTTATGCCTTTACACCAGCTTTCTGGTAAATTGTTCCTTCTATCATAAATGAACAATTCCTGTTGAATTCTTTGGGGAACTTCTTGTTATCTTGGAATTATTGGAACAAATGACAAAAAGGGAATGTTACATGTAGTAATGCAGAAGATGCTACATGTTTCATGCTCATTTTCAACTGAAAGTGAGTTTTTGTCATGTAGGAAAATCACAAAAAATTTCTTGCTTAGAAAATACTTTTCTCTTCCAGTGTGTTATAAAATGAACCAGTTGCCCATTCTAGCATTACTCAGTAACATTTTCTCCCCCATTCCAATTTCGTACTAGTTATGACGATAAACTATGTCCAAGGCCCCTGATCAGGAGGTTTTGAGGAGCATGGAACCACCTCTTAATTGCTGGTATTCTCAGGTCCACTCTGACCCGGGCTGGTAGCACCTGTTAGGGTCCCAGCTATGGGTAAGTAGTTAACCCCCAAACTTGGGTCAAAACACTATGAAAGTGTAAAAACAGGTTTTCATACATGAAATATTTTGTAAAAAAAATTTATTACCAGAAATAGATTTTTGTTGAAAAAATATTACTAGAAATATATTTTTGAAGAAAAAAATATTACCAGAAATAGATTTTTGAAAAAAAATATTACCAACAAAAAAAATTTTGTTGGCATTAAATAACCCACTGAGATTGATCTGCTGTGAAATAAAACAGACCAAATCTATTCCAGGAATTCTTTTGAATCTGACCAAACACAGGGAAAGTTTACCAAGCAAATTTGTTGCAGTAAATGTTTATGGTTGACTCATATTTGATTATTGAAGTAAAACAAGAAACAAATAGAGGATAAAATATTTATGCATGTGAAGAACTTCATTTATTCCTTGGAACTAATTTTTTTTAAATACAGATATTGAAAATCTGGTGCCAGGTAAAGATCAATCATAGATTATACATGAGCAGAGTAAGATGGTGGCTAGTAAGCTTCATGAAAAAAATACTGATATTATCTTAATTTTAGTTTATCCTGAAAAGATTCCATTTGGATTGTAATGTTTAAGGTGAACCTAGTCATATTTTTCATCATTTAATTGTCAGTTACTATCTGGATACAAAATAACTTTTTTTATATTAAGCAATGTTGTACTGCAAACAAAGAGTCTGTTGAGATTTGGGGGGGGACACCTAACTCATTGCTTTCCCAGGGATAATGGGGAGAGAGGGGAAAAAGACAGGAGGTAACAAAAAATAACACTGTCTCGGAAACTTGATGAGCAAATCACCCATGGGACCAACTTCACAAGACACTGTGTCTTGCCAACATCCAACTGCTGTTTTCTCCCAACTTTTATTGGCATGAAACATCTTACAAAGGCGTAGATCTCAACCAGTTGCCTGTATCTAGATAGACATGTCAAACAGTCCCACTGCTAACAGGCAAAACCTGGATGCAATCAGTGTTGAAAAACATGCCTGTATGCAATCTGAGGCTTCTTTTGTGTGTCTACTGAGGCGTTTAAATGCTGGCCAATGTTTCTTTCCATACATTCATAGAGAACCAATTTTCCAAGCTTTTGAAATGTTTGTAAGATTTGTAGATGATGCCCTCCAGTTAGTTGAGTAAAGCAAGGGTAAATAAATTCACCTACTTGTTGCTAGTCATGTGACAACAGACCTTAATGCCATTATTTCATTGCTATTTAATGACACAACTCTTAACCATCAGTATAGGTGTTATAACGAATCTCATTGACACTTTTGGGAAACAAATTTTCTATGAACAAATCTTAACCACCTGTACAATGTGCAAAGTGTATTATTCTAAGCAATAAAGAACTTCATAAGTGTGTCACTGAAATTCAACATAAGCCATCAACATTCCATACAATTGCTCATTTGTTACTGCTCTACTTACTGGCAAAACAGTCTATCTATTTTTCTTTCCTTTTTTTTTTATAGACATGCCAAAAGTATCCATGCACTATTGCAACTGATAAAATGCCAGTAATGTATTTGCTAGCATCCTTTTCTCAATAGCATCTAAGTAAGTTTTAAGGGATCTTAATTGGTGCAAAATATATAGCAAGTATTTATTTTAATGCATCTATTAATTTTCATCTAAAATTGTCCAGGAAGTTAAGCAGAATTGACAAAATTCCCCAAAACAATGAGAAGAGAAAGGAGAACAGGACAAAATAATACAAGAAGAGACAATGTAATGCAAGGCAAGGCAAAGCAACAATAAGACAGTAACAAAATAAAACCTCCCCAAAATAGGAATAGTGTTCACATGCAAAAGGGATTCAGTTAAGTGATTATAGACTTCTGGCAAAGAATAAATGTGTGGGTAAGACTGAGACTTGTCCATTTTTTTGGTTAGGAAGAAATCCCAGCATGCATCTGTAGGAATTGTCTATAAATTTAAGGAGGAGGAATTTTTAGCAGTCATTCAACAAGATTTAAACCCACAAAACCATTAACAAAATTATCTCTATAACTAATTAGCCCTTTCAAATACATCAATATTAACAACTGTTAAGTGTTTCAATAGGATATAAAGAAAACACATTGGAATTTAATTCCATTTTAAAAATAATGAAATGTAACATTTATTTATATTAACCAGAAATAGTGCAGCAAAATAAGTAAATGTGCAGTGTAGGTTGTCATTGCAGAAACTGGCATTGGTATGCCAAGTTTAAATACCAGCTGAGGTTGTTTCATTCACTTTACATAAATACTCTTCATCCCCCCCCCGGCAACCATAGGTGAAATAGTTGGGCAGACTGGGTTCTTTAGTCTTAGTTGTTAACCAGTATAAGAGAAGGATAAGTCAGAATTCAAAACGGGTTGAGTTTGGGCCTGACAACTCTACTCTGTAAAAGCCTATTTACTACAAAAACTACAACAGCAACACTAGCTAAATGATGCTGTAGCCCTAGTCCCCACAGGTGTCTACTGGTACTAAAGGTGGAATCAGAAATAACTAATTAATTGTGTTTTAATTAGCTAAAATGTGGTTTGAAAAAGACAAGTAACATGGAAAGAATTAAATTTAAAATCAGGAGGGTGATTTTTTTTCTGGAATAGCATTAATATATTGTCTGTGTTTTCTTCAGACTCCAACCATTTTGAATATATATAGAGAAATTGTGTAATTTTAATATAACTTAGTAACCAAAAAAATGAGACTTTATTGCATATGTATAAAATGATACTCAATAATGCCTTGAGACACTATTTAGTTTGTATATTGTATGACCATGACAATCTCATTCTGAAATTTTTAATAAAACACCACTTCTCACAGGTCTGTTAGCTCCTTGTCCCTAGGCCAGACTTGGTACTCTTTGATTTTTGGTTTTTCCCAAATTTAGGAAAGATTTCAGCCCATGGGCAAAATTAAAAAGAATGTGTTGATGTAGCTGAGGATGATCCTGAATTTGCAGACTTTTTCTCTTTGAATTTTTGGGATGTGAATTATTTACACTCAGACTAGTATCCTCATTTTGTTATTACTATCCCAGCATTTCAACCATGGTACACTTCAGCCTTTTTCCACTGTCTTTTGCTTTGGTTACTTTCTCAAAATATTCCTTTACTCTTTTTGATGAATTTGCTTACAATTTGTAAATTACTTATTAGCCTTTATTGCCAGGGAAATATTATATCTCATATTATTCTACTTATTTGTATTTTTTGAGGCTGTTTTTTCTTAATCATTTCACCTGAAGCAAGGTAATAAAGCCACTAAGATGCAAAGGGTTGCTGAGAGTGAAAGAAACAATAAAAGGACAATAAAAGAACAGGTCTTACGAATACAGTTGATGATGTAAATATTGCAGGATATTAATATTCTTTATGGAGAGATAAAGCAAAAGAATGATAAAAGAGGATGCAGAAGATATATATGTATTCCTTACTTATTCTTTGTATATGAAATTAATGCATATTTGTACAATGAAGATTGTCAAGAATAAGGGAGACAATAAGAATATATATTAAAAAAAAAGAGAAAATCAGAAGCATGAGATAATGGATAATCTTAGTTGTTAATCACCTGTGGAAATTCTACAGGTGTTAACAAATTGATATTACTTAAATATCAAATAATTTTATCTTACTGCAATCTATTTCTTGTTAATTTTACTTTCAATTTTGTTGTTTGCCACCCTAAACTAATATCTACTGTTGTCTCCTGTTCAAACAAGCTATATTCATTAGTTCCACCAATACAGACCTTCACAGATAGGACCTGCCACATATACAAATGACCCATTCTTATTCCCTTCATATTCCATTGGTAAGAAGGAAGTTCCACTCATACAGATTCTTCTTCAGAACTGTTACTTTATGGAATAGATTCTTGTTGCTTCCTGATCATGATGATCTTAATCGCTTGAATTCTAAGGTAAACTGTTACTATCCAACATATCTTCATAATATACACTTCTTACTTTCTCTTTATATACTCTTACAATAAACTCATTCCCTCTACTATGAGTGGCTCTCGGGCCTTGTATTGGGTAGACAATAGTATAAAAATCTTAGGGAATATGCTGAAAAACTAAAGCATTTGTCAACTCACTCTTATCTTTTATAATGAATTAGCAAAGAGCTAATTCATAACCAACTCCTTATTGACTGAATATCCAATCAAAAATTCATAATTGAAAGTTGCTGATTTATTCTTGTTTCATCATTTTTATTTTAACTCCATATTGATTTGAAATCATTTTTTTTCTTTAAGTACAAACATAAAATGATGTAAAAATTGAACAGTTCGCAGTCGTATTTGAAAACTGGTTTCTTCCTCTTTGCAAAAATATTCAAGCTTCTGTAACATGAAAAAAAATGAATGAAAACCCAAGCAACAACCTGTTAACTTTTCTCTACCGTGATGCCTGTAAATCAGTTTTCAAAGGTGATACAAAAGTCAAGAGGATTCTTTAAAAACCCGTATTCATTTGTAAATGGAATAATATGCTTTCTCATCTCAAGATTATTTTTAAGAAATTCAGGTTTACATTTTTAAAGACCCACACCTTTTATCTTATTTTTTTTCTATTTTAATAATTTTCTTGCACTTTTTTTAGGAATAATTTTGAAAACACTGTTGTTTTGTCTTTGAATCAAATGGTTTGGTAAATATCATTGAAGATTATATTAGTCTCTTAAGTTCTCCAAGCCTTTTCCACATATTCTTGATACACTGAGCAATATTATAGTTTGTCAAATTTTACTGCACAAAAGCTTATTAAAAGTACTTTGAAATAAAATGTAAAAAAACAGATAATAAACCCCAACAGTTCAACAATTTTACTAATAAGCATTATTTAATTATTTCATTTGGTTTTCAAATTGTTCTAAGTTTATCACTTTATGTTGTGATGCAATCTGGGTAAATTTTAATGTTTTTTATACTACATATAAAATAATGGCAACTTGCATGAGGACTAAAAGAGCTGCATATTTTACCCAAGTGCCAAAGGTCAGTATCAGAACTTGGGTAAAAAGCCAGCATTTTGAATGCCAATTTCCAAGACAAGCAGACTTTCCACCACTTAAATTTTGGCACAACATAGTTTTTCCATTGCAATTTCTCCTTTTTTGGCTGTGAACTGGACTCTGCTTAGCATATTAAATATATACAATGACTTGGTTTAATATACTATCTAGGACTGAATAACTTTTATGAGTGAAAGTAGAGGGTTAACCAGTAAATAAATCTTTAGAAGAAACATAAAGATTTTAAAACATTTTTGATGCTCTCATTACATAGTATTTTAAGTATATTTTTTTTGTATTCAATCAATCTTCATTTTTTAAACTGCATCATGCACTTTTTAAAAAAATTGGCTGAACTATTATGTAATATCAATCCTTCAAAATGGCAGTGAATATTGGACATTTATCTAACAGATGTGGTTCTACAGAAAAATGTTTAGAAAAGCATGAACAGTGTGTGTGAACAATGAAAAAGTTTTAAGGAATATTGAAACTAAATGAAGACTTATACCTTAGAATCAGAAAGAGACAGGAAATTGGAGGGGGTGTCACGATCACCCACTCTGAAAGGACATAGCACAAAGAAGAAGACTCTAGACTTGCTTTAATGCATATACAATATTTAACTATCAGTCAGTTATGTGCCATCATTCGATACATTATTGACAAGGCAGATCTTTTCAGGCAGTAGGTTTCCATTTCTTTCTGCAGTAGACTAGTTGCCATCCAGGGCTATAGAGTCCGGTCTGTCCTGCTATTTATCCATATCTGGAGGGGGAGAAGAAGATTCATATCTTTCCCAAGGTTATTAGCACATAAATGAATGTAATGGATTCACCTGGAATTTGAACTTGGCTCTCCAATTCCTTAATCTGAGCCACTATCCATAACTCCATCATGAAGCTTTCATTTTCTGGCACCTCATCACATTCTCTTTAATATCACCCATTAGTTGAAATCTCCCTTTTATCCAATACATATATACTGTTGTGTCTATAAAGAAATACATAAATAAAAAATTAATTATACTGTCACTGTGTCATGTCCATAAAAAATAAATAAATAAAAGTTAATTATAATGTCAAAAATAATTATAATAAAATAATTATAACAGTTATAATTATCATTAATTTACTCTTTCTAAACCAATGAGAATCAACTCCACTTTTCCCCTTTACACACACAAACACACGATATTCCCACTATCGGACAGGTAGTCAATATAGACAAGCCATCACTATGTGCATCAACAAAAATTTCAGCTCTTTTCCTTTTTTCAGGCCATAATAGTAACATTTATCTCTTAATACTAAACAAAAACTTGAGGTAAAAAGACCCCAGACACTTCTTGTATTTTCCTAAGTACATTATCTTAACACTCATTATACACATCTATAAACAAAAAAAAAAAACTTAAAGAAAGACTGTATATACTTTACTTATTCTGATCCATATTTGATCTACATTTGATCCCAAACTAACACTTTTACTCAGTATTACTGTTTCTCATGTCTCCAACACCACATAACAACCAGATAATAAATAATACTTGTTTTGTTGTTTACATGTCACTTTTTTTAGTATTTTTAATATATTTTGTAAGAAGGTTTATAATCATTTGCTCAGTTATAACTCCCCTACAATAACAATGTTAAAATTTGATTTATAAATTATGCATACTAAGAGATTAACAACAATAATAATAAACTAGAATAATTATAGCAATATACTATAAGAAAAGATATGTGAGAAAAGATTCATTATTGCCATTGTCCTTGGTAAGCTTAACATGCAACTTTTTTCCTTATTTATTAAGGTAGAAAATAGTGGTTTGTCATTTAAAGGAAGCATTTTACAGCTTCTCTTTGACATAAATGAATTGTCAGCACAATTATTCTTATGCTTTGAAACCATTATGAAGTAAAAATTACAATTTTTTTTACTTTTGAGATTAACTGCAGTACATTGAAACTAGAAAACGAAAACATGGATAGCGGAGAAAATATTGTAGAGTAATTTTGAATTTTACCCAAATATTTAATAAATCTACAATCTTCCTGTAAACCATTCAAAACTTGTAAGAACTTTTATCACACATTTTGCAATCTTCATCCTTAAATTATTTTTATTTAAAATAATTGATATTGTAGATTATATAAATACATGAAAGAAATGATTCCAATGTGTATAGAATGTGAACATTTCCTCAAAACTACACTCCTGGTCAAAATCTTAAGACCAGATACAAAAGTGTTAAAAAAAATATAAATACTGTTACTTTAATCAAAATATATTTGCGAAACATTTAATTAGAAAATCTAGTTTATCAACAAACAAGTGAAAATTTTAAGCTTTTAATATTAAATTCTGTCTAAATTTTTACTAACATGACTTATTTTTTAAAAATGATAGAACATTTGAACTGTTTGAAAAGATTAGCCTATTTTTACATAGATATTTCAAGTTTTACAAGTATATGTGAAATGAGTTGACAAGACAGGTTTTCCTTAACAAGGATTTAATTAACAAAACATTCCTTGACTCTGCGATTCACCAACTGAAGAATGCAAGTAAGGGAGGTAATTACAATAACAAAATGCCAAGGGCAGATAAGTATAGTACAATATGATTTAAACTATTTACAAAGTATGTATAGGGTGCGATAGGTAAAACGCCATTATTTTATATTTTTAATTTCACACATGCACATTGTTTGTTTTGTTGACTGCACAGTATATTAGGGTCAGGTGGGCACTGTCTGTGAGCAAAAGAGCACGATGACACAACTCATTCTGCCAGAAATTTAGAAACAGCATGCTATACTGCTTGGCATTCTCATATTTCAGTGTTTAAGTGTCAATCTGAGGACAGTGCAAAGGATTTGGAAAGAGTCGGATGAATCTAATGGTGATTATGAAGGTATGGCAGCTCGAAAAACTGATCTAAGAAAAGAACTACCAAAAGTTCTGGTAACAGCCTAAAATTCAACATAGAGGCCTACACCAAGTGCCTTGAGCAGATAGTGCTGCCCCGGGCCAAGAGGGTTGCTACTGGAAAACACTATGTCTGGCCGCACAAGCAGAACCTAGTCATCGCTGTCAGACAATTTCTACAACCACATCATCTCTTACATCTGGTCACCTAACTCCCCAGAATGCAACCCATTTGATTATTATGTGTGGGGTGCAGTTGAGTAAGAGACCAACAAAAGTCCTTGTAACACCAAAGATGAACTGAAGGCAAAGATAATAGAAGCATTCACCAATTTAAACAAGGAGACTGTCCACAGGCTGTGGTTGAAGCCAATGACAATTTTATTGAATAAGTTTACTATTTTAATATTTCAAGATATTTTTGTGTAATTTTTGGTAAATATATTTGTTACCATGATGTCAGTTTTATTTTCATTTTTGCATAATTTAGATGACAATTTGTCCATCTCACCTTGTACAATTCAGGTACCCATTACTCATTTCAAACTGAAAATAACCATTTTTTTTTTATTCCAACAATTCTTAACAAAGAGCTAAAACCTTTATCACAATTCTCATTTTTTTTTTATTTTGTTGTGTTAATCTACCACAAAAATATTTAAAAAATCTCCATCTATAAAATTTTCCCTATCAAGTTTTTTGGGTATAACAAAATGTATCCTTGTTTTTTTTGGCATAAATTGAGATGTAGACAATATGCAGGATCCAGTGTTCATCCAAGTTGTTTATTAAAGAGGCCACATCTTAATCAGATGAATTATGTTTTATGGCAGAGGAGATGAAAGAAATATCAGGTTATTGGTGTCTGAGAATGAACTCAATATAATGGTCTTTCCTGGGAAGATAACCAAGAATTGATCTATTATCTTGGGACTCACATGTAGCTGCTTACATCAAAGAGTGCTTTTTATGATTGATTGAATAGGAACAAAGAATATGAGTGTTTCCATAAAACCATATAGAGATTTACCAGTGAATTTCTATTGGTGAATGTAATTTGATAATCCTACTATTAATGGTAGGGAAAATTTATTTGGCTTCTATGATAATAAATGACAAAAAGTAGGACTCAGAAATCTGAAGGCAGTTGAAATAGGGAATGATGCATTCCAGAAACTAAATAAGGAATCAAGGGATTGAAAAATGTCATTAGAAACAAAAAAATAACTGTTTAAGTCTTATGTCTAATCCCTCTCATTTTTCCTGGCTATGAGATAAATAGTAGGGCAGACTGGGCTCTTAAGCCTTAGTTGGCAACTGCTATAACAGAAGAGAAAGTCTGAATTCCTATATTCAGGTAGATGAAAAACTTGTCACTAATGGTCTTGCTCATGTAACTAGTCAACCGCTATCATCATCATCAGCATATAATGTGCGTCTCCATGCTTGTATTTTTAACTGAAAAAAATTCTGTTCTTTTAGGAGATTTATTTGAGTAATTTGTTAGAGAAGTTTATTTCTCCCAAAGAGAGTATAAGAAAGTTTGTTTTTTTTTTTGTTTTTTTTTTCCTTTTTGCTTTTGCATATTCACTCAAGAAAATATAAATAACAATATCTTTAATGGTCTAATTTGTTTTTTTGCTTTTTTCTTTTCTTTTCAGTCTTAGTCAATAAATTACTAGTAAGCCTTTGGTTAATACAATATTTATTTTCATTGAATTTTATGATGGATGTTTTAAAATCAAAATTGGTGATTGCTAAAAGCTTACTTGAATCAAAAACCAATTTTCTCAATTATAAAAAAAAACTATCGACATTTTCTCTTTTCACTTTATTTTCTGTTAATTTTTTAAAATCCAATGATTATGTGAAAGCAGAAGACCTTGTTAAGCAGACAACTTTTTTCATTTTCCATCAACAATTTCAAAACTGATTAGAAAGTAAAGCTCCAATTTTCCATCTCTGATAAATTTCAGTCTAGTTGGATGCAGTTTAAATCATGTTTTATATAAAATTTAGATAAAGACAGACATGTCAATAGCAATTATAGCAAGAAAAGTGTATTAAAAACACTGAATCTTGTAAGAACCAAATTATATTCACCCCAAAATATCCACAGGGATTAGTATGACACATTCTTTAAAAAGAAAAACAAAATTTTAGCCCTCAGCTCAAAGCACCCCCAGGTCAGTACCCATCAATGTTTAAATAACAGAGATGCAGCTTAAAAGTGATTATCTATATTCAAACTTTACAAATCCCAGTTTTGTGATCTTTTGGTTTCCCTGTCTGACTAGTATTTTCTCGGTTAACTGTTAAGCATTTGTCTTCCACCAAGTCTGCCAGTTTTTTTTAAAGATATTCCTTGTAAATAAATTATTGAGCTTTTTATTCTACTACAAGACCTGTCAAATTAAAATACTTTCTAATCAGTTTGCATGTGTTTCGAAAACAATTCTGTGACATAATTCAGTTTTTGTAGAGATAACATTTTTTGATAACAGATTTACTGAATCAAGATTTGTTTACAAATGAAACATTGGCCAGAAATGGATTAATGTTGGTCCAAAATTATGTCTTCATTGAAAATGACTGCCGGGAATTAGAATATTTTTTTGTGTTAATATTTTGGTTCTGTTCTTGAAACCCTTCTCTGTTTTTGGTATTAATACCTTTCCCAAGGGTATTAGCACATAAGTGAATGTAATGGAGATGACTGAAGAATCAGAGAGCCAAGTTTGATATTTCAATCTGAGCTGTTATCTACTACTCCACTGTGCTTCCATATATATATATATATATATATATATTTGTGCATTTAGGGAGCATATTTAATATTAGAAAGAATAGTGCCATTTTGATGATTATGCCTGTTGCTTATTTCTAAGACAAATTTTCCAAAAGAGAATTCTAAATTCACTTTCTTTGTTTTCTGTTTGCAATCAAATAACTAATGTTTGCTGTTAATTTTCTCTTTATTTTAGTTTACATCATGTTTTTTTCCATAATTCTCTCATGAAAAATGAGATCAACTCTAGTGGAAAATTTTCATAAAATATCCTATTTTAGTATACAGCCTAAAACTGGCTCTCAACTAAAGAAATAACATCTCACTGTCAAATGACATAATAGAGACCATTTCCAAACAGCATGTGAGAAACTTATTCTATTATATAAATAATGTATAACATCATATATATTAGAAATTTTTCTCTTGTATTATAGCAGATTAAACTAATCCTATAGAATGTTAGTAGTCTCTAAGTTGCAATGACCCATCCTTATAACTTTTGGGAGATGACTAAGTGTGTGTATATATATATATATATATATATATATATATATATATATATATATATGGACTCTCTTGTCGTATTCAACATGTGAGGGTCAAGCAGCTCAGTTCCTGGGAACTGACAGCCAGACACCAGCACATATGATTTGATTATATTGGTGAAGGCTTTGTGCAGAACCAACCACACTTTTTGAAGAGCCAAATACAGAGACCTGGTGCACTATGTGCCACAAGGTCCCCAAACAACTCTCCACAGGTTTTGAATTCAGAGTTGTCCTCCTCCTAAACCAGTTGCCACCCAATGCTATAGAACCCAGTCTGTCCTGCTATTTACCCATAGATGGAGGGAGAAGAAGAGGATTAATACCTTTCACAAGGGTATTAGTGCATAAGTGAATGTAATGGATGTGACTGAAATATCAAACTCAGCTCTCTGATTCTTCAATCTGAGCTGTTATCTACTACTTCACCGTGCCTCCATATATATATATATATATTTGTGCATTTAGGGAGCATATTTTCATTCAAACAGGTTTGGTTAAATACTTTATAGATACAATGTCTTTTTATTTTTGTTTTAATCCTTTCGAGTCCACAAATCAATTTCTTGGTAGCCATAAAAAATTGATTAAGAATGATACTAAAATGAGACAGAAAGTACTTGGGAATTTAAAAATTATTTGAAAGAAAATTTTGGTATTTTTCTTATTTGATTTTCTACAGCCACCAAGAAACTGATTCATAGACTCGAAAGGATTAAAACAAAAATAAACAGACATAGTATGTCTAAATTATTTAACCAAACCTGTTTGAATATATATATATATATATATATTTGGGCAGCAACCTTTCTTTTAAACATCTTTCATTAAATATGGTAGACAAGGAAGATTTAATCAACTTTGGTGCTTGGGACAATGAGAATTATGAAAATTTCTGTACTCCCTTACTCCTACAAAACAGAAAAATGTAAGGATGCTGGAAAAGCTAAATAAAAATTTAATTAAGTCTTTGCTGTCTTGTCTGCCATATTTAATGAAAGATATATATTTTTATTTATTTTTTTTTTTTTTCAAGCATTATGCCCCGAGCATGGCGTTAAGCCACTAGGATGCATAGGGTTGCAGAAGATTTGGAGCGAGAGCAGATAGGAGTGATAGAAGAAAGGATGAGGAGAAGGATAGTGGGTAGATCAAGGTAACTGGAGGTGTCGATTGACATTACATTTGAATAGTTGGAGATTATAGCTCTCAGGGAAACAGTAATTGGGAAGGGTGTTCCACAGGCGAGAGGTGCGAGGTATGAAGCTATTGGAGTAGAAGAGATGGCTACATTTAAAAGTTTCTACAGTGTAAGGGTGGGAGTAGGATGCCAGCCTCGTAGGGCGCTTGAATTCATGGAGTCTGAGAACCAGACTAATAATAATATATTGGTGAGAAGACTGTATGATAATGGATTTATCATAGCTTTGAACACACATCAGGGATTCCTTGCCTTATCTAGGTTTAGTTTGTTCAAAAATCACATAATAGATATCATAAGCCTGTTTGGGTTCTGTCTCTCTCAAAAACAATGGAAAATTACAGCCCTTATAAGACACTAATATTAAATGACACTACTACTGCAAGTCACTCCAAAAGGTATTGTACTTATATTAGAACAGACTTAGAACAAGATGGTTAGAATGTAAATGTGTCATAACTAAAGGTTTATCTACATGAACAGCATTAGAAATATATCTTGCTTTAAGTTTCACTAACAAATTGTTATACCAGAACGTACCTATTCTATTGTAAATAGACTCTCCCACAGATAAGTAGTAGTAGTAGCAGTCTGAGTTGTGTGAGTCAGTCGATGTCGGACATTAAAGTATGAGACCCTCAACTAGATTGCTGTGTCATTAACTATTATTTCAAGTTCCTAACGTTTTGTACGTCGAACCTAATTTAGGACCGACTTAGTGAAATACAAGCTTCCACTGTGAAAATTACTCTACAACACAAATATATTTTCTTGACTTTGAAATGTTTTAGCAAAAAATGAATAGGTAAATGTTTAACTTATGCTTCAATGTTTAAAGTAGATGAGAATAAATAACAAATGACAATATCAACAAGATTTATTTTTTATGTATTGCAGACAAAGCAGTGGCAATATTTATTTTCTTGTTTTTAAATACACTAGTATACATGCAAAAGAAAGATGGTATTGAAAGCTATGAATTGTGTAGGTGATACTAGTGTGTGTAAGTTCAATCACTAAGGGGAAAGATATCCCCATACTCAGGAACAAGGTTCCAGTGGTGTTGCCACTGAAGCATCGTGGGGAGGATAAAAGAGAGAATGACAGGAAGTGTCCCATTTTATAGCTGCTTGACAGTGCCCTCTAGTGACTTCTTGTCAAACTAGCAAAGTTATGTATGAGTAATCCACCACTGTAAAGTATTACATATTTTATTTCCTTTAATAAAAGAATTGTTAACCATTATTATATTTTTGAGTAGTATTTACCTTAATTGTACATTGTAAATTTACACAGGCTGTCAGTTGTACAGTTTTGAGTAGACTGTACATATTGGATAATAATATAAACATGTTTATATTAAAGGCTCATTTTTATTAACAATTGTTATTTTATACATGGTTTTATATCTATGGAAATCAATTCATTTTTACTTTGTTTTTTCCTGCAAGTAATCAAATGACAAAATAGAAAAACACTTAAGTGATACGTTTCATTCCAAGAATGGACTTCTTCAGACTAATAATGATTTTACTGATGGAGTCAGTCATATATATGGGGGAAGGGGATGCAATAAATACCACTTACAGTTTTGCATCATAAATGTTAAAGATACAGAGATACTCAACTTTAAATTTTTATCTTTATTTATCTTGATATATAACTTAAGTAACCTTGTTCACCTTTCAGTTGCTTTTATTTTTATTGCTATTTTTTTTTAATTATTCCACATTGTAACAACAATAGTTTTGTAAGGAAAGGAAATATGTTATAAGATCCTGAACATTTTTCAATTTTGTCATTCAGTTAACCACCATTAGTTTGATATATAGATTTATATAACATATCTCCCATTACTGTAGTTAAACTAATAATTATATATACTTCACTCTGGATATGACGATAAACTATGTCCACATCCTGGGTAAGATGATAAACTACGTTCATGTCCTGGGTATGACGGTAAACTACATTTGCGTCCTGGATAAGATGTTAAATTACGTCCATGTCCTGGAGATGACAATAAACTACATCTGTGTCCTGGGTAAGACAATAAACTACATCTGTGTCCTGGGTAAGATGATAAACTACGTCCAGCAGCAAAGCTTCTGATCAGGAGGTTTTGAGGAGTGAGGAAACACCTCTTAATTGCTGGTTTTCCCAGGTCCACCCTGCCCCAGGATGGTAGTCCCTGTTAGGGTCCCACCAATACTTTTTTGTAAAAAATTATTACTAGGAATGAATTTTTTTAAGGAAAAAATTGTTACCAGCAATACACTTTTTTTAAATAAAAAAACATATATTACCAGCAATACACTTTTGGGGAAAAAAAAGCACCAGCTATGGGTAAATAGTTAACCCCCAAACTTGTGTCCAAATACTATGAAAGTGTAAAAAATAGGTTTAATACCAAAAATACTTTGTAAAACAATTATTAACCGCAATAATTTTTTGAAAGAAAAATTATTATCAGCAATACTTAAAAAAAAAAAATTTACCAGCAATGCAAACAGCTATAGATTTTTATGAAAGAAATATTACCAGCCATACATTTTTGGAAGGAAAAATATTATCAACAATAAAAAATTTGTCAGCATTAAATAACCCATTGAGGTTGATATGCCATAAAACAAAACAAAACAATTATATATACTAAATGGCCACATAGAATTTCCATCAATGGTGAAAACTATGATTATCCAGATCCAATATCTTTTGCTTTTTTTTCTTTACCTGTATCTTCTCATTATCTACCTTGTCTTTTTCAATCTTCATTACCAGTCCATGTTGTATCTAAATTTTATATAAACATTAATTTTATATGCAAAAAAAACAAAAAAAAAAGAAAGTACTATTATTTTCTTTTTGCTTTCTGTCTTTTTCTTTCTTTTACTCTGTATCTCAGTAAAGAATTTTGATGTATTGCAATTTTTACACATTTCCATCTGTACCTTTCTTTTAATCTTTTAATTTATTATCTTTTGATATTCTGCCAGCAGGTTTGTCTCTGTATGTTTTTCTTCCCCTAACCTTCCAAAAACTCATTAATTGGCAAAATTAATGATTTTATATATATATATATATATATAGGAGGCATGGTAGAGTAGTGGATATTGACTCAGATTGAGGAATCAAAAAGCTGAGTTCGAATTCCACTCGAATCCATTACATTCACTTACGCGCTAATACTCTTGGGAAAGATATTAATCCTCTTCTATGCCCTTCAGCTCTGGGTAAATAGCAGGGCAGACTGGGTTCTATAGCCTTGGATGGCAACTGGTCTTGGAGAAGGACAACTGTGAATTCAAAACCTGCAGAGGGTCGTTTGGGGATCTTGTGGCATGTAGTACACCAGGTCTCTGTATACAGCCCTTCAAAAAGTGTGGTTGGTTCTGCACAAAGCCTTTACCAATATAATCAAATCATATGTGCTGGTGTCTGGGTTATCAGTTCCTAGGAACTGAGCTGCTTGACCCTCATACATCAAATACGATGGGAGAGTCCAATATATATATATATATATAATTTATTTTAGGATATGATAACAAAAACATGTAAGAACCACTACACAATTGCAGTCATTTTTCAACATATAACAATGCATCTCCTCAGGCACACAACATTATGTGTTGAAACACAACTGCAATTTTGTAGTGATTCTTACATGTTTTTGTTGTAATATACTAAAATAAATGATACTGCTCTATGTATTGAGCCCTCTTTTACATTAAATGTTATGAACATTGGAAGTGTACTCTATCTATTCTCATTGTACCTGGACATACATATATATATATATATATATATATATATATATATATATATATATAAAGGTAGATCTTTGTTTTGTCTGTCTTAAAATTAATTGCTCTAACCATATGAAGGGGAAAAAATAGCTTCCTTAAGCGACCATTTAGAACAATGTGTGTTGCCACTAATCTTTTTAATAATTATATATTCACATGTAGATAGTAGTTATTGATAGAAGATGAAATGAACAAATATTACAAGAATGAGGGTGTATTCCAAAATCTTATTAACTAACGAAATTAACAAATCTTATTATCTTTATATTTTCCTTGCCAGTATCATGACTCAGAGTTTTGTGCATATCACAATCTTTAGGTGTTGAGTTAAGACTGGTTGTTAGATAATTTAAATTTTGTTAAATATATCTGGTTGTTGAAATAATGAAGAAGTCCATATTTTATAAGGAGATGATTATTTTTTTTTTATTTTATGTTTTAAAAAAACAAAAAAAAACACCCATCCATATCCACACAACTTATTTGCTCTAAGTTATAAAAGTAGATATAGAATATAAATATAATTAATCACATCTGAAAATTTACAATAAAAATAAAATAAAAAAACATATGCAAGCACACATGTACATACATACATACATATAACAAACGCATGCACCCAATTAGATATAAAATAATTGAGTTAGCTAAAATATACTCTTAGACAAAAATTTTTATATATATATATATATATATATATATATATATATATATATATATAGTACAGATAATCACTCCATTGGTATATAATCTGGGTGGATCCTAGTAATATTAATTATTAAAACTGATTCACAGAGAGCTCAATGTATTTATTATAACAGAGCATATGTATTTTTTACAGATATACTATGTTGAGGTAATTTTTGTTTTTTGCTGTAAAAATATAAATATATATATATATATATATATATATATATATATATATATAAAAAAAAGAAAGAACAGTAAGATTTATAATCCGGTGTTCTTATAGATATTTTATTTTTACAAAATAGTGCTCAATGTAAATTTACAGAGCATTAAATTAAAGACATTAGTTCCATTTCATCCTCAAGCGAATTACAAAATTAAATTCTTAGCTTTTAGCTTCCATTTTTGAAACATGGTTAGAACAGTGTAGTGGAAAAAACCATATTTTAAATCAATATATATATTATATATATATATATATATATATATATATATATATATAATAAAAGGAGCTGAAAAGTTCTCAGCCTAAGAGTGAAGCACACCTTAAAATGTAATCTTTAATTTGGTCAGATTTAGGAAAGTAGATTTATAACTGTTTAATATATATACATACATATATATATATATATATATATATATATTATTTTTTATGTGCAGTATTTAGTGGAAAGAGCTCAATAACAGTGATAGAGTTAACTCTGTCATATCCATGCAACTGAATATGTTAAACTCATATTCATACAACTGAATATATATATATATATAGTTTTAATGTATGCTATATTTATGGTTAAAAGTGCTCAATATCAAGGATACAACATATGTAATTACAAAAATGGACACTTAAGTCAACAAGTTATGAAAGTCTGTTTCATGCTTGAATGCAATCTTTAACCCATATATATATATATATATATATATATATATATATAAATACACAGAGGTCAAAAATGAGTGAGTCTGTTTGATGCTTAAACACAAAATTCTAACCAGAATTTATATTCAACCATGAAACAGACTGTCACCACATGCTTTGTCCCTGCTATTGAGCAATTTTACCTATAAATATAGCATACCCTAACTATACCTTACCTAACTATAGCTATATCTGATCATATATTATTACTTAAATGTTATTTTTTGCAGATACTCATATTTGAGTAGACACAATTCTGTTTATTTATTAAACAGTTCAATAAATAAATGGAAGTTCTACTCAAATATTAGTATCCACTAAAAATAATGTTTTAAGTAATAAAATCTGCCTTATTAAGAAATAAAATATCCCTCCCTCCCTTTCTTTATGTCTATATATATATATATATATAAAGAATGTTGTAGCATACCTATGAACGATAATGGGTATGTCCCCATTCACATAATTATAGTAGTAAATACTGTATGTTGGTCTGCAGCTGGAGATTCATTGTGGAATTCACTTGACTCACTTCTAGCAGTTGACTACTATTTCTACACACCACTGGTGAATCTTATATGTGTTATTCTTGTCTTGAGTATTATCATTCATTACCAACCTTCATGTGATTATTCTATTCAGTAACCTTCCCTAGGTTACAGCAATATATATATATATATATATATATATATATATATATATATCACCCCAAGCAGGGTGGGAATGCCACTAGCATGCAGGGTGTTATAGAGAGTGAAAGTGAGAGAAAAAACTGGATATAGAGGGATTGAGGAAAAGAATAAAAGATGAACAGGATTCAAGTGGATAGAAGATGGTCATTGATATTAAATTTTTGAAGACTGTAGTTATCATGGAAGCAAATACATGGGAGAGAGTTCCACAGGTGGGAAGTGCAAAAAAAAGAAACTGCTGGTGCTGACCTCAGTGTCCATTTTATATATATATATATATATATATATAGTAAAGATAACCCTTCAAAATCCATTTCAGTTATAATTTATTTTATGAATATATTTTTTTAAATATTCATCTCTTCAGACCAAAAGTTTTTAGAAATGAAATTGCCCAGAAAAAAGGGAAAGGAAAAAAGAAAGTAAAAGTAAAAATGTTATAATAAAAGAGGAAGAAAAATAAAAATTTCAATATAATTTTTTTTGTAAATTTAGGGATGAGAGAAAAACAGAGAGATGGGAGAGAGAGAGAGAAAAGGGGAGGTGGGAGAGAGGAAGGGAAAGAAAAGTAAGAAGAATTAAATATGAGCTAATATGTTGACCTAGAAATAAATTTTTCCTTAAAGGGCTGAACAAAATATATGTATATGTGTGTATATATATATATATATAGAGAGAGATTTTTTTATTTAGACACAGTTATATATGAATATTTTGATTCCCTCTTTCTACCTCAATATGTTCCTTTTCCCAAGCCTTCTTTAAATTTTTCTCTCCCCCCTCTTCTTTCTTCTCACACCCCTCACAACTTTCCCCACTCTCCTGCTCTCTTTTGCTTTTCCCAGTTCCTTCCAAGAATAGTAGAGATGAGTGATGAAGACATAATAAAAGATCTCTGAAGTCATTATTTGATTATTTGGATCTATTTTAGAATATTTGAAAATGTGTTGATTCAGCAAAAAAGATATTTTGATCATCAAAATTCATTTCCCAAATTTTATTTATTTATTTAAATTTGTGCAACTTTTTTTATTCTTGTAGCTAAATTGTTCTGCTCTTTGTAAATATCCATCATCATTTGTCCATTTTTAATTTTTGCTCTGGTTTTATTTGTTGAAGAATTATTTTAAATCATCATCTCAAATTAATTGCAAAAACTACATTTATAGAAGCTATTTAACCATCAGCGACAAGCAAAAATTTTTTTTCTATTGTTAACAACTATTAAATATAAAGATAGATAGTTGATAAATTTGGTTTAGGGTAAGTGTCATGGATGGGGAAAATGAAAAGTTAATAAGTTTGGAATCAAATCAAAAATGGATGAAATACAGAAAATCAGCAAATGCCATCTTTGTGAAGAAAATTATGAATCTTTAAATCATGTCATAATTGGGTAAGCAAATTTGAAAAGATTACAAAAGCAGGCATGACAGTGCAGGATTAGTGATACAGCAGGAATTATGCAAACAGAATAAGTTCAACCATATAAACAAATTGTGTTAGTGCAAAACAAACTCTACCCTGAAATTCAGACTTACTATCCCAAATTTCTCCAAGTAAGAAGACAAGACCTGATATTTGTAATCTAGGCTAAAAGGTTATGTCAGATTATAGATGTGGCTCTGCCAGTCAACAAAAGGGTAAAGATGAAAGAAAGTAAAAAAATTGAATAAATTATTGGATGTGAAAAACTTTAAAACATCGAAGTTAAGATCATGGCCATAATGTTGGCTCATCCCATTAGTTCAATTCAAAATTAAGCTTAGAAAAAAATAACTTCTATGTTCTGTGTCCCTTCAGAGTAGAGGTTTATTCTTTGTTTTTGTTTAGGTTTCAACTTCTGGTTCCTTCTAACATCTCCACCTAAACTATGAAATTATATTTACTATTTTTTCTCTTCTCAATAGGAGTAGATAGGTTTGCCTATCATCTGGTCCAAACTCCTCCCCAGTCTTTTGTACTGTAGTAGAGGATTGGGTTTCTAGTTTTTTCTAAAGTCTATTCTTCTCTTTTATTCCTCTTGCATCTTAGTGGCATTATCACGTTGCTGGGGGTGGATTAATTTGTTGTTTTTTTTAAATACGAATACATACCAGCAAGTATTGTTATCATTTAGGCTTTTTAAAATTGTGAAAATAGGATTCAATTTGCTGATTGCTTACCTGGAGCTTTGATTATACTGCTGCAGGTTTCTCAGTGACTGGGGTAGACAGCAATTGGCTCGCTCTCAAGAGAACTAGCCATATTGGCTTCAAAGTTTTCACAGGACTGACTGTCCTAGCTAACATCCCAGCTCAAATCTTTGCAACATTTGAGAAATGTCATTTTCACACCTGGGCTGTGCACCTCACCATTGTCCATACAGGAGTGGATCATTCACCCAATCACTTTGCCAACTGTACCAGGACCTCCATTTGTTGAAGACAAACATTGAAGCCTATTACCACCCAGATTGTGGCAAGATTTATTTTCAGTATAAAAATGCTTGACCTCTGTTTGGGGTTAACTATTTTCCCATAGATGAGACACTAACAGGTACTATCAATCTGGCTCAGGATGGAGCTGGGAAGAACAGCAATGAAGAGGTGGTTCCATGCTCCTCAAAACCCCTCCAATCACCTGATCAGAGGCCTTGCTGCCAGCTGTAGTTTATCATCATATCCAAGACAAGATATTTATTCCTACCAAATTTAGGACTTAACAGATAATCTGATAGTTTTTGAAATTCCAAGTGATTGTAAGTAAATGTTTATGTCTATGAAAACTTCAAAAATAAATTTTATTTCTAATTTAATGATAATCATAAAGATAGTCTATATTAGAATTTTTTCAAATTTGTTTTTTCACATAAAAATACTTTTTAGTGATTTTTATCATTTTTCTATGAAACAAAAATATTTTGAAGCTTTAACAAAACCAGAATATGTTCCAGTTTACCTGATGGGAAATTAATAATTTTAAATGAATCAAAGTTGATGACAATAGTAAATAACATAAAGGATACTATGTTCAATTTTGTCAAGAAAGGAAATTCCTCTTTGATATATATTGCCTTGTATATCATAATCATAGATCTTTTTTCTTCTTCTTTTATGTGCTGTGTCTCTTCAGCACGTAGGCAATCTTGGCCCTCTACATTTTCCTGTTCCTTGTAGCTCTTAATGAGTTTGGACTTTTTGCTATTTCTCCCAAACCCTGTTCTGTCATCCATTTGCCCATTAAGTATGTCATGCATTGCTTCTCTCTTTCCCTCTATCCATCCTGAGAGTATCAGTTTTTCCAATCCCTCATTCCTCATTATGTGCCCCAGAAATTTCAACTGCCTCTTCCTGATTTTAAGTATAAGTTTCCTTTTTGTTTCCATTTTCTCCAAAACCTTGTTGTTAGTTGCATGTACAGTCTATGATATCCTCAGCCTCTTTCTGTAGAACCACATTTCTGTTGCTTCAAGTCTCTTTTTCATTTTGAGGAGATTGTCCATCATTTGCTGTAATAGAGGAAGACAGATATTATGTAACAGTTCTGTACTCTTTTCTTTGTTTCCAATGAAATTTTTTAATATTTTGCTTAGCTTTTGGAATGCATCTTTGGCCATCCTTGCTTTCCTGTCAACTTTTAATTTAAATTTTTTAAGATCAATGTCAATCATCATTTTTTGCCTCATTGAATTTTGTTTTGTTATTGTCCATTGTTTCATTCAATCTCTGCACATCCTTGCATCTTAATGGCACTTATCACTTTGCTTGGGTTGAATTTTCCAGCCAACTTTAATCTGCAAAGATTTAAATGCAATGTCAATCACTATCTACTGTCCTCTTGATTACTCTTTCCTCTTTCTGCTCATTATTAATATTTTCGTTTGTAGTTCTTCCCCAATACTTGTGTCTTAACGGCTTTACTGTCTTGCATGGGGCAGTAAAAAAAAAATAACAAAATGATCAGTTTGGATTTTTCAAAAGAAACTGAAGATTAAAGCAACAAGAAATTACTACAGTAATCATTATAAAAAAACATTCTGAAAATGTTCTACAATGATTTTTGTAAGAGAGTAGAAAAATCAAAGATTATGTAGCTCTTCTACTTTTTATATTGGAATTATATGAAAAATTAAGACCACTTTTTTAAATTGCCTGTATATTGAACAATTTAATTCTATAGAATTGAAGAGTAGCAAATGAAATAAATTCCTAACAAATTCAGAGCAAATTATTACATCCCACAATTCCATTTTAGGAAATAATATCCTGAAAACAATTTGATTTGTATAAGTATTTATATCTGTGTTGAATCTTTTGTTGATGAAACCAATTAACGATTTGTATTATAGAAAAAAATGCCTGATAAATAATTTGTAGCTTGAAGGTAAAAAGCAAAATAAAAGTGTTGTATCTCAACAGTATCATCTAATCATATATGAGACCATTCATCAAGAAAGATTAAAAAATTTTGATCATTGAAATTTAAAAAAATTTTCTCACATAAACACCTTCAGTGAAAATTATTTTGCTTCCTCTTTGTCTTAAAATGCTTTGTAATTATTTCATGATTAATGATAAAATGTCTTAACAATTTATGGTTAATTTTTATTTGCCAACTGAAATTACTTCTCCCACAAGATATTAATTGTTAATGGTAATATTAGCCTTTTTGCTAAAAAGAAACATTTGGCATTCATTGACCAAGTAGCCAGTTTTGTTTTCAGTTGAAATTTATAAAGTCTTTCTCTTAAAACAATTTTCCTGGAGAACAGGTTTTGCAATTCCAGTAGCTTTTTTCGCTCTTTCCAATAATGATTGATGTTTCCTTCGTAACCTTTTATTTGAATTTGTGTGGAATGTCAACATCATGATTAAAATATCTCAAAATGATTTCCTGTATCAAGTCTTTTCTAGCCACCACTTAAATAAACACAATGTACTTAATAAGGGATGCATGTCAATATTCACTAAAAGATTTTCTTCTTAAGGAAGATATTTTCTCACACATAACATAGCACACAAATATTCACTCCTTTAGGCTACTTCTATTGTTATTATGTTCCATCTAATTAATATGCCTGATCTTTTAGACTTGGACTTTGTTTAGTCTCTTTTCTTTGTTTCCAATAATATTTTTCTATCTGTTAATATTCTGGTTAACTTTTCGAATGAATCTTTGGCCATCCAAATATGTTTTGGATCTCAGTGTCACACTTTTCCATATCAGTCTTCTAAGGTATATGCCTTAATGCTAAGTGTAGTCTCGATAAAATAAAATTGCTTATAAGTGTTTCTGATGACTTGGGAAGCCATTTTAAATGATGAGTGTAAGATATCTTTATTTTGCAAGCAGTTTTTCTTCATTTTTATTTCAATCATGTTTACCCATTGGCTGTGACAAACATTGAAACTGAATTAATAACAACCAGCATGTAGTTATAATGCAGACACACTTTTCTAAGAAAAGTCTAGTCTTTGTTAGTTTATTCATGCTACTCTTCTTATTTAATTTAATTAAAAAAAAAAAAAAAAATCACCCTGTGTGAATGACTTTTCAATGTGAACAAACTACTGCAAACATTAATTGCAAATAAATAACATAGCATCTCTAATTAGCTTCTAAAAAATAAAAAATGGATTAAGGAAGCTTCCGTTAGGCTGATTATATACAGACATAATCTTTAGCATCAACAAATTACTCAATAATTAATTCATCTCAGGTGATAGCTAAGGGTTTTGAATATTGAACCAAAGGCTTTGAAGGTCTTTTGTTCAATTTCTGGTGCCAGACAAACATTTAATTTGTGAGGGGACATGTACATTCTTATCCAGAATTATAGAGAGCCTATTTTGTCTGTCTTTAAATCAATTGCCCTACCCACAGGAGGTGCAAAATTAAGATTCCTTAAGCAACCAATTGGAACAGTGTGTGTTGCCGCTAACTTTTTTAATAATTATATATTTACATGAAGATAGTAGTTATTGGTAGAATATTTGGGATATAACGTCTTCCTTGTAATAACAAGAATGAGGTTATATCCCAAATGCTCACTGACAAAATTATCAACTGATTATCTTTATATAATTGAAGGTATTGAATAGTTCTCAGCCTGATAAAGAGCTTCCAAAAGAGTAATATTTTTATTTTAAAAAGTGGGCTTATGACTTTTCAGCACCCAATCACATATACGAAAAAAATGTTCATCACACTCTTACACCAGTATTTTGATTTTCTCTCTCTTCATACATATATATTTTATCTCTCACCCTTCTCAATCTCTCTCTTTCTTTATATATATATAAACTTTATACTACTCTTTCTTGGAACATGTATAGATAGATAGTAAGACATACATGTGTATTTAGGATTAATACAAATATAAAATTTGTCACTTAGCTGAGTGATGTTATATTCAACACTCTGAGTCCAAAGTGTTTTTGAAAAACATTTTTGTAATTGCTCTATCCACTCGTCAGGAGATTTCAGTAATTTACTGCTGATTTTCTCATTTTTGTTATTTTTATATTAAGTTAAAAATAATTTATGCACTTTTTATTGATGTTAGATTGATTTTTTTTGTTCTTTGTTTATGTGCATGTTTAGAATGTCATGGTCATAAAACTGATGCATACTGATTTTTATTTTGCTTTGCTTCATCTGGGAAAAAAAATTAAATCAGATATTTCTGAGAAAAATTAATGCTACCAGTTTAAAATCAGATGAAAAGCTTATATACCATTTTAAAATTCAGTAATTAAAAACCTGGTCTTAGCATAAATATTTTCTCATAAATTGTGTGATGAAAAAATATTCATCTATTTTATGAAAGTATTTAAATTCTAACATTTACCAAAATTTCCTTCCATAATGATTATCTCCACTTGGAAATGGACTGCCTAAAAAATGAGGGAAAAATATTAATTATAATCAAACTTTTGGAGATTAATTGTGATTGTGTCTCCAAAAGAAGGAATTTTTAATCATCCTGTTCATAAATGCGCATCTGTGGTCTCCTCCTGGGTGAAAGCTGGCATCAATGCTTTCATTCCAGCAAGGAAATACCAAGTCCATCTCCTTGGTTCTAATTTGTGTGCTCAGCCCCTATAGCCCACAGGAATCACATCTTTCAGCTGTACCAGAGTGACACGTCTGATTGCAAAGGGACGTCTCTTTGTCTCTGCTCATAACGAGTGCAAGCATGTCCTCAAAGAAGCAAAGTTACTGTTTGCTGATAAAATGAAACAACGTATAGCATCTCACAAGTTCAGTTCTAGAGATCATTGATGGATCTGTAAGAGTGAGCTGAACAACACCAAATCCTCAATCCCTTCTCTATTCAATCAATTCAAAGTCCTGACATCCACAGCAGATAAGGCTAAATGCTATGCTCGGAAATTCTCATCCAACTCAACACTCAACTCATCTGGAGTACTTCTATCTGATTTTCCTCCTAAAACTGATGCTCTAGTAAGTGATATATGCATTACACCACTGTTGGTCTTGGACATCATTTATAAATTAGACCCCATAGGGCAAGCAGAGGTGACAGGATCCCAGCCATCATCCTACAGAAATGTGCTTCTGAGCTGGCTCCACTTTTCTTCAAACTATACAACTATTGACTCAATGCTTCTTGCTTTCCTGCTTGTTGAAAGTCCTCCTCTGTAGTTCTTGTTTTTAAGAATTCTTGAGAAGCTTCTGACCCCTCTAACTATGCCCTATTAGTCTCCTACCATTTTTCGGCAAAGTATTCAGGGTTTTAATAAAATCTTGAAGTGGTTTAGAATCTTACTTCTCACAATCTCCTCTCTAACAAACAATATGACTTCCATTTTTGCCAGATCTACTGTTGATGTGCTAACAGCCATCACTGAATATGTATATCAAACTCTTGATAATGTGAAGCTCAAGCTGTGGTTCTAGATATTTCAAAGGCATTTGAGAGAGTTTGGCACACTGGTCTTCTACATAAGCTCCAGGGCTACGGTATTACAGGATGAACATTTGATTAAATGCAATCATTCCTAGCAAACCATGAATGTTGTTTTGAATAGGCTCACTTCCAGATCCCTCACATGAACACGGGTGTCTCCCAAGGCTCTATTCTGGATCCTACACAGTTTCTGATCTTCATTAATGATCTCCCTGATGTCAAGTAGGCATTTCTGCTGATGACATTACCATTTACTCTTGTCTCAATAGCAAATCAATCAGTGTTGACAAAGTTAACTTGGCCATTGCTCTTGAGGACCTCCAATCTGTGGTTAATTGGGGCAGGAAATGGCTCATAAATTTTAATGACTCCAAAAGAAAACTGCACTCATTTAATCACCATAGAGAAACTTTTCTGCCCACCATGAGCATGGCTGATGCTAGACTCCTGAAGAGCAACACACTGCACTTTCTTGGTTTCATGTTTTCAACCGACTTGAAGTGAAGCAACTACATCAAATCAATAGCTGCATCTACTGTAAGGAAATTTGAGTCACTGTGTTGTACCAGAAGGTTTTTCTCATCAGAGTCCATCTTATGCATTTACAAATATACCATTCAGTCATACATTGAATACTGTTGCTATATCTGGTCAGGTGCTCCTGCTATTCATCTTGAGGTTCTTGACAAAATCCAAAGAAGGATCTGCAATGTAATCGATACTGACTTGGCATCTTGACTTCTCACCAACATGATGTGACTTCCCTCTATCCTTTCTGCAAATATTTTCATGGCTACTGCTCTGACAAGCTTTTTCCCTTGTACCCAGACTACATGTGTTTAAGTGTGTTACCTGATTGGCATCTTGGTCCCACCCTTTTACTGTTGAATTAGGTAAATGCAACTACCACTTCTAAAGGTTTCTTTGCTTGTACTTCACACCTGTGGAACTCCCTTCTGTTACCTTACTTTCCTGATAACTACAATCTTCAAAAATTTAAATGCAAATGTCAATTGCTATCTTCTTGAATCCTGTTCAGCTTTTATCCTTTCCTCACTCCCCCACTATACCCAGTCTTTTCTCTCACCTTTATTCTCTATAACCCCCTCTATACTAGTGGCATTCCCACCTTGCTTGGGGTGTAATGATTGAAAAAAAAAAACAGATATTAGAAAACAGTTTGATATTGAATACAAAAAGAACAACCAACATTATTTTGTATTTTTTCTCTACTTTTTTTTATTTGTAAGTCATTTTGGGTGAATGACATGATGGTTGCTCCATGAATATATGCCAATACCAAAGTCAGCTTAATTCTACAAACAGTTACAATCAAAGAAATATCAGGTGAACCTCTTAGATATACATGCAAAAAAAAAAAAAAATTATTATATACTAATGATGCAGTCATTGTCTAAGCTGGGTCTGACACAAGGTCATATTCATGGGTCAGCAGAGTGGAGATCAAATTCACTGCACTGGCTAATGATCGACAAGAACAACTAAACACCTTTATGATTATGTAAGATAAGCATAAAAGATCCAGGGTGCAGATTTATATTTTGGTAAGATTCAATAGTGACACTCTCAAGAATTTTCCATCTAAGCTGCTTTCTCTTTTAATAAATGTAGCATTATTTAAATCAAAGTTGTGGTTGAATTTATTTCTATGTATATACTTTATCTGAAATTTTACATATATATCTAGGAGACAGAGTAACAAGATTTACAACAAATGTGGTTAAAACACTGCTATATTTATAGAAGAGTCTCTCATTGCAGAATCATTGAACCAACTTAAAATTCCAATTTGGAAAGCCATCAGTTTACGTTTCCCTTCACTCTGTCACATTAATAGATATTTTAAGTCATTAGTTGACAGAGAAGAGTGCAGTCAATGACTCTTCCCTGATACCAGTACCATATAAATCAATACTTTCAGAAGTTATTTGAAGAGAAGATGGGCATCTGTCAAGTAACTCACTTTGTCTAAGAGATACTAGGACAAACAAGTCCAGCATAAAACTCCAATGATCTACAAGATCACTGGATTAACATTTCACAGCTATCTTGTAAAGGTCACTTACCTATCTATATATTAATGTAACTATCATCTATATAATATAAATAAATTCATACAGCTATTGGAATGTCTCCAACAAAAGCATCATCAGTTGAAAACTTTAGTGTAAAGTATAGCTTCCAAGCTGAAGCATCATTACTACTAGGCCAGGGAACTCCAGACATTTTTGGTTTTTTCCATCATGGTATAAGAATGACAAGTCCATGCAGCTCAATCTTCGAACCTCTTCATATATTTCCTCCTTTTTGTTTGTGATAATCCAAATTTGGTCTGGTATTTATTCATAAATGTATGTAACTTAACAGATAATGTGTTGATGAAAGTGTAGGATGATAATAATGGCCAGCACAAGCAAGGCACTGGATTTCTAATCTAATTTTGTTAATGTGATGCTGATGGAAATACTAGTTTTAAGTGTTATTTTTTCTCTTATTTCTTTAGCATTGTATGAGTTTACATGCATATATTGAAAAAACAGGTTTATATTACAGATTGAGAATTCCTTTAAATGATATTTTTAGGACCAGAAGTGCCTCAGTTTTTAGATTTTTTTGGATTTTGAAATACAGGGTATTTAATTTGTATATAGCATCTATAAAATGGAGAAGCTTGGGAATGGAATCCAGGCATGAACATGATATCCCTTTACATTTCATAACATATCTTATGCATATAGCCTTAAGGTAGTTTTATATAAATAACATATACTCTGAAGGTAGTTTTATATAATGTAATATAGTATCATGTAATACTCACACAGATTTTCAAGTGGTGAAATTAAGATTCATGTAAAAATAATGTTTTGTACTTTTTGTACATGTACAAAAATAATCACTATTGATGAAAAATATATAAATGCAGGACATTTTGACATTTTGAATAATATCTTTACTGAGCATGAAACACCTGGTAAGTAATCTACAAATGAAGGTATCATTGTGACAATCACTAACAAAAATTCATGCTAACGAAAGCTACGTAGCTGGGCTGGAGAACTCCCACTCATGGATGATGAGGGTCACTTACAACAGCTGCACATCACCTAGGAACCTTCCCAGTGCTTTCTGAAATTTTCCATTTATGGCAAGTCATGTCAGCACCTGAAAAACTTTGAGATTTTGGAATTTCAGATAAAGAATACTCAAACTGTTCTTGAATTTGAAACAATATATAATTATTTGATTTATTGCCACATCAGAAAATATGGTTTAGACAGAAATAATTTGATTCTGCTTATTTCCAGAAACTCCAAACACTGACTGCAGCAGTGATGACCTCCCAATCATGTGCAAATTAAGAGTAAAATTACAAAAATTAAAGAAGCCCAAAGCAATGCCTCAGCTACAATACAGCAAAATCTGCAGCAATTCCATTTGTAAACAAATATATACAGTTAGAGTTAAGAAGAAATATAAACCAGGCAGATACTGAAAGTGAAACACCATAAAGGGGGCACTAGCAACAACAGCAAAAGAAGTCTTCCTGTGGTAAGAAAGAGAAGAGAAAAAGAGAACTAGATGACAAGTGAAATTCTCAACTTAATGATGCAGATAATGTTAAGAAGTTGAGCAGAGTACAGAATATGTGAGGTTAAACAAAAGCATTAGAAATAAATACAAGCAAGCAAAATTGGAATGGCTTAATGAGAAATGTGCACAGATTGAAAAGGTGTAGAATGCAGAGGAAAACAGGTATGCATAAAAAGATAAAAGAAATGGCAAAAGAAAATATGCTTTTTGGCAGGATATCTAAAATCTGACAATGGAGTTATCATAATTGAAGAAGCAAAAGTGTTATAATGGTGGAATATGTATATAATAGAGCTATTCTATGATGAGTACTGAACTCTTATGTAACATTGTCCAGCATTCACTGCCATATAGGGGGACCAATCTCATCGCAGATAAGGAAGGGATGTGAGGCAACAGAAGTATAATGAAAATACCATGGACTGAACATGAGAGCTGCAACATAGTTTTTGTGAAAAAAGAAAAAAAGGATACTTAGTGTCAGAAAGAAACAGTTGAAATTTCTAGATACATAATGAGGAAAGGGAGTTTTGAAAATTTAACACTCACAGGATATATTGACAGTAAAAATGACAGAGGAAAACAGTACGTAATCCACCTACCTGACTCCTGATACTATTCTCTACCTTTATAAGAGCCATACCAAGCCAAAAATGGAGTACTACTGTCATATTTGGGTGGGAGCTGCTCAGTCTTGAGTTCAAAAGCATTCCTGAGTCTTTGTTGGAGAAGAATTATTAATTATTTCCAACTTCTCTCTCACAGGTGAGATGTGGTGAGTCTCACACAGCTCTATCACTACTTCTATGGAAAGTGCTCAGATGAACTATATTCTTTGGTTCCACCATGTCTAACCTTCAAGAATAGGATCCATCATGTCACTTACATAATAGAAAACCACCTACATTCCCTTCATATTCCATCAGGGAGAAGTACACTCCACCCAAACAGCTTCTTCCCTTAGCCACTGCCCTGTGGAGCAGACTCCTAAGAGGATGTTTCCTCAATCACTACAATCTTAACCTGCTCAAGTCTAGAGTTAATCTTTATCTTCCCCTTCTATCCATATAATTTACCCCTTAACATAACCCTCTAACTCAAGTGGCCCCCATGACTTGTACAGGGTAAACTTTACTGAAAAGAAAAAACTAATGGGCTTGTGTAAATGGTCAAAAGAATAGGATTATGAGAGATAGTAAAAGGACAAACTTTACTAACAGCTACAAAAGACAGGAAAATTTTGGTGATCTATGATCACCCATGTTCTTACAGGACATGGCACATAGAAGAAAATTCCATGATACCAAAGGAGAAAAAATATACAAAACAAAAGAGAATCTATGATACTAAAATCTGAGGTTAACAAAACATTAGTGAAGATAAAGAGGAACAAAACGGAAAAACCAGATGATATTGTCACAGAGATACTGACAGAATTTGAAGATTTGGAAATTGATAAGATTCTTGTTCAACATGTTGTATCCCTTCATGACATTGTCAATCATGGCTTTCCATAATTTCCTGTTCTTTGGAGCTCTTAATAAATTTATTTTTTTGTTCTCTCTCCCCAAGCCTTGTTCTGCCATTCATTTACTCAAACTCATTACATAAGCATTACACATTGCTTTCTTTTGTTCCTCTTGCCTTCAATCTGTACTGTGAGTATAAGATTAAAAATGACAAACAAAATACAGTGACAAAATATCAAACAACCCCAGCAGATCAATGTTCATATCACTGCCAAAGAAACCAGACATAAATGAATGCAATCTCCATGAAACAGTCAACATCATGAGCAGCATAAAAAAAGTTGTCTTCCTTACATTTGTTCTTCTTTTATGTGCTGTATCTCTTCAATACCTGGGTGATCTTGGCTCACCCCAACTTCCTATCTTTTGTAACTCTAAGCAATATTTGACTCTTTACCATCTCTCTTTGTACATGCTCTGCTAACCATTCACACAAACTCATTTGGTAGATTCCTTGCTGTTTTCTTCTATCCCTCTCCCTGTTAAATTCTCCAATCCTTCTTTCCTCATTATGTGGGCCAGAAATTTCAATTGTCTCTTTCTGATTTTAAGTACAAGTGTTCTTTTTCTTCCATTTTCTTTAAAACTCATTGCTCCCATATTCAGTCCATGATATTCTCAGCATTCAGCCACTGAACCACATCTTTGCCATTTCGAGTTTCTTCTTCATCTGTAAAGATATTACCCAGCATTGAGGTTTTATGAAAAGATATGTAGTAGTAGTAATAGGATAATTTTAATAAATAAAATGAAATAAAAATATTTTTAAAACACTTGAAATGTACCACCGTAACACCTCATTAACATTAACACTCTTATACTTAAGGACAGGTCAATCAGCTAACTTTATTTCTGAAACCAGATATTTGGATAAGTGAAAAAAAGATCAAATTGAAGGACAATGCTACAGGCACTTTCTGATCATTTACTGACCTCAAGATAAACCCAGGATAAACCCAGGAAAAGAAAGCTTTAAGGTCGGTTCTCTCTACCCATTTGCCAGAAAGCAAGACAAGCCACTCTTCTAACCATCAAAGAACTAATCAGGATGTCTGCCTGTTACATAGAAGAAGGGGGTCTCACTCTCTGTCTCTCTCTATTCCAACATATCATGAGCTATGAACTCTGTTGCATGAAATGGATACAATTTGTATTCATAAAAAAGAAAATATACCTTCCAAAACAACATTGGCTCAGTGTCCATTCATTATGAATGTAAAAAGCAAGATTCTGCACCACCCTCCATAGATGAACAATAAAATATTTTTGGGATAATTGATTATTTTAGCAGAGAAAGAGATGAAACATTTGGAAGCACTCAACAAAGACTGGTGATCTATGGAAGTCATGTAACATCAAGGTTTAATCTGAAGAAAATGGATTTTTGATTTATGGAATGCATAGGAGTTTTAAGTAAATGTCAGCATTTTTTTCAAATGTTAGTGAATATGATAAAAAGCTTGCATCTTGAAAAATTCACTTTTAAGTTATCAAAGTGACCTTTGAACTTTTGGAAACAAAAATAAGATTCATCACTTCTGTAATTTTGTAACCTTTATAAGTTGATCATTTCTGTGAATATTTCTACCAAAGTCTTGATTTTTACTTTTTTTTATAGAATCAAAATTGCAAATAAATCCTAGATGAAGTGTTAAAACTTGGCAACTCATAATTCATTCAAAAAAAATTATTAGATTATAAAAAGTATTTTCTTAAAATCTGTTTTCAATCTTTATGTTTATATATCCATTTCTGTTTAATCTCCACTTCCCACTCCCATGATATGGCTTCCCTCACTCTTTTTTATAAATACTTTTTTTTGGCAATTTTTCTAATGAGTTCTCCTTCTTGGTACCTTGACCACATGAATTTAAGTGTGCTACTATATTGGCAATTAAGTTTTATTGTTTTTACAGGTGAAATAGCTAGATGTAACCATAAGTACTATTCTAATAATTTATTTTTCAAACTTCTCACCTGTGGAACATGCTTCCAGTTTCTTGCCTCCCTGCCAACTACAATCTTCAAAACTTTAAATGCAACATCAATCGCCATCTTCAGTCTTGCTCTTTCATTGTTCTTTCTTCTCGCTAAAGTCTTCTCATGCTCTTTCACTCCCAGTAACACCTTGCATTTTAGTGACATTATCACATTGTTTGGATCAAATGATTAAAAAAAGTTTGAGTTTAAATTAAAAAAATGTTAGTTCCAGCATACAGACAAACAATTTATAAATTATAAAAATTAAAACTTTATAGATTTTCTCTTGCATTCATTGAGCTTGTCTGATTTTTTATATATATATATATATATATTTATTTATTTATTTTATATTTTGTTTTGTACAATATCTGACTAGGCTACTTTAGTGTGTTGGCTACTCCTATAATTAATGTATAAGGTTTCTTATGAGAATATTTTATCATACATGAAACAAGGGTGGTGAAAAGATACATGCACAAAATAACAGAGGCCGATTGATTTGCAATGCAAGATAACATTTATTAAACAAAATAACAAAAAGAAAGTTTAAGAGTTTCTTTTCCTAGAAGTAAATTGCATACACAACAAAAAATGTTAATGAATGTATTTGGGTGTGACTTGCCTGTGTAAGTGTGTTTGTGTGAGAAGTGTCCACAGCCATTTTTGCTTCAGTATGAAAAAGTCGATAGCACACCCTTCAAAAGAGGAAAACTGGAAGAGAGAGTTACTTAAGGCTTTAACTGTTTTTCTCCGCAGGGCTGCTGCTGATACTATGTTTATTAAGGGCTGCTGCTGATACTATGTTTATTAAGGGCTGCTGCTGATACTATATTTTTAAGGGCTGCTGCTGATACTATGTTTATTAAGGCACTACAATACATTCAAAACACAAAACAACTTTTTCTAGACATTTACCTTTTCACAATCCATAATCGCCAGTCATGTTGAATTGGATTCATGCCTGGAAATTTACTTGGCTTTAAGTTACTTAATACAGATTTTGACCTACTATTCTTAAGTCTTTATAACTATATAACATGTTACACAATCTTCTATGAAAAGAACCTTGTTTTAATATTTTTTAAAACAATCATTAGTTAATATGAAGAGAAATCTCTCATAAATTCCAACATTATATGCAGATCACTATTTCCATGGAATGCTCAGATGAACTATATTACTTAGTTTCACAAGTTCTAACCTTCACAGCTAAGACCCACCATGCCTCACACATTGTAGTAAAGCACCCTCATTCCCTTTGTATCCCATTGGTAAGATGTAAGTTCCATTCAAACAGATTTTTCCCATGAACTACTATTTTGTGGAAGCAATTCCCAAGAGAATGCTTCCCTGATCATTACAATCTTAACCTGTTCAAGTCTAGTGTTAACTATTATCTTCCCCACATATCCTCAAAGAATGCGCTCCTTACTTCTTACTCTGTAACCCTCTACATCATGTGGCTCATAGGACTTGTACAGAATTAACATTATTATAAAATATAAAATGATCATGAAATTAATGGCTCTAGAGACGTACAGTCACTAACATCCACATTTTCTGTCTTTTTCCCCTGGCTATGGGTTTAATAGTAGAATTTGCTTGCAAAATGAAAAAAAATTATTCATACTATCTAAAATATGATTCAGTATTAAATAAGCCACAAAAGGTTGATAAATCATGAAAACAACTTTTTTCTAAAAAAAAAAAAAAATGACTCAAAAATATCCTCTGGGTCTTAGACGCAAAATTGATGTACATTAATGCTTACCTTGAGGTTACCAGTACTTGTAAAATTACATGTAAATTAGAAGAGTTTTGTATAAAATAACCATATTTAAATCTAATCTTAACTCCATGGTGTTTGCTTTAAGCAAAATCTTGTTTTATAGATAGTTCAATAATTTGCCTATTCATTTTGATATAAATGTACAAAACAAACATGAAACAGAGATTTCTTTGTTTGTTAAACATTTTCAATATTTCTAAAATGTTTCAAATGACAAAATTTGAAAATTCAATAACAACCATATCTGAACTTGAAGATAAATTCAGTTTTCTTTTATTTTTTTAAGAGAGAAGAGAATTTAAGCTGTAAAATTTCTCCATGTTCAAAATTCTTTGGATTAATGTGCAAAACTATTCAGATTATCAAATATATACATTATTGTTTATACATTATAAACAATATTGTTATTTTTCTTTATTAAGTTTAATATGTCAAGTGTTCAGCAACCAATCAGTACTTTGCAAAAATGAAGCTAATGGTTTTATTTTTTATTTAATTTCAGGTGAGTGGTATTATCTTTTATCAAGAAAGTTTTTGGTAAGAATTTTCTTTCTTTTTTTTCAATGTCTGATATGTGTATTTATTTTTCAATAACATTTTAGTCTGTAAATATTAGAATATCTTTGAAATATCACAGATTAAGTTACATGTGTTTTTTTAATGCTACATCCCTTTGTAGCAGTCTCTTCTTCTCCAATAGCTTCATATCTCGCACCTCTCGCCTGTGGAACTCCCTTCCCTATTCCAGTTCCCTGAGAGCTATAATCTCCAGCTATTCAAATGTAATGTCAATCGACATCTCCAGTTGCCTTGATCTATCCACTACCCTTCTCCTCATCCTTTCTTTTATCACTCTTATCTGATCTTGCTCCAAATTTTCTGTAACCCCTTGCATCCTAGTGGCTTCCCGCCTTGCTTGGAGTGAAATGCTTAAAAAAAACAAAAAAAAAACACATAGACAATCTTTGCTTTCTACAGCTTCCTTTTCTTTTTTTAAAGACCATAAAATTATAAAATGTGCAATACCATGACTGTTCGTGGGAAATATGAAGTGATTTTTAGGTACCACCAAAATGGATGCTTTTTTTTCTGAAATGAAAGCAGAATCCTGATTTTAAATATTTTCAAAAACCCAAGAAATTATCTGATTCAAACAAAACTTTCAGGACTTATTTATTAATGAATGAATAGTATACTGAATTGCTTATTTTATCAGAAATCATTTGAAAATATTGAGCGGAGTCTGTTTCACATGCCCCTTTGATACCTCATGGGCACCTTTTAATTTGGGGAGTATTCATCAAATTTTTTACAGTTATATAAAGAAAAGTCCTTGAAGATGTTATTTCTGTAAAAACTTTACACAATATCAAGTGTGAACATAGAGAAATCTTACCAAAAATAATTCAATAAAACTCAAAAAATTCTTTTTCTGATAGTTCATACTTGCATAATTTAATAGAACACACAATTTTCTTTCAGATTGAACAGAAAAAAAATTTATTTAAAAAACATTACTTGTAATTTTTCAGTGTGATTTTGAAATTCATCCCTTTACTGTCTGTAAGAAGATTTTTTTTATTAAATAAGGACATGTCTGAAGAATAAAAAAATGTAATGTTTAATGCCATTTTCTAATGTGAACATTTTTGAAAATAATTTTTTTTTCATTTTAATACCTGTTAGATTATTTTTTATATGGTTGTTCAAAAAGGAAATAATTTTGACTTACCACTTTTGACTACTTTTACCTATATGATATACCCAGCTGGTCGATCAAAAAAAGCATTCAATTAGAATGGAGCAAAAACAGCATGATGTTTAGATGTAACAGAGTATATCTTCTTCAATTAATTTAAAGTACTTCCATTAAAAAACATTTTAAATTAATGCAGTTATAACAGAAGTAGTCTGCATTTATTCAATCAAAGTTAGCCAAGGACATGTGGGACAGCATGAAGACCAACTTCAGATCACAATTATTTTGGAGTTTGTGAAATTCAATTTGTCAGTGTGCTACCAGGGATGTAAAAGAGGATACATTTGTAAAGGAATTGTTAAGTTTAATGAAAATTGGTTGAAAGATCAAAAAAAAAATAAGAAAGAAACCAGTAAAAATCGCCATTTTTTGCTATTTACACAGGTTTTCACTATATGGTTGGACTCAATTATCAAGTTAAATGACTGTTAAACAATCAACTTATTGTTGGCTACAATTTAGTGAAGTTTGTATTAGATTGCTTGAAAATTGATGGAGTTTTTAGTTTAAAATTTGTGTTGAAATTGATTTTTCATTTATTGGGGTTTTCACTAAATACAGTAGTGTAGAAATAAAAATGAGTTATCGTTGAGCTTGTCATGATGTAAGTAACCTACATACCGAATTTGAACGAAATCAGAGGAAAAAAGTTGAATTGATCAATTTTTGATCGGCTTTATCGATTATTTATTTTTTAAAAATTATCAATTTCTTATACTAAGAACCTATCTCTTACATTGCACAATGTATATGCCAAGTTTGGTCAAAATTGGTTGGATGGATCTTGAGGGAAAAGGTATCACACACACACACACACACATATTGATATCCTCTGTTTTATATATATATATATATATATATATATATATATATATACATGATAATTCAATAACACTTAAATTTAGAATAATTTAGAAAAAAACATTTGGTGCAATTGGATATTTTATGACATCAAACAAAATAATAAAAAAATAAAGCAATGTATTAAATTTAAAAGTATTGTTTAAAAAAAAAATACTTTGAATGTAGTATATAAAAAAATTATTAATTCTACTAAGTTTCATAAAACCAAACAGAAGAAGAAAATATATTCTTAAACTATTGGTTTTATGAGGCTAAAGATAATTTATTTTTTAAATATAAATACCAATGTCTTGATTATTGCACTGCTGGTATTTCATATTTCTTTAATTTTTATTTTTTGCATGCTTTTTAAGTCAGGGGTGTAATGATAGATATTTTATTTTTAACCTCTGACCCTACCAGCTATTGTGCATAAATAAATGTTATTTTCATTAAACTTTAAATAAAAATTAAACATTTCTTTTGCTAAATTCAGTTTATCAATTCTTAACTTTACTAAATAACTTTGAAACATATCTCTAGGCAAATATTTGATTTTTAAAGAGATTTTAAAATTTTTTGTTTATATTTTTTGTTTATAATTGTGGTTCGATGAGTGGCAAGAAAACGTGCCTGTGTTTTAAAAATGTCTAAAAACTTTCTTTATATGTGGAAATTAAGTTTTCTTTTCAGTGGGATTGTTTTTTTTGTTTTTTTTTTTCTTTTTAGAAAGTCAGTGGTGACACCTAGTGGTTTCACATTAGATTTTCCATGATTTGTAATTTTCAATTTTCCTTTTAGATTGGTTGCCAATCAAGTTTAGAGAGTCTAGTCTTTACAACTCAACTTAAAACTCATAGAAGATTTGGATTCATGCCTTTCCTGTAAGCATTAATATTAAGTAAACACAAACTACTTCAGCTGGAATCTGAATTTGATTTACAAATTCTGTCTTCCATGCTAATTACCATTACGCAATCTTGTACCTCACCCATAACTGATTGATTCAAGAAATGCAGCTTATTTAAATTAATACTTTTATTCTTGTTGGTTCTATCACTATTTTCCTCATCAATGCATTTTTCACTTCCTTTGATGTACAGATTCTGATGAACAGAGTGTATAGCAGAATTAAACCAGAAACAGGAAAAGAACTATGTGTTTTGTTAAAGACACTGGAACAAAAAATGTAATATTTATGATCAGAAGGATAACAGAGCCTGCAATAAAAATGCAGAACATATACCAATGTTTTATAGACTATGGAAAAACATTTGATAATGTACAACACTGGTCTATTTGAACTGCTAGAAAAAAATTTATTTGAGAAAGATATTAGAATAGTCTACAACATTTACTTGGGTCAAACTAACTGCATATGGACAGAAAATAAATTGAGCAAATACACTAAAATAGAAAGGAGTGTAACTATTGTAATGTAACTTCCCTGTGCCTTTTCTATAAACACTTTCATGATAATTATTCTGATGAACTTCAATTTCTGGCATGAAAAGTTAGCATTACTTATATTATTTCTATACAGACTTTTGTTTCTATCTAAATATTTTGGCCATTGTGCCCTCTGTCCTTCTTCAGGTAAATCCAGGTAATCTACACAGGTATATTGTTCTTATTCTGCTCTCCATTTCAAGGGATATCTTATCTAGTTCTTATGTAGTACTGCTCAGTTATTTTTTGCCCAAATTCCACTGAGTTCAAGTACACATAGCTCAACCCAAGGATTGAACTCACAATTACTATATCACTAGATTCATGAGTAGGCAAGTTAAATTTAAGGCACCAAGTTCTCCACACATAATTGTTCCATGGAAGTGGATTAAAGCATTGCTTTGTGGATTTGATGACATAGAAATTAAAGTTCAATCCCTGGGCAGAGTAAATTTTACAAAAATTTGAGAGTAATTGTAAAAATTAAAGTGTCTAGCCTTTATGAATTCAAGCACAGTACAAGATTGGCAGCAAAGTCTCATCATTTTACTGTTGAATTGTCTAGATATAACCGTAAATTCTGTGCTAACAGTTTCTTTTATCACACTTCTGATTCCTGGAACTCTCTTCTGGGAATTATGGCCACATCACATTGAAACACCATTTCATATACAATTACCAAAGTTAAGCAACATTGAGCCTGGTTAGTACCTAGATGGGTGACTGCTTGAGGATACCAGATATTGTAAGCTTGGATGTGCAGGTGGTGTAATGGTTAATGGCTTGGAATTGTTAATTAGGGGGCCGAGTTCCAATTCATGTTGGGTTAGTCATAGTCATTTACATACAAATACCCTTGAGAAAGAATCCACCTTTTCTCCTCCTCTCCAGCTATGGGTTAATTAGTAAGACTTGTATCACTAAATCTATTATTATCTCCAAAATATATTCTTACAATCTAAAAGTATTTTCTGGCTTTAAATAAATTGCAACAAATCAATCGATCAATCTCATCCAACTTCTTGCTTTCCAGTAAAGTTTGATCTTCAGAAATTTAAATGCAATATCAATCGTTATCTTCGGTCTTCTTAATTCACATCATTTTATTGTTCTCACTCCTTAATAATGTTTTTCCTTTTTCTTATATTTGTTCACACTCAGTAAACTCCCTGTGTCTTAGTGGCTTTATTACCATGCTTGGAGTGAAATGATTAAAAAAAAAAAAAAGACAAGTATACATTCTTCTTACTGGATTTATTTTAAGCCATATCGCAATCCAATTCCAAAAGAATAGGATTTATTACTTCTGGGCACAACCTTAACAAAGTGCAGCACTAATAATAGAAAATAATAAAAATTTCTTGCCAAATCAATGAAGAATTAAATTTATTCTGCCGTGGGTATTAAATGTTTTGGATTTAATAAACTGAAAGCTCAAAGTAAGCTTGTGAGAATTTTGATTTCACAGAAATATTCTCACATTTCTTTACAAAATTGATTAGAAGAATTGGCAATACTGTTTATAATAACTTCAATAAAAGGAAACAATTCTTAAGGAAGATTTTTTTTTTGTAAGAAGGCAATGATACTGAACATTTGCAGTTGTACTGGACAGCAATATGATTATTGGAAATTTTGTTAAAGACAAAATTCCATTTGAAGTAATCTTGATTGTTATAAATAAGGTTAAGCTGTAGTAGACCAAAAAGAAAGAAAAGAGAAAAAAAATGGTTTTTGAGAAAAGTGCTGGGAAATCAAAATGGAGACATAAAAAAATTGATAGCTTTTTACATTATTGCATTCATTGATTCCACAAAAATGATTTGAAAGGAGTCAAGAAAAAAAAAGATATTGTAAAACTTCTGTGTTTTCTTTATCTTAAAGTGTTATTTTTTATATAATATTTTGCTTAGATATTTGAACAATTGGGATCAACATTTATTAAAGTTGTAAGTTCATAACTTGAGAAAAATGCTTTGATTTTTACAATCACTTTCAACCTTATGAATAAAACATATTAACCTTTAAAAAGAACCCAGATTCTGATCTGGATTCTGATTACTAAGGGAACTTATAGAAAGCTTTAATTTCTGAGATGAAAGGTTAGCATTATTTGTATTATTTCTATACAGACTTCTGTTTCCATCTAAATATTTTGGCCATTGTTCTCTCTGTCCTTTTTCAGGTAAATCCAGGTAATCTACAGAGGTAAATTGTTCTTATTCTGCTCTCCATGTCCACGGATTTCTTATCTAGTTCTTATGTAGTACTGCTCATTTATTGCTCACCCAAATTCCACTGAGTACACATAGCCCAACTCAAGGATTGAACTCACAATTACTATATCACTAAGTCCACGAGCCATCAGTAGGCAGGTTGAATTTAAGGTACCAAGTTCTCCACACATAATTGTCCCATGGAACAATAGCTTAGTGGATTAAATTATTGGTTTGTGGATTTGATGACATAGAAATTACAAGTTCAAACCCTGAGCAGAGTAAATTTTACAAAAGTTAACAAATTTTTTAAAAAGTTCTAATCAAAGATATTTTATTTTCTTCATGTTTGAAGAATCATATGATAGTAAATCTCATCAAAATTGTATCTACGCTTGAACCTCAGGCTAATCTCGTTTTTTACTACCAGCTCCTACAACCATCTGAATTTAGTTTGAAAAATTTCTATATATATGCAATGTGAATGCTATATTACTAAATATATGTTGACTTGATCCCCTCAGAACATGAGTGATCATGGCTCTCTACAACTTCCTGACCCTTGTAGCTCTTAGCAATGTTTTTTTTTTTTGTTATCTCTCCTAATCCCTCTTCTGACAACCAGTCACACAGGTTCATTAGGTAGGTTATGTGCTGCTCTCCTCTAAGCTTCTTTTCTTCAGAATGTCTTGTGAGTGCCAAATTTTATAAGCCCTCATTCTTCATTACGTGCCCCAAAGATTTCAGCAATCTCTTTCTGGTTCTAATTATAAGTATACTTTTTGTCTACATGTTCCTGAAAAATTTGTGTTTGACACTTCAATTAGATCATACGGTTCTTATCAGATATGAACTGCTTTCACTCCATCACATAGGATTTGAACCAGATGTTCTTGTGCACCATACATTTGACATTGAATTTCACTAACTTAACTTTCATGTCATTGGATCTCATAAACTTGCTAGTATGATGGTTTATAGTGTTTTGAACTTGCTGAACAAACTCATCTATCTTTATATTTGGTCATTTAGAATGTTTCTTTCTCTTGGCCATATATGACGTGCCCCAACCAGAGGTCTCCAGCTTATTCCTAGTCACTTTCAACAAACTATCTGCGAATCGGTGTGCTATACCTTTCATTTTCTGTCAGATTGAAAGTTGTCATTTTAATTCCCTCAACATGACTGAAAATAAAATGAGTACATGAAAACTGTGTGCATGCCATGTAACATTACATTAGATTGTCTTCCATTTACACCCCTTGAGAAATATGTGATCAAATACCTGACATACTTATGATGTGCATTTATGGCTTGCATATCTGGACATTTTATATATATATATATATATATACACACACACATATTCCACTGATTTATTTGCTTCTGACACAGCATCAGCCGAAAGGTGCCTTAAGTTTTACTTTATTCAATTTTTATAAAAATATATTTATTGTATTTGATATTAAATTATGATCTCTATTTTAAAATTATTGTATATATATATATATATATAGGATTAATATGAGTAAACATTTATCACTTAGCTGATTGATGTTACTTTCAACATCCTGACTTTAAAGTTTCATAGATGGACCTGTCTGTCCACTCTTCAGGGGATACAAAAATAAAAACAGCAATAGCAACTTGAATACAGGCACCCATAAATAACAATATTTATAGTGAGAAATAATGTGGGATAAAGAATCCTCTAAAAAATAAAAATTACTATTGTTTACATTTTGGTATAAAATGGAAGCTTACTGTGGCTAATAAGTGATTTTCCTGATGAAAAAGAAAGGTATTCAAGTTCAATTCCTGTTAGTGGCACAAATCTTTCTTCAGTAGGACTTCTCAATTTAGGCTGGTTGTTATTAATTCAACTGTTTAAGAAATTAAAAAAGGGATAGCACATGAAACATGTGTACCAAATAAAAAATAATAATTATAATAAGAAATCTATATCAATCTATTTGTCTATATATATACATATACATACATATATATATATATATATATATATATATATATATATATATATATATATATATAATAAATTTGAGTGTCAATATGTCACACTTTTTTCAATTAAAGAGACACAATTCTCTAACTTTCAATGGCTCATTTTCTTCTGTATCTGTCTATATTTCTGAGATGAGGTATTATGTACATTATTTACATTATTCGGATTATTGTCCTCATCTTTGTTGCCATATTTATTACAATGTTTCGGCCGTTGTACACTCTGGCCTTCTTCAGGTGGTTGGAATGTCTACCCCAGTGATCGAAATAAAGGGTTCAGTTTAACATTCCAACAACTTGAAGAAGGCTGGAGTGTACAATGGCTGAAACGTTGTAATAAATATGGCGACAAAGATGAGGACAATAGTCTAAATAATGTAAATAATGCTCATTTTCTTCTATATAGTAAATGCAAATGTCAATGTGTCACTGTCACACTTTTTCAATTTTACTCTTAGAGTCCAATATATCATACCATTTTGGAATCAGACCAACTCCATGAGCAAATTAAAAACATTCCAGGCTAGGATCCAGACCTGCAATCCTAACATTTTGGATTCCTAAGTTTTCATTCCTGCAATTGATTTTAGCCATTTTTTTCTTTTTTCTTTTTTTGTGATATTTTGTGAAAAATTTTTTGTATGATAACAATTTTCATAACTTGGAAATAAATTTGGGAATAATCAAAATTAATTGCAAAATCTTGCAAAAGGGATCCTATGTAATAAAAATAATTGTTGGTACAGAAAATAAAGACCTACATACCTCAAATTGTCTTTAAAGTAAGTGCCAGTGAAAGAATTATCATTGAAATAGTAACGCAATAATTAAATGCAGCAATCAGTTTTGAGTTCTTCTGTAGTTTGTTGTTGCTTCCCGTACCTACTCATCACTACCTATTGTGATGAAGTCCAAATCAAGTTCCCTCCACAGGAGCTAGCTTAAATACTGCCCAATAGGGCAACTTATAAACTAGCATATATATATATATATATATATATATATATATATATATATATATATATATATATATATATATATATGTACACATAGCTACATTAGTAAATCTGATGAAGAAAGCATTTATTCTACACAACATTTTTCAATATAATTTCATTCCTTGTCAATGAATTTTATACTCCAAATATTTATTAGTGACACTGATTGAACATTATACAGTGAAAATTTCAAATAAAAATCTAGCAAATAATTATCTCTAATATACATAAGAAAAGGGAAATATATATATATATATTTTTATATATATAAAAACATAAATATAAAATATTTGTCAGCAGGTGGCCTGACAATTGTGTCTAGCCTGTCACCTCTGAGTGTTGACTTCAATGTTCACTTTTATATTTATATTTACATACACTCTATCTCTGATATTGAGCACTTTATCCCATAAATGTAGCACACCTTAATACTATATTTCTTCATATATATATATATATATATATATAATCACTGTTAAGGGACATTTTAATAGCACATGTTATGCACATAGTGACGTAGGTAAATATGTTTATATATGACATGAATTTGTCTGACTACTAAATATCTATTATCATTTCCTGCTAGTGAAAATTTTCAAGAAAAAAAATGTGTTTGCATCCAGAGCATAGAGAGAGCATATTGAGATTGTGCTGAAAATTGAAACTTGTTATTCTATTTAATAAATAAACACTTACCACTGCCATAGAAATTAGTCACTTACCCTTTTTTCTTGTTATGGCCATCATTCATGCAGTAATCATATAATTATACATAATTTGAAAAAAAAAAAAGACAAAAGGCATTAAGCTATAAATGTAATTTAAAATATTTTTTAAATTGAATATGAGATTTTTTATGTGAAGCCATAGATATAAGTAACAAATCGTGAACATGAATAATTATTACAAATATGCCAACATTATTCTAATGATCTACTTTCTCATAGAAAATGAATTTATATTCCAAGAGTTGTTCAGATTATTGATCTTATTCTTTCTGTTGTCGTTATTGTTATTGCATGACCTCTGGGCTTCCTCAAGTCTACAGTGTATGAAAAGAAATGGCCCCGCTTTTTTTTTTTAATTAGTATCCACCAGTACCATAGATGAATAGTGTCAAATATATTGATCAATCCAACCAATTATTGGCAATCCTCATAATATCAAATTTCTCAGTCAATTCCATATCTTAAACATAACATTACTTTTGTAAGCATTTCCTTGCTAAACATAGAAATCCTCAATGGTCTAATCTATACACTTTTCTCCAAGGGTTATGTATGCACCACCCACACATTCAATTTGGATGTGCAGGTGTTGCAATGGATAGTCTCTCAAGAATGAGAAATTGGAGAGCCAAGTTTGAATTCCAGTAAAGTACTTAAATCCCCTTATGTGCAAATACTCTTGGGAAAGGTATGATTTCAGCTCTTCTCTCTCCAGCTATTGATTAAATAGTAGGAAAGACTGGGCTCTCTAACCATAGTCGAGAAGAAAGACAACTCTGAATTCAAAATTGTATGTTGCTTTGGGACCAAATCATGGATTTCTCTTTGGCAAAGCATAGCACCCAAAATCCACCACTACCAAGGTTATGGTGAAGACATCGGCAACAGGATGTTCGATGTGGTCAATGACAAAATCTAACTGACCAGATTATTGGTAATGAACTGCAATGAGGTCATGCAGAAGATACTTTATACTGAACAATGGATGAGACCAAATTAATCTGAGTCAGATGGAAACTGCAAGAACACATAGAGAAATGCCTTGTGTCTTTTAATATATGCAAAACTGAAACCCCTATGATGCCATGTGGAGACATCCTCATGGATGACCTATTCAGTTATGTATGCACCCTGTTTCAATTTTCTCATCCATTAGTGATGTTTCTTATCTATGACTTTGGACATATCAAAGTAGGTGATTTCTTCTCTTGCCCCACAGAGTTTCCCATTCCAGATTTTTCTTCTTCACTTTCTGTTAAGTCAGTGATTGTTACCTACAGTATCAGGTAAAGGCCATTGATCTCAAAAATGTGTTAAAGAAACAATTATTCATTCCTTATAACATTTGGAATGGTGAATAACAGACAAACCTTAGAAATACCATGGATTTGCAGTAATATATAATTATATGTAATAAAAGGATTTGTAGATATCAGGTTGATTTTTCAGTAGCAAAACAGAATTTTGTAACCTTATTAAAGTTAATCCCTCATTAGAGGAGCAGATGGCTTTATTTATAATAAGCCCTTGCAAATGTAAAAAAACGAATATGGAATTTCTCTGATGCTATAGACATTGTTACATACCAAGAGACAAAATATAATATTTGCACTACTAGCTGGTGACCTTAGATGACTAAACTATCCTTGCTACATTGAAAACAAGCTTATCGTCCTTCACCACATTGTCTAGTTACTACATATAAAAAGACTCTAAAAAGACTGTCTTTCTAATAGAGTTAACAGTCCCTTGGGAAGAGAACAGGGTGGAGGCGCACGAACTAAAGAAAAACCGGTACAAGTCACTGCATGCCGAATGTATGGAAAATGGTTGGACGTGTAACGTGATGCCTATTGAGATTGGGTCATTTCCTTCCTTTCAAAAATAGGCATCACTGGCCATTGGTTGAAAAGCGTTTCGCATCGCATTCAAAAAACTGTTCAACACACATCAAGTTGAATTTGGTCAAGATCAAAACAAACAAATAAAATGCGCACAACATCCCGACCTAACATGCACATGTGAGATATTTGCATGTTCGTCTATAACGATTTTTACGAGCGCGTCAATAACAGCAAATGCGTTCTGGAAACTTTCATTGCAGATTTTACTTAAAGGAACGATTAATTAGTTTATCTTCATACCCTACCTGGTGGCGCCAGGGGTGGCGGTCATGCCATAGCCACCGAAACCATGATATCACCCCTGGTCGGCAGCTGATGAAGACAGGGTATCGCACGTGCTAACACACATTGTATGTTAAAAAAAAAATATGGATGCATACATATATATATATTTACTTCCTCCTAGACACTTACAATTGAACTCTTAAAACTTCAACTTCTGACCTCATCCTTCTGTATTATTGTGAAATATAAAAATTTATTTTGTATTTTTTCAACACTTTGTACATTACTTTTAATCATTACATGAGACTACTATACATCCAAATCAATTATACTGAAAATATGGTGGGTACAATACATCTGTAATTCATAACCACCATAGAACATAGAAAGGATTAAACTATTTTCTCTATAATGTCCAAGTCATCGACACCCACTCATTTCTGAGCATTATGATTGTCATCCTCTCTCCTTATTCCTTTCCTCCCACATGGTGGTGGTGGCAGAGATGACTGTGAAGGCCAAGCCAACTCCTGAAGAATTATGAGCTGGAGTCGCAGAGGAATGTGAGTGGTGGACATTGTTGGGTAAATCAGGCCCTATTTACAGCATGTCACAGATCCTCTTCATGTTAACAGTTGGATTCAAAAGTCTCTATCCCCCACCTACCAGATAGTCATAAGCCAGAAAGGTTAAATTCTAGTGATGGTTTCCCAGGTCACATGACTGATGTCAGCTTGTGTCAGGGATGTCTTCAACTGATCCTTGAAGCATCATTTTAGGACCCCCGCATAGCTTCTTGCCACTGGTGAGCTTTCCAAAAAGGATGATATGAGGGAGTCAAGAAAGGACACATTCTGGATACATAGCCCATCCAGCAAAGTTGATGTTGGGAGATGGTAGCCTTGATGCTGAGGAGAGACATCCAAGAGAAGACCTTGTTGTTAGTGATGCAGGCCTTCCAACTGATGCAAAGGATTCTTCGTTTACTGGATGCAATCCAGAGGTTTGATGTCCTGACAATACAGCATCCACATCTCACAAGAGTACAATTTTTGGTTCTTATGGTGAGGCTATGATTGCTGAAGACCAAGTGTCCAAGTAATAATAAAGAATATCACTAGGAAATGAGAATACTGAAAGAAGCTGTATATGTAAATCAAGCATAAAATTGTTTATGTCAGGGCAGTGTGGAATTATTATGAAAGGAAGAATAAGAGAAAAACCATATATCAGTGGGTGGGGTATGTCTGATGTCATTTGTTCAGATTTGGCAAAATGTACCTACTTCTATATAAAATATGAAATTGCTTGTATTACATGCAGTATTGTGAGGATTGACTAGATTTGTATATATGACACTATTTTGTTTTATGCTACTTGTAATTACTGCCTGAAGCACAAAACATCTTTTTAAATGGAATGTACCCCTGAAGAAGGTTAATTGATTATATGAAACAATGAGACAGCAACAAAGAAAACAAAAACAATTAGATGAAAGAAAATTTGAATGACAATGACTCATTTCATAATTACAAAATATTTCTTTATTAGTTTCATAATTACAGGCAAAATATATGTCTTTATTAATTTCTATAAAATAATTTTGAATAAGTTTCATCACAGATTTTGATAAATTTAAAAGGGTTTTTATATAATTATCTTAATAGTTGAGTTGTTTACTGAATTATGAATTAAAAATCAGCTAAGTATACAAGATTTGAGAAAGCAAATGCTTCTGTTAGTGGATTGAGTTTTGGAAACAAGAGACTCTTAAGATGTTATTTTTGGCTGGTTCCTGTTGGTGCAGGGGCCTAAGGAGTCTGGAAAAAGCAGGATTGTTATGTCTGATGTCTATATTTTTACACCTGTAGAGGATTATATTCAAATTATATTTCATATTTTTAGAAAATTGGTAGTGTAAGGCTACAGGTAAACAAATATATAGTTTTTAATTATCATTTGTAGGATAGAGGTTAGAACATCTGACTAAAGATCATAAAGTCACTTGGTTCTAATCTTATGATTCTTAACATATTTGTTAATGCATCTATATTCTTACATATTTCTGTATATATATATATATATATATATATATATATACACACACACACACATTATTATGAATTTTATATATATATATATATATATATATACACACATATGACATTTTATATATATATATATATATATATATATATACACATAGATATGCATTTTATATATATATATATATTATATACACATAGATATGCATTTTATATATATATATTATATACACATAGATATGCATTTTTATATATATTTTATATATATATATATATATATATATATATATACTAGCAGCATGGCCCGGCATTGCCCGTGCTTGATTAAAAAATCATACAACTCATACAGCAATCGCTATCACTTGACTTAAAATATTTTTGCCCTTCCTTGCCTTTAAAGGAGTGCCCTTTGCCGTGCCTATGTTGCTACATGCCTTACTTCTTGCCTATCTTACACTGCAAATTTTTTCTAAGCTCTATATTAAACATTAAATCTGTTACGAAAAAAGAACTAAACAAAATGAACGCAAAACGATCAGCTTTAAAAAAGGACTCATAACTAGAAAAACCAAATGAAAAAAGAATGTTAACAACAAATACTTTTTCACACCCAACCCAGTTCTGCAGAATCAGAATCAACGTTGAGTTTAAGCAAGCGAATGAGCCATGCAGATTTAAATTTTAACCACTTGTGACAAATGCAGCTATCGATTTTTTTTGCATGCTAGCATGCTAGTTAACATTTGTGTCAGTCAGCTGTTGGCTCTCACACTGGCCAATAGAATCTTCCTGCCTATTCGTGGCAGCCAGCTATTGGCTCTCACTCTGGCCAGTACAAAATGGCTGCAAACTACATGAAAACTGCTGTAGAAGCATGAAAAAATCGATTATTTCCACTATCAATGGGAGTTGGGAAATGCAAAGTCAGTCTTGGCCCTCCTACTAACTTGGAGCATGTGCATGTAAATTTTGGTGCAAATCCGTCAAAAATTGCAGCCGTGCATTTGTTACACACACACACACATCCTGCCTTTTATAGATAGAGATATATATTATTATTATTATTATTATTATTATATATATATACATATATATATATATGAATTATATATATATATATTATTTATTTTAGGATATTAAAACAAAAACATGTTAAAAATTGCTACACAATTACAATTATGTTTCAACACTACAAATATATATATATATATATATATATATACCCAATTTTATATATATATATATATATATATATACATACACACACATGAACACACATGAACATATTTATATATATATATATATATATATATAATAGTGTATTTGAGAAGCAGTCCCTCTTTTATGCAAGTTTTGTCAAAAATGACAGACAAGATTCTGTGGTTAAGTTTTTTAAATAATTTTTCATGTGTTATAATTTTTTTATTTTAAGATATAAATTATATAAAAATTGTTCAAAAAACAATCCATATATTCAGTTAAAAGTAAAATAAAATTCATCCTTGATAATGGCTAAAAGTATAGCAAAACCTCTTGGATATATAAAACATTTGGGCAACATGTATATAATTCATGTCCTTAAAATAAGAGATATATATGTGTCTATAATGGGCACTGGCGTCATTTCCCCATTTGCTCCACGTGTTAGTGTCTGTACCTTTTGTTTGGATATGCCTTAGATATTTAGGTAAAAATTAAAGAAAATGATTGATTTGTTTTTGATTTTCTACTCATGACATATTTGCATTTTTCTAGGTAATAAAACATATCTTTTATCTCATTTTTGCAACCATTTAGTTTTACTCTAGAAATATATAAAAGATAGGTTTTATTACCTGGTAGAAATATATTGAATCATAAGCATGAAATTAATACAGTTAGCATAGATGAAATTTGTTAAATGTCAATTTTTGACAATGTTTAATGATATGTTATGTAAACAGAAGAGAAGTTACAAGAGTAATTACTTGCTTTTGTATCTTTTTAAAGAAAACCTATCTTTATCAATAATTGATATTATACTGGATCAAAAATGGAACCTTAAATATTTAGTTCATTACTTATTTTTTTTTTCTAAATAGCAGAAGTGCATTGCCATGCAGTGGAGTGGGCTATGTTGAAAAGAGACATGAGCATTTTATCTTCATCAGTGTAAATAAAGGTGTTGTATAGAAATTCCCTTTCCTTTTGATTTACCCATGTACAAATTGTACAAAATACAATGTGTAGGCTTGCACAAAATTTTCCTGGTGTAGAAGACAGATGAACAGTTTATGGAAAACAATTTTTTTATTTAACTACAAAAGAATTTTACTTTCTTATAGAACAACAGTTCATATACATATAAATCATTTTTTAATAACAAAAGAACTTGCTTTGAAAAATTTGAATCATCAAAAGAGTGGGGAATAATAGCCTTTCTCAGGCAAAGTTGCTTCCCAGGGACCTTTACACAAAATATTCAGATTTTTTGGAACAGGCATTCTCAAATATGAGATAAACTCTCACAGGTTTAGAAAAGACATTTGTATATGAGATAAATATCTCAAATTTAGAAGATTATTGTACTTCTTTTTCAACAGCAACAGTAATAGCAACCTTTCTCATCTCAGATCACCACCCAAATGTGTTCAAATTCTTTCTAAATTTGCAGACAAAATTTCTCCTTTATATAGCAAACATGTGGCTCCAAGCTTAATCAAAATCAACTCTTTAGAGAGAGTATACTTTTTTTTTATCCTCATTGGTTAAAAGCTCAAGACTCAGTTTCCAATTAAACTGTGCCCATTTTTTTTTTTCTTTGGTTTCATGAGTTGATCCTCCTTATTTTAAATCTTTGCCACAGAATGTTTAAAACCGTCTGCCTTCATTTTGGCGCTTTCTTATGACATGAATTTGGATCTGCCTTTTTTGCAAATCTTTATTCACATTTTTTATGAACTGTCTGGATTCATTTTAGCAGTTTCTTTTTCAAAGAAACCATCTTGGGAAATTTATAATTCACTTAGTTTTTCATGCAAAATTATCTGTTTTATTACTTATAATTTTTACACAACTCTAACATAATTATTTTTATTATATAAATTTTTATAATATTGTTTATCACATATATAGAAAGAACATATGGAGGGAATTTTCTATTGTTGCTGCTTCAATCTACTAATACATCAAAGTAATTAAAATAAAAACAATCTTCAAAATTTCATATGGAAGAATTCATTCATATGTAATTTTCTGTTGTATCCTTTATTCTTCTGTTGTATTTGATAACATTCTTGAAATTTTAAACTGAACCCTTCATCGATTCCACATGGATAGACGGCTGTCATTCTGCTGTTTGTTTTGTTAATTCAAGCTTACATTTGTTTGGCTGGATTCACCTGCCTGATTCTCTTATTGAACTAACAACCAGATGGTAAAATCCAGCAGTTGGAAAAAGTCTTCAAAATTTCAGATTAAAACTTGTTCAAATCCATGTTCCCTGATTTTAAGTTTTGTGTCACATATAAAAATAATAATTAATGCTGACATCAGGAAATACTGCAATCCCATTCTTTTAGTGCATTAGACTGGAACCACATAGAAATAATGTGCTAAAGTTATTAATTTTGTTGAAGTCTCCACCTAAAAGAAATTCAAATTATTCTAAAACTATTAATGTCATTTATTGATGATACAACATTCTGTCAGGTATGTGTATTATTTTACATGTTTGAAAAATTTGTCCTTTCAGAAATCCAACTAAGCTTTGTTCTGAAAAAATATGAAGAACTGTAATGCAATCAATTTTACCTTGAAAATGCCATATCGATTAAATCCATATAGATTATTATTATTGATAGAAGAGAGCTATTATATATACAAATTATGATTAATGTAATAACTCTATTTTCTTAGTAATTCTGGCATTGATTTCTGACCACTTACAATCAATTTTCCTGATTTCTAATGCATCTCTAGTGTAAAATCATTAACAATGCATTTTTATTATTTATACAACACACACACACACACACACACACATATATATATATATATATATATATATATATATTGTAACCCTATTCTGTCAGTAATACTTGCATTCATTTCTGATTATTGATAGTGTGTTTTTCCTGATTTTCAATATACAACAGCCAATTGCATGCCAAAACTTGCTTAAACAAATTTAAGACAGAAAATGACAAACTTTACTGTTCAGTTTCAAAATTTGTCCCTATCACCACAAATATTTGTTTTTAATCAATAGAAAGGACGTTGGAATAAGTGTGCAAGGTTTCAGTAGAAATACTTTGAAGAGACTAAGCAAATGGCTAATTTTCTTTTGTTTTTCATTAATATTACATGGTTGGATGTTTTCCAAACAAAAGCCATATATCTGTTCTTTAAATTCATAAATATGAATTTTATTTATTTATTGTTAGATAAAAATTCAATGTTATTTTCCCAAAACTTAAATTAAATCTGCTTTCCAAATGTAAGATAATGTATTTACTTTCAGCTTAATTTTTTGGTTCCTTTTTTATTGCAAATTAACTTTAGTCATAATTTTTTTAGCTGTGATTAGACAAAAAGGAAACTCCTAGTAAGATTCCAACTCACTTTGCCTTTTCTTCAGGAAAGCCATTAAAAGTTTACATGCTTTACAGTCAGAAATTAATAATGATGGTTGACAATGCTTCAAAGTAAAATAATAAGCGGTTCTAAACCAAGAATTATCTTAAATAAAACCTCTCAATTATGGTGTTATTCTATTTGTAAAATGTTCTGCTTGACTACAAAATGGAAGACATAATTAAATGATCAGAAAAAATGTTATCACGTTCAGTATTCACTGCTATACAGCAAAAATTGTTGATTGTTCAAAAGCTCTTTCAATATGGCAATATGCATTGTTTCTTAAATTTACAAATTCAATTTAGCCTTTGTGTCAATTAACACATGCAAAATAGAATCAAATGCACAAGTGTAAAGACATTGATATAAAACTGATTTGAATAAAGCATTCTGAATCAATGAAGTTTTATACTAAATTCTTTTAAACGTTTTTAGCATATTTCATACTCCTAAGTGGCTCTAGAATTTTTTACTTTGTTTATAAAAGATGAAAATATTTTCCTAATTGAAATTGCAAAACACCATTGATAATGTACATGAAACATTGAAAAATGGCCCATAAATTTTTCCTCTTATTTTTCCAAGTGAATTAGAAAAGAAATTGAGAGAAAATTCTGTCTTTTATAATTTCCTTGCAACATTAAACCCAGCAGCATTTTGAATTATATATCAAGCTTCAAATAGTGCTATATATTCATGGGAGGACAGAAAATGTTAACTTTGCATCGTACAATCTCATGTTAAGTCGAAACAACTTAATGAGTATAATTTATATTTTTATATTTTGACAATGTGTTATCAAAGGAATAATTTATTAGACTTTTGATCCAGACATGCCAATAAACAAAGAAATTATTTTGTAACTTGTTAGTCTTCTTTTTGACTACTGATTTATAGAAAGAACTCTGTAAACAAACATCAATGTTTCTGTTTCATTCAATGATGCTTTTTTTTTTTTTCTTTTCAGACTCTCATAAAAATAACAAATGTAACAATGCCTAACCTCAGAATTTCAGATCAAAAAAAAAGTCATGAGGGCAATAATCAAATGCCTGATTCATGTTGCAATTTTATTTCTATGAATGTATAGCTCCATGTCTTATGAGAAATTACTCACATTTAACAATAAATTCAATGTTTTCTTTTTGTAGTTTATATCTGTTTGAATTTCTGAAGTGAGGAATTATTATTATGCATATTAATACTAGTTTGTTTGTACTGTCAAAAACGATAGTTATATTTAAGTTTTTTTTATATTTTACAAGAACAGTGCAACTACAAAATTTATCTGTAAACTAAACGTAATTTCAGAAACAAATAATGATACTTTGCTTCAAGTTTGAAATTACAAACTTCTGTAGTTACTTGATCAGCAGAAGAGCCTACTACATAGACACACACATGAACATATATATATATATTAATTATTTCACTCCAAGCAAGGCAATAAAGCCACTAAGATGCAGGGGTTTACTGAATGTGAGAGAATATGAGAAAAAAGACTATGAAGGAGAGAGAAAAGAACAGGAATTAAGAAGAGAAAATTAAAATTTTTAAAGATCAGCGTTTACTCGGAAGCTAAAGGCTACAACATATATATGAGCGTGTGTGTGTAATATATATATATATATATATATATATATATAAAAGACTAATAGTGGCAAAATGAAAAAACTTTTCAGAGATATATTTCTTTCAAGGAATTTTCTTTCTTTGACCAGTATCTCTTGGCTTTATTTATGAATAAAACTTTGATGCTGCATGTTGTTTTATAAGAATTAAGATGTCCAAAACAGGTAATTCTCAATATTTATAATCAGGATTGCTATTATATGAATTAATATCATAATCACTCCATCACCTTTTTGCTTTATGTACATTCTTTTCTCAAACAAATGGAAAAAAGGAAGTAACATTTCACATACGTCTTGCCTACAAGCAGAACTGTTCATAACCATTTTTGTAGTGAGTAAACTGTTTTTGTTTATATGAAAAAATTATAATAAATAATTATCGCTCTACTATCGGTATCAATCCCTCTTTTGAATTAATGCTGTGAATGTTAGAATTTATATATTACTTTCATTCTCATTGCATCAGATATATATATATGTATATATATATATATTGTGTGTGCGAAAGGCAAAACATTGATTCAGTAAGTGATCAATTTATATGTGATGAATGTCATAGTGTGTGTCTCCCCAATGCAGCCCTCATTAACCACAAGAGTCATTTTGGTAGATTTTTCATACATTTTAATCAGTACTACACTGGAAATAACATGCAGGGTGTGTCAGAAATCTGCTCTGGTCTCACCTGTCACATGAAAACCCACATGCAAACTGAACAAAATTTACAAAACAGGCCAGGCACTGTACAAAACAACTTAGTTTGTCACATTTGCAATAAGCATTGCAAGTCACTTGCAGGCTTTAATAAGCATTTTCATGAAAACCAATAATATTGATCAAACTTGTCAATGATGGCCATAAGTCAATAGTCTTTATATGAGAGAGAGAGAGTGTGTGATTGCATTTACTTCATATTCATTTTTAACTATTATAAAAAGTTCTATCTGCTTGACTGTTTTTCTAACTGACACTATATGACAACAGATTTGTTTTTAGCATTAATAACAATTTTACCTGTTTGTATCATCATATATTAATGAATACACATTGCATTTTATGTATATGGATACTTATCCAAACTGTTGTCATGACATGGGTATGATGATAAACTACATCTGCGTCCTGAGTAAAATGATAAACTATGTCTGACAGCAAGGCCTCTGATAAGGTTTTGAGGAGTGTGGAACCACCTCTTAATTGCTGATGTTCCCAGGTCCACCCTGACCTAGGATGGTAGCACCTCTTAGGATCCCAGCTATGGGCAAATAGTTAAACACCAGACTGGGGTCAAAGCACTGTGAAAGTGTAAAAAATAGGTTTTAATACAAGAAATACTTTTTGTAAAAAATTATTACCAGCAATAAATTTTTGAAGGAAAAAATTATTACCAGCAATAAATCTTTGAAAATAAAAAAATTAACAGCAATACATTTTGTCAGCTTTAAATAACTCATTGAGGTTGATATGCCATAAAACAAAACAAACTGAACCAAACTAAACTGTTGTCCACATTTGGATTTTTATAATACCAGTATTTCAGGTATCTGTGGTTTTCAGATAATTTCTGGGAATTTCAAACTGTATATGGAGAGAAAACATTTCTCATTCCACTGTATATACTCAAGGACATGCTAAAAGGTTTTCAGTCCCAAAAAGAAGTCCTTCCAAGATAAATTTTGATATTTGGTGAAATTTTGTGTTGTAGATCATACCAAGAACTTTTCAGTAGCCTGTTGTCTATCATGTATCAATTACACATTGCTAGTTCATTATACTGATTTTGCTCAGTCTACTAAATCAAAGTATATCAATTTTACTGCCTGACCTACAGATTGAACTCACAATCATCAGATCCTTACAAAAACTTAACCAACACTTTTATTGGCATGGCCATTTTTAGGTAGGACAACCAGTTTTGGGAATTTTGGTGCTTTATGCAACATCAGAGAAATAAATTATCTTGGAAGAAATTAAGATGAAACATTCTCTTACACAGATAGTGAAATAAGAACAGTCTGCACTTTTGGATTGAATAAAGTGTTTGGTTCAATGTAGCATTGCACTTTGGATCAGCATCTGATTGTGTTTTAGATGACACTGCTTGAGTGATTATGATGAAGAAAAAGTGGATAATCAAAAAGTAACCCCATTGTTGAAAAATCATGGATCCTGAAAAACAGTTAAAGAAATAATTCTGCTTTATTCATGTATTTCAGTAGTGAGATGAGACTGCTGCAGTTAGACTTCTGGAAATAAGGAAAACAAAGCATGTCAAATAAGGCTCCTTCCTCAGTGCTAGTTGGGGTGAAATAACAGACAGAACTGTTCCTCTTTTATAGTGATTCAACTCCTCCCAGCTTAATTAAGAAAATTAATTATAACTCACAGACCACACTTGTTCCAGACCAAAATATTTTGCTTGAAACTGATCAGAGATAGATAAGATTGTTACCTATAAAGTCTACAAAATGACTGTTCAAGAAAATAAAGAATATTTATTAGAAAATAACTGAAACTGAAAATTAAGAAAAAAATGTTATATCTACTTCAATTTTTCAATCAAGTTGGTTGGTTAAATTTTTTTAGCAGCATATCAACCTCAATGTGTTATTTAATACCAAAATTTTAATATTTTGAATGCAGTTGCATACTTTCAACTACAGATAAAATGTATCATTGTTCATTTTGCTATAAATGTATTTTTGGCCTTTTACTATAAATAGCTATTGCTGGTCATTTTACTATAAAAATGTATTACTGGTATTTTTACTATAAACATATATTTTTATACTGTCATAGTGTTTCGTTTCTGTTTGGGGATTCACTATTTGCTTATAGCTGCAACTCCAACAGGTGCTACCAACTCAGATCAGGTTGGACCTGGGAACAATAGCAATTAAGAGGTGGTCCCACACTAATTAAAATCTTCAATCTTCTGATCAGAGGCATTGCAGCTAGATGTAGTTTATTCTCATACCCAGAACTAAGTTACTAATGAGCATCTCATAAAAGGTCTTTTATCAGATAAGCTTATTTTGTTTTGTACTGAACATCTCCGTAACATTACCATTACACCAATTTACATCAAGCAGGTATTAATGACTAAACTATATAGCTTCTAGCTCAATTCTACTTCTACAACCAAGCACTAAGCTACTTATAAGACTCACATCATAGTATATCAATGGTAGACAAGCAATAGGTGAATGCATGGATATATACCTACCTTCTGTCTGTAGAGAATATTCTTCTGAGGTGATTTTAACAACTCTCAAACTGACATACATGAATAGGTGACAGGAGAGCTGAATAAAAGATGAGACAGAGGACAGCACTCTAATCTCATTGCCAATCATTCATGAGAGTCTGTAGTTATTAGGATGATTAAGAGACAGCATCACTACAGAGTTTGGTAGGATATACCCAAAGCCTAAAGTATCATCCCTGCAAAACTCATAACTCTTTCTTTCCTCTTTTAATGTAGATTTTCCTTAATTAGACTTTTGATGATCAAGGTAACTATATGTTAATTTTACTAATTAAAAAAAGACAGATGTATAAACATGTGGAACCCACTAAAATATTGTTGCTGTTATATTCCATGCTAATAGGAATATATACTTGAAAAATACGGTGGATAAAATAAGTAAAGGGTTATTGTAAAAAACAGTACAATAAGAATAAAGGTAACAGTTATGCACAAGGTCATCACAAGTCAATCAAGTTGTGACTGCTACTATTGGAAGGTCGGTAGTTCTCGCGTAAGTCTGAGTCATACTCAACAGATATCTGTAGTCCGTTGACTTACAGATACTTATAGGTAGTTATTACATATAGTGTAGTCACACATGGGGATGACAGGTTATTCCATTGCATCAGAGATAAATCTTATAGGTAGCTACTACCTATAGTGTAGTCACACATGGGGGTGACAAGTTATTCCATTATATCAATAATAATATTAAATGATATCAGATATAAAAATAAAACATAATTCTTTAAATTAATTTGTACTTTTGATGACCTTGGTACAAAAGTCTAAGCAAGCAGATATAGATGCTGAAATGCCCTAACAAGAGACGTACATTTCTAAAAAAAAAAGAAAAGAAAAGGGAATTAATTGAAACTTACCTTGCTTCAACGGCTTTTAGAGACAAAACTCTAAATGTTTGACTGGAAAATGTGGTTTCTCAGATAAGCAGAATGCCATGAGGTACATTTTCTTTTGATGATCTTGTTCAGTACATATTAATTTCCCTGTATAGCAGGGATGTCGACCCAAACACATGTGCTCACTAAAATAACATTAATAGTAATGAGAAATAATGCAATTATTAAAACATCTATTAATTGATTGTGTGCATATATATATATATATATATATATATATATATATATATACAGCAAAAAACAAAAAATTACCTCAACATAGAGATAGTCTATTTCAAGCTGTTCTGTACACAGCTATCATCAGCCTCTAAATGTCTGTCTTGGAGCATTGTTTTAAATTTATTTTGAATGCCAGTCCTCCTCTGGTAGATGCCTTGCTAATGAGAGTGGGTTTGTGTTAGTGATTGGTGAAGGTGTAAGGTATCTTACCCCAGGGGAAGCAGTCTGGGGTTGGAGTTTATTTATGACCAGGACTTGTTGTTTGTAGTTTAATATCAATATGTGGTGGCCAGAAATAAAAATATCGAGCTCTCTGTGGATCAGTTTTAATAATTAACATTACTATGAACCACCTGGATTATATACCAATGGATTGATTACCTGTACTATATATATATATATATATATAAACATATATTATTAAATATAACGGACAATGAATATCTATTATGTCTGATCATGAGCCATTCTAATGTTGGAATGTTTGCTTTAATTTCTGGTTAAAATAAAGACAAAAATTGTCCAACATTTGGATATTTTTTTAAGTTGGTTCTAAACTTTCAGCTCACATGAGCCATCCTCAGAATGGTGATACAAACATGAAACAAAGATATCCACTGTCAAAGATGATATTTTGTTATTTTGACATAGAAGATTGCTATGCAATGGTCCTAGAATAACAGACACAGATCGTAAGTTCAAGATGCGGTTCTATGATGTCATACTATGCAATAGACCGAAGTATTAAAACAGAACCAATGTCTAGCTGCAATGATGAAACAACACTAAAAAACATAACAGGTAGAAATGTTAAACCCATTAATAATAACAAATAAGTTAAGCTCATCATATATTATAAAAAATTTAAAACAATTGACCTCATAGTCTCTAATAACCCTACAACCACACAACTAAATCCTCTACAAAAAACAATGTAGTGTATCAATTTACATGCCCATTCAGAGATTGCAAAACTGCACCTGCCTACAATAATAAATCAAAGAGATGTCTACTTTGTCTACACAAAAATGTGGCAATAATTTCCCACACTCAACAAAAGGAATTACTAAAGATTGGACATAATTTCAAAATGCAGACATGAAAATAAATATCTACTATCACAGTTCATACCAAACGGATAACACCTACAACAAACCTGAACACAGCCAGGAATGAAACTACCGAAAAACAAAAAAAGTAGAACACTAAATGCAAAAACACCAAAACCAACATAACCATCAACACCTATCATTAACACTACCTGCACTGTTACCAACACTACCATGACACCCACAAACACAACCACCACTATAATAATTAACATGGGCTGATAGAACTATCAGCACTGTTACCTACACTACCATCACTCCAATGACTTCATAACCATCTCCACTACCATTAGTACTGCTTTTTAACATTTTTCTTCTTCTTATTATTATTATTATTATTATTATTATCAGTATTATTATCATCATCATTATCATGGTTACTACAATTATTATCATAAATATGATCATCATTATTGCCCTCGTTTTTTTTCATTTTTCATTATACTTTCTTTCCATCATCATTAAAGCTAAATTTACTGTTAACACATCAATATTATTAACATATTAATAATAATTAATATCACAGTTATTATCATTATCAGCATAATCACAATTGCTAACAACACAGAGGGCAGTTAGCGTTGAAAATACAAACATCATCATCACCATGCCCACAAACAGAACCCAGCTTAACCAAAGTCATAGTTAAAGACCCAGATCAATACGAGTACATGTGGAGGTCTACATGTGTGTATGAGAAAGTGTAAGTTTCTCTGATGGCACAGGCGGTAGATCTAAAAAGCATCAAGAACACTCCTACCCACTCCTTGTTGAAAGGAACATCGCTACATATATAATAAATATATATATACATATATAATAAAAGCTACAGTCTCGACAATGAAATAGAATTACAACTGCATATATAGTATGCCTGAATGTATGGATGTGTATCAATGCCTAGCCTCAAATTGTTTATATGGATGTGTTTGTGTGAACTAAAATGTGTACACCTGTGTTTAAATGTGTCTATATGTATGAGAGTGTCACCCCAAACAAACACAGAAGTAAATTCCCCCTCCCACCACCAAATATAGTCAAACAAATATAAATAGATCCAATTTTAAAAATAAGCCAGTTTGTCTGATGATTGCAAAAGTGTGAAACATTGGGTGTGGAAGAATTTGAATCAGAAACATTATTAATGAGCAAGAACAAAAAGAGTAATCAGGAGGTCAGTAGAGATTGACATTGGATATTTTAAACTTTGCTATATTCATAGCAGAAGAGTTTTCAATATTGGAGAATTTATTGTTATTGACTGTAAAGAAATCAACACTGCATTGTGACTGTCTTGGTCTGAAGATCATATTGAAGTATAAAATTGGTAGACACTGTGCAGTGTTGACTAACGCCTATTCACTCTCTCTCTCACACACACGTGTATGTGTATGTGTGTGTATCAGAAGAGAGTGAAATTGAAGTATGTGTATCAGAAAGAGAGTGAAATTGATTAAATATATATGCACACACAGGAAGGATAATATATTTGTTGGTGTCATAGATAGAACAATGCAAATTTTATCAAAATATTTAATAAAACTAATAAAAGTCAACAATCTTGTGAATTTTCTCTGCTCATCAAATATTGATTTCTCATTTCTTTTTAATTATGTTTTTCCTTCTTTTATTTACTCAGACCACAAATGATATTCATTGGATTACACAAAAATTTTAAAAGATTTTCTGATCAAAACATAAAAAACTGATAGAGTAGTCAATGTAAACAAATTTGCAGTAGCATTTTAAAACTATTTTCTATCTATAGTTGCTCATTATTATGATTGTACCTTAACCAAACAAACATCTTTTGTCTTCAGCAGAGTTAGTCACAGAAAAAGATGAAGGTTATATAACTTTGGTTACTACAGCTAAAAACAAAGAATGTTGTTATAATTGTATGAATCATTTTGTCTAAAAATGTTTTGCATCAAAGAGAATAAAAGTAGTGGTCAAAACAGTACAAGAGATAAGAAATGAATAAAATGCCACTTTGGACAAATATGGCTAAAGAAGCAAGTAATCTTTCTTTGATTCCATCATCATTTTTATCTAAGTAACAATTGTAGCACATTCTTCTGGGGTGTTTGTCTTTTTTATTCTGCCTGTATCTTTCTCTTTCATTTTTTTCTTCATATATTTCTTTTCCTGACTCTCATACACTCATCTTACAGCAATGGTTAACACTCTGATAATACAAACTTGGAGCTCCATAAATATTACCTTGTACTAGAATTAGTTCAGACAGCAAATCCCTTCTTACTATTATGCATTGATTCATTTGGATCAATTTCCTTGTCATCATTTTCTTTGTTCCAACTAAAAATAAGAACAGCATACCTATACAGGTCAAATAAGGGGTATTACGTCAACACTTTCAGATGCTTGCCAAATGTGACAGGCAACAAAGAAACATTACAGAATCAACAGGTTAAATGTTATAAGAACAATAAAGATGAAGAAAATGATACATTTGAATTAATCTATGATAACAATGTTTTGCCTCAGAAATCCAGATGAAAAAAATTCTCTTCTTTTTTGCTTTCTTGTTGATCTCTTGTCTATTTTCTGTCTTTCCTTTTTATTTATCATCAACAATTCTTTTTTCTTCCTTTGCATTCTTTTATTATTCTATCACTAACATCGTTTTTGAAACTGCAATCTTTGCACTTTGTTTAGGATATCATTATTAGTATACCATTCTTAATCAGTAGCCATTATTGATGCACTCTCATTTAGCACAGATATGTACATGCATTTTCCTTATATAGGCTATAAGAAATGCTGAACAGGGCAGAAAGAAAGGAACTTCACATGCAAACACACTAACCATAAAGGCCATCTGAAAGTACAGCTGTCTGATCATCCGACCATTAAGCTGTCAAAATGACCTATTGTGAACACAGAAAGAGAACAGACTCCACTATTATGACAAGCCCAAACCAATAACCAACAAGCAGTCAGCCAGGTTAATGATATCATTATTAGTTACCACTCTTAATCAGTTTTATTTAATCCTGATTTTTTTCAGGGTATTCTCTTCACACCATGTTCTTATTGAAGTATCTTTGAAAGTTTAGGTAAGTTTTGTTCAAATAGTCAAAATGTAGAATATTTTTTCCTTCTTTTTGAATATCAAGTATCTCTATTTATCTTGTAGTAGAAAAACACAATTTACACATAGCGATAACAAATTAAAGCCAAATTTATGCAATTACTAGAAAAATATATATCTGACTACATACCAGTTTTTGTCTAGCTTCATACTACTTAAAATAAAATTTAAAACAAACACAAATATACCAGAGTACTGGCCATTATCAATGCAACTCTTGCTTGCCACAGATGTCAACAACAATGTGCATGTGTTTTCCTTATATAGGCTATAAGAAACAGTGCAGAAAGAAAGACTTCACACATACACACACACAAACAAACCATAGAGGCTACCTGAAAGCACAGCTGATTGCTCATCCAATCATTAGGCTGTCAAAATGACCTATTGTGAACAAAGAAAGAGAACAGACTCCACTAATGACAAGCCCAAACTGATAGCCCACAAGCAGTCAGCCAGGCTCAGCATACTCCCTTTTCATGCTCTCATTTCACACCTCATACATCATATATTCAAATGCTATACTATACAAGTTACCAGAGATATTTTCATATCTTGTAAATGAAAATAAATCTTTGGTCATTTCTCCAAACCCATGTCTAATTTGTTTCTTTACTCCAACCAAATTCCATCTCAGATCAATCTAATGAATTTTTTATTGAACAAATTTAAGTCTCAGTTTTAAAAATTAAGGAATGTAAATTTAAAAGATCTTCATTTATTCAGCATGTTGCGACACTGCTCCTAGTTTGACTAAAAGCAGTGGCAACAATATTTTGCACATGTAAATGATGGGTGTAAGCTAATGGAAGACAATTTCAACAAGGTGATATTTTATATTTTTGTTTTTATACAATTGAATAAAAATAAAAATATGAGTATGCATGCAAAAGAATACAAGTTAGGAATGATGTGGATGATATACATGTGAGTGTGTGAATAGATTTCAGTCACTAAGGAAAAGGATATCCCAGTGATTATGGGAGGAAAAAAATGATAAGAGGATGAAGACATGAAGTTTGTCCCTTTTTAGAGGATGAAGACAGGAAATGTGTCTCTTTTTAGAAGATGAAGACAAGAAGTGTATCCATTTTTATAACTGCTTGACAGTGCCCTCTAATGACTTGTCAAAACTGGCAACGCTATATGGGAATAAATCACAAGTAATCTTTTTGTTTCACATTACAAGTTTCATGTTTTGCTTTATATTGATTTGAAGTCGATAGTAGAGTCCATTTTATATATATATATATATATATATATATAAACCTGTGAGCTTATAGGTGTACATTTACTACATGAAATAAGTAAAGTAAAAATAATATAGGATTCTACAGGGATGACGGCCTCATAATCCTAAGAAAAATAATCATAAAAATTTTTAGAAAATACAAGATTTCACATAGACATAAAAACAAGACTAAAAGAAGTAGATTTCTTAGATGTCACACATAACCTATTAAAAACTACATATCAAAGATAGAGGAAAAATACTTTACATATACATATCCTCCAACCATCTGCCAAAAAAAATCAAATTCCACAATCAGTTAACTGCAGGTTATCTGACAATTCTTCCAACAAAACCATCTTCAACAAAGCCAAGAAAGATTAGGAAACTACCCTAAAATATTTTTGGCAAAACTCACATACACACCACAAAAAAAAAAGAAAAGAAACATAATATGGTGTAACCCAGTGTAGAACTAAAATGTAAAAAGAAATGTAGGAAAAATATTCATTACAATCATGCACACAAATTCCACCCACAATCTAGCACCCTTCACAAGATATTAAATAGAAGCTCAGTAAAAATCAGCTACAGTTGTACCAAGAACATGACACAAATAATAAAAAAGCACAATAGAAAAATAACCAACAAACCAAATCAAACTCACCTGTAACTTCTGAGTAAAGAATGAATGTCCCTTAAATGGCTATTGCTTGCAAAATAGTGTAATACACCATGCCACTGTAAAATCAGCAGATAATAAAAAATAAATATACATAGGAGTAACTGAAGGACTGTAGAGATAGTAAAACTATGCACTCAAAACATACTTTACAAATAGTAAATACATAACCAGCATAATGCTTTGTAAACATATATAGGAAATTAAAAGCAAAAACCAAATTACACCAAAAATATCATGGAAAATAAAGAAAGCAACATCAGCCTACAATAATAAATCCACAAACTGTAAACTCTGTCTGGAGGAGAAAATAGCTATAATTACTTTCCATGACCAAAACAAATTACTAAATAAACAATCAGAACTTCTCAGAATGCAGATATGAAAAAATATTTTCACTACATTACTTAAAAATTGAAAATTAACACTACATACAATGCATAACATACTGTAGACAAAGCCAATAACTTCAACTTAACAAATAACCAGCCTCTGAGAAAATAAATAAAATAAACAAAAAATCTAAATAAATAAAGTAAACAATAAACAAATAATTAACAAACTATAAATATATGCATAAACAAAATTAAATGATGATCAACGAAAAATAATTAAGTAATCAGTAATAAAAAAATGAGTAAAATGTTAACAAATAACACTATAAAATAGCTACAAATAACCACATTCAGATCCACAATTATCCAATAGTCTCTTGAATAATAAACATTGACCAGCATATATAAAAAGTTGAGCCAAAACACATCACACATGGCCTGAAGATTGAAGCATGAATGACTGTCTCTACTTTATGTTGACTTCTGTGTCAACTTTCATATATATATATATATATATATATATATATACACACACGCACACACACATTTATCTTAAAAAGACATTAAGTACCTCACCAGGTGTAATGACAGTATGTGAAAGCCACAAAAATCTGGAAGAAACTTCTATTTATATAATAGCAAAGGATTTCTCACAGACTTTTGCTGCTTTGATATACTATCATACCATGGGATGAGGTAATTATTGTATATACTCATGTATTGTGTGACCCCCACCCCAAATTTTCACTAATAAAAATGATTTTATCATGTATCTCATGTATCATGCAGGTTCCTTTTTATATCATGTATGATGTAAACCCCTTAAAATTAGCTTCAAAATTAGGTCTTCAGAAGTTGCATGTATATCTTTTTAAGATAAATATTTTTAATATTGCTACACAATCTATGTTTCTAGCATTTTTATAATCAATTAGGACTGATCAATGTAAGGGCAAATTTTGTCTCTTAATTGATTTGAGTGAAGATTTTTATAATTATATATGTATTTAGTCATTAATTTTTAATTTATTCATGTCTGGTTGAATAACAATGAAAGTTCCTTGTTCATTATTTGGTTATTTTTTTGTTCAAGATTTTCTTGAAATTTCCTTTATTTTCATTGGTATTTAGTCAAACATGTGTGCACGTAATATATATATATATATATATATATATATATATATATATATATTGGGGAAAAACTTTTCATGTGATACATTTTGTCCTTTATGACTTCATCAGACTAAAATGGTATGTTTATGCGACTACGCATGAAAGAAAGGGGACACTAAGAATTTTAAAATTACATTTTTTTTTTAATGTGTTTGCATATATAGTCTAGCCAATTTCATTTAGTCTTTTTTTGTTCATTTTATGGCCCATTGGAGCACTACAAATACTTGATATAAGAGAAAACTAAACAAGCTAAAACATAAAGGAAGAATTTACTTTATCACCTTTAATAATTTTCATAAAAAATTACATAGAAGAAACCTGAAAGAATTTTAATAAAATATTATATGAACACAAAAGGGATCTTTAACAAAACAACACATTAAATGCATTAGTTGCTAACCATAATGAGTTTGACCATAATTTTGATTTAAAAAATGCTATTCTAATTAAGAAAGAAAACAGATGAAAATGTATAGAAAGTGCTTCAATCGCTAAATCATTCACAGATTCTTACAACATTTCATTCTTCTTTGCAGAATTATTATGTATTATCCCAATGTTGGATATATTATAACAAAAGTGATAGAAACATGAACAGAAAGAAAAAGAAACTAAATTAAATTGACTAGAATATATACCTAAAACATGTATTAAAAAAAAAAAGTTTATTTAAAATTCTCAGTATACCCTCTCCTTCATGTACATATGTAGTTGCATTAACATAAACATCACCTTAGTTTAATGAAGTCCTAAAGGACACAATGCATCACGCAATAACTTTTTTCAATCTGTCATTTTTTTTTCCCTGAAATTGTTCTTGATATATAAAAATCTATATATTTTCTCATACACTTTATATTGATTTGAAGGATATTTTTAATATTTCATTTTATTTCTTTATATTTTTAATGTTTCAATTTATTTCTTTATTTTCATTTCTTCTTCAATATTATATTTTGTTTCCTTAAAATAATTCAGAAATAAAAAAAGGAATTCTATCCATATGTACTTACACAAATGTGCATATATATATATATATATATATATATATATATATATATATATATATATATGGTGCAGTTTAATTTGTATTACAATGACTCATTCATACAAAAAGTAAATTAGTAAAGTAAAAATGGAAAATTCACTTCGCTAACTAAATTTTAAAGATGCATTAACCCACTAACCATTTGATGAATGTTACAATCCTCATTTTTTAACATTATAAACTAAATTTAGTTAGTGAAGTGAATTTGCCATTTTATGTCATTAACTTTACTAAATTACTTTTTGTATGAATGATTCATTGTAATATATAGAGAAAAATGTTTGACAAAATGGAAAAAGTTTTCTTGTGACACATTTTGTGCTTTAAGATTTCATTGGATAAATTTGTCATGATACTTGGGTTTGAACGCCAGAGAGCAAGCACTGTCGACCTCATCTTGAAATAATTAAATCATGTGATGGGTAAAGGAAAGATATATGTATATATACTGATGGCATCTGACAGAGAATTTCCGAAGGCGTTACTATTATTGTATCTATGATTTGCAAAGTCTCTCCTACAAATGGGCATTACAAAATAAATTTAGTCCAATGAAGTCTTAATGGATGAAATGCATCACAAGAATTTATTTTTTCCACTTTGTCATACATTTTCCCCAATATTGTTCTTGATATATAAAAATATATATCATTATCTCATAAATATATATAATTATTATTATTCCTTGAATAAATGAGTTCATGTTGTTAAAGGCTAAAATACCTGATTGTGCTGTTGATTAATACAAAATTTCAGACAATCATGTTTTCTCCATGTCTTTTACTTTATACTCTAACTATATTTGCATCAAACCAAACTTGTTCTTTATATTTTCATTATCCTTAATACTAATTTCTTTCTTATTATTTATTATTGATTACTTAAGATATTTTGTATATATTCATATATTCCCTGCTGATTATTATTATTAAATTTATTTAGTTGTGGCCATGCTTGCATTTGTACAGTTTAACTTATTATGAAATGGATTAAGTCCAACAATTATTTAATATAATTTCTGTGTATACATTATTTTTATAGATATAATTTATTTAAATAAATGTTCTGTTTTTTTTTAAAAAAAAACATTTACTTAAATTGTATCTATAAAAATAACATACAAAGGGAAAGCAGTTTAACTTGTTTATTATTTATTTGCTTAATTTGTTCATTTATTTTTTTCTTTTGGGTTGTTGGTTGTCTTATTTTGTTTATTTTAAAGTATTAGCTTTGTTTAAAGGATATTACATTGTCTGCATTGTATATAGTGCATATATTTACATTTTTCTTGGTGATGTTTTACAACATATTCGTTTTTAGTTTTAAGTAATGCAGTAAAATTTTGTTTTCATGTCTGCACTCTGAGATAAGTTTTGATCTTTTATTTAGGAATTTGTGTTGATCTGGCAAGGTGATTATAGCTATTTTCTTCTACAGACAAATTTTACATTTGTTGGAGCTGGTACTGTTTTCCCTATTTTCCATAATATTTTTGGTATAATTTGTTTTTAAGTTCCCATATATGTTTAGAAAGAGTTGTGCTGTTTGTGTATTTACTATTGGTAAAGGATGTTTCCTGTGCATAGTTTCTCTGTTTCCAGGGTCACTCAGTTACTTCTATGTATATTTATTCTTTGTTATCTGCTGTTTTTACAGTGGCTTGATATATTGCTTTGCAGACAATTGCAGTTTAAGGAACATTCATCATTTGCTCTGAAGTTACATGTGGGTTTGTTTTGTGTGGGTAATTTGTTCATTATATTTCTGTTGTGCTGTTTTATTGTCATGTTCTCATGCATCAGTAGCTCATTCTTAATATGTTATTGTTGAATGTCTTTTGTAGTGTGCTTGATGGGAGGAAGTGTTTGTAGATGAGTTTAATGAATATTTTTCCTATGTTTCTTTTTATGTTTTTGCTGTACACTAGATTATTTCCTTTTCTGTTGGCTTTTTTCATACTGTGTGGTGTGTATGTGAGTGTTGCAGAAAATTCATTATACTTTATGGCTGTTTCATAATCTTTTTTGCCTTCATTGAAGATGTTTTTATTAGAAGAATTGTCAGATAATCTATAGTTAATTGATTGGCGAATCTACTTGATTATTGTTGCTGGGTGGTTGAGAATATGTGTATGTAAATTGGTTTGTCATTGGATTTTCTGTATGATTGATATGTGTCTTTCCTTAGGCTGAGTGTGCTGTCTAGGAAATCTATTTCTTTTAGGTTTGTTTTTACATCTATGTCAAAACCTATATTTTTAAAAATTTTGTGATATATATATATATATATATATATATATATATATATATATATATATATATATAATATCTGTTGATAATTGGTAGGGATAATTCCAAGGAGGGCATGATTTGAAAGAGAGCTCAATGTAAGAAACAGACCAATATAATAATAATAATAATAATAATAATAATAAGTACAGATGATCCTTAAAAATCCATTCAGTTATAATTTATTCCATAAATATATACAAATATTCATCTCTTCAGATTGAAGTTATTTTAACAAATGAAGTCAATTTGTCCAGACAGAAGGAAGAGGGAGAGAGAGAGAAAAAGGAATTTTTTTTAAACCTTATATAGAAATTTTTATTTTTCTTTCTTCCTCTTTTAATATAATTGTTTTCCCCTTTCCTTTTTTCTTTTCTCTCTCTCTCTCTCCCTTTTGTCTGAACAAATTGACTCCATTTATTAAAAACTTCAGTCTGAAGAGATGAATATTTGTATATATTCATGAAATAAATTATAACCAAATGGATTTTTAAGGATCATCTGTACTGATTATTATATATATATATATATATATATATATATATATATATATATATATATATATACCCAAGTATAGGATTGGTGTATATGGAATAAATTTCAATAACCAACAATTACTATTCTTAAAAGAGTGCTCAATACAGAGTAGAGCAAATATAATTATTTATTCAAAAATTATAACAAAAATATGTTATAAAATCAATACAAAAATAGCCATTTTGTTTCAACACCTCTAGTGTCTTATCAATAATGTTAATGTTGAATAATATATATATATATATATATATATATATATATATATATATATATCTGTGTGTTTGTGTTGTAGCTTACCTACAGACAATAATAGGTATGTCCCCATTCACATAAATACAGTAGTAAATGCTGTATGTTGGACTGCAGTTGGAGGTTCATTGTAGAATTCACTTGACGCACTTCTAGTAGTTGACTACTTCTATATACCACTGGCAAATCTTATATGTGTTGTTCTTGTCCTATGTATTATCATTCATTGTCAACCTTCATGTGATTATTCTATTCAGTAACCTTCCTTAGGTTACAACCATTTGTAACTTCATCTGATAATAAAGTATCATATGACACACACACATATTTAATTACAATACCAAAAGTTGTGTTTCATTAAGAAAAAATAATTGTCAACCAGTGTATATCTGAAAGATAACATTTTTAAGGCAAGCAGTTTTTGTCATTAAAGTTCTTAAACTTATCCAGAGTGAAAGCATTAATAAAAATAAATAAAATTAAATATCCACTTATCTTATTCCTACTCTGAGCTTTCCAGACATTACATCCATTTGTCAGAGGTACTTGATTGTAACATTAAATATATTTTCAGAAATCATTGTTTGCTAACTTCACTATTATCATCTTCAAACTCTTCAAATTAACAAACAGTGAAGAAAAGAATACTGAGCTGTTACATGACATCTGTCCTTTATGGCAGCAAATGTTGGATGATTTCCTCAAAGATGAAGAAGAGACTCAAGGCGATGGAGAAGTGGTTCTACAGAAGGATGCTAAGGATATCATGGGCCGAGCATGTGAGCAATGATGAGGTCTGCAAACAAGGTGGAGGCTTATACTTAACATCAGCAAGAGGCAGCTGAAGTTTCTGGGGCACATAATGAGGAAGGAGAGCCTGGAGAATCTGATACTCACAAGTTGAATATAGGGAAAGAGAGACAAGGGAAAACAATGCATGACATACCTAGCGGGCTTAAGCAAGTGGATGACAGAATGTGGTCTGGGGGAGGAAGCAAAGGGATGGAACTTGTTGAGAGCTGCAAGTGATATAGAGAGATGGAAAGCCATGTTCACCCACATCCTGAAAAGACATGGCACATGAAAAGAAAGATGAAAAATATAATAATTTCCATAGATGCTCTCTCACTTTGCTGAAATAAATTATTTTTGAAAAAGTTCAAAATCAAAAGTGGAAAAGAAACTTTTAACCACAGTTTTTCTTATTTTTATTTAGCAAAACTTGTAATTTCTTTTCTGTTCTTGCTTAACTGAATGAAAAAACAGTCAACAATTAACAAAAAAAAAAATAAAGGAAAGTAAACCATAGCAGAAATACCATAAAGAACATTATAACTTTATGCCAAGCACCCATCTTCAAATCCTGAGTAAGAAAAGAACTATGAGGTCTGGCTCTCAGGTGCAAGTACACAGACAGCAGTGGGTGGGGGACTACCTGATATGATTCCTCAGACAATACCCTAGTAGGAGGGGGTGGTACAAACTACTTGTGTATAACACTTTGGACTATGACATCACCAAGTGCATCACTGCCAGGAACAACAAAAAACAAATGATTTTACCTGAAACTGGAGAATGGCACTCTTAGAAATAGTTATCATGCACTGATGTCAAGGTTTGCCAAATACACAGCTGATAGAATTCACTTAATACTGTTCATGTGGATCTTTATTTTTTCTTTCATTTTCTTGTATCATGGCTACCATTTGAAAGATTAAATTCTGGAGAGAAAAAAAAAGATTAGAGCTCTTTTATTAATGACTTTTTAGCAATCAGCAAAGTTAAGATATTGATTCTGAAGAATTTTAATTTTAACTGAGGAAAAGTTCTTTTTTTTTATCTATTTTTTAAACATTTCACCCCAAGCAAGGCAGGAAGCCACTAGGATGCAAGGGGTTACAGAAGATTTGAAGCAAGATCAGATAGGTATGATAGAGGAAAGGATGGGAAGGATAGTGGATAGACCAAGGCAACTGGAGATGTCGATTGACATTACATTTGAATAGCTCTCAGGGAAACTGGAATAGGGAAGGGAGTTCCACAGGCAAGAGGTGCAAGACATGAAGCTATTGGAGTAGAAGAGACGTCTACTTGCTAATAAAACCTGAACAAAACATGGTTATCTTAGCACTTGCAGTAATAAATTAAAAATTAGTTTAATAAATATATAAGTAATATTAAATTTCTTTGGAAGGCCTCTTTGTTGAGTGCTATGTCAAAGGAATAAAAAAAAATGAATTATATAGACATAAAGATTTCCTTATAAACTTAGAGATATTAATATATGTGGATACTTCTTATATTGTTCTGATGTCCTAAAATTAATAACATGTGACATTCTACCTTCAAGCTTTTAATACAGTGTAATGTACTAAATCATTGTTGGTTTATTAACTCTTCTTTTTAATTATTTCACCCCAAGCAAGGTGATAACAAGATGCAAGGGAATTCTGGGAGTGAAAGCGAAGACAAAAACTTTAGAAGGAACCAGAAACCCAATAATGGTATAAATTTCAGAGTTTAGGCATTAGAAGTATGGCGTTGAAATAGAATGTAAAAGAAACCAGAAACTCAATCGTAAACAGGAAACAAGTGATAAACCTCTACTCCTGTTCAAAAGACCAAGGAGGAGTGTAAACTGGACAATACTCTGTACTATCACATACACATGGGACCAGAGGCGAATAATCGTCCAGCTTCCTCATATTTCTCCTTTTGATGATGCCTGGGATTAACCATTGCCTCTCCTGACAGGCAAGTATCCCAGGAAATAGACTTAGTTAATTTTAGCTACAAAGCTGAAAGTCTGAGAAGTGATATAATATTAAGATTAAGAAGAAATTAGTAAAAGAAAGGGAGAGGTGAAAAGGAGGAAAAAAAGGGTGTAAAAAAAGTGCAAGGTGAAGAAGAGGAAAAAGGAAGAATGAGAAAGGTGAAGAAAAAATGATGTGAAGAAAAAGAAAGAGGTGAAGAGGAGGAAAAAAGGTGTGAAGAAAGAAAGAGACAAGTGAAGAGGAGAAAAAAGGGTGTAAAGAAAAAGAACAGTAGAGAGGACAAAAAAAGGTGTGAAGAATGAAAAAGAAAGAAAGGAGGAAAAAAGGTGTGAAGAAAGAAAAAGTTTAAAAGGTGTGTAGAGATGGAAGATTGTAAAAGTGGCAATACATTAGCATTTTTTATGAAGAGAAAGTAAAGGATACATGAAAGGATTCATTGAAAAAGTTTGCATTCTTTATTCCATTTTTGTATATGAAGCAAATTTACATTCACAAAAATTTACACAGCACTTATTTGAATTAACCACATTACTTAGAAAGATTACTTCATTACGTATTTCATAATTTATCTAAAACACTAAATTGATTAATGTGTTACTTAAATGAGAGTTTTTCAAACCTTATAAAAATGGATTGAAAGCATTATATTATTGAAATGATCTATATTTGTTTTATCATTTATTATGAATTTAAATTCAAATTATTTACTATGCAAATTTAGAGTAAATTTTTGTCATGCTCCAGTATATTTTCTATCTCTAATGCTCCAGTCCACACGATATCCTGCAACACTTCCACAGAAATTTTTTTCCTTAAAATGCTGTGATTTTTATGGCCTTTGTGCACATTTGGTTTTATTGGTGGATGTTCATCTGAAGATGACTGTGAATAATTCAGCTAAGAAAAATTTGCTGCCACTTATCCCTACACTGAAACGAACTAAGTGAAATGATTTTATTACTTATCTTTAATTGATAGAAGCTTACAACAATGTAAAAACAGTAAATGTAAAAAATAGTTGGCAATAATAAGTGAAAGATGACAATAAAAAGGTGATGATAATTTATGCCTAGTTTGTTTAAATAATGTACTGACTATTGTTTGTGTCATGTGACAATAACTGTAAGTAAAATGATGCACTAGAATAAGTAACCAAGTAATTGTTTTAAGTTCTCTGAATATCAGTGTTGTAACTTAGGGAAGGTTACTGAATAGAATAATCACATGAAGGTTGGTAATGAATGATAATACTTAGGACAAGAACAACACATGTAAGATTTGCCAGTGGTGCATAGAAGAAGTAGTCAACAGCTAGAAGTGAGTCAAGTGAATTCCACAATGAATATCCAACTGCAGATCACAGACCAACACATACAGTATTCACTACTGTATTTATGGGAATGGGGGCATACCCATTATCATCCATAGATATGCTACAACAATCGGTGTCTTATATAATTGTAAAAATATAGATGACTAACAACTGGCAGGAGATCATAAGAAATGTAGACGTATAAGATGATGGATAACCTTGGTTGTAAGTAGTTATAAAACTTCCATGGGTCCAGTGAATTCATTATTATTTAAACATTCATTATTCTTATTTACATTTACTTGTGAACTATTGTCCTCATTTTTTTTTTATTATTATTATCTCAACCATTAAGCTGCTGTGACCTTTGACCTTGATCAGGTGTTTGCCAAGCTGGATAACTTTTAGAACACTTTATTTAATCTACAGAAGTAGACTGTTCTCATTCCATTGTCTATGGATATCTCATCTAGTTCTTATCCAGTACTGCTCTGTTTCCACTAAGTCTGCATAATCTGAAACAGGTATTGAACTTGTGTTCTGCACTCTGAAATGTGTCAAAAGACAAACTAGTGAGCCTTTATTTTCTGTATAAAGTATTTCTACAATATTTCAACTATCAAATTTCTTCCCTCACAAGACAATGTTCTCACAGATTCTGCCTTTTCTTGCATTTAGATTTTTCATAATTCTCTTTTATTATTATTTTAGAATCATTTTGTCTTTCAAACAAAACAATTTGAATTAATCTAGAAATTAGTTTCATAATCTTTGTCATTTTAAACACCTGTTTATTTGTTAGCTTTTATTAAGAGCATCTCACATCCAATAACTATTATGAAAATAGTCAATAATTCTCTCTTCAATTTTTCAAATTTAATCTCCTCTTTAGCATACTGCATTATTAATAATACTTCCCTTGCCACTGCATTCTTTTTCAAGGCTTCTCAAATGCAGTAACCTTAATGTTAATTTCACTCAAAGGTTTTTTCTGTTGTCACAGCAGGATATAACAACTATGAAATTCAAACAAATTCAGGAATCAGAGTCATCTTTAGTGGCTGGATAATATTTTTTTGTACAGCAAATAAAGTCACATACATATTGATAAAGGTAAAAAATTATTCACTGAAAAGTGACCAAAAATATGTATGTCAGTTACCATCCATTTTTTAAATTTAAGATAGATGATTTGTTTCTTACAAATGCCTTTTAAAATCTGATTTTACTTTTCATCAGTATTTATACAATATTCCCACTGTTGAATTTTCACTACAATTTTAAGAATCTCTTATTAGAATCTAAATAACATTTTCTCTTCAGATGTTTATTGTCTTCTACCACATTTTTAAAACAGTTCAAACACATCATCTTTCATTTAAAAATATCAGTTTGTTGTCTAGAGAATTCTTTTATAACCAAGAAAACTTGAGAACTCTAGCCTTAGAGATTGTTGTCTGTATCAGATGCTTGTTTCATACAACTTTACACTAAATATTCATAGAGAAGTTTCTTTTATTTCACACTAGTTTAAAAGCCACATTCTCTGCAAACTTTAAGCTAGTTCCTGCAGCAGGATAATTGGATCTCTGGCCCCAAACTAAAGGTATCTCTGGTCTAGCTTAGAAAACAGCAATGATAATTTTGAAGAAATAACTTTGTATTCTTCAATTCACTCCATGAAAGTGTAAAACCTTACTTTAACTCTGATTTGGGGCTAGAAGTTCAGTTCTGGCCAAAAAACCCAATTTGGGCTGAATTGTGGTTTATTAACAGCAGCAACAATTAAAATGAATATCACATGAAGAGAAAATAATGACATAATCAAGATGTTAATGTTCCACAATACTTCAAATAAAAGGTCAGGAAGGAAAGCCCCATCAATACTGGAGAGAGTGATAACAACTACTAGACTTAAGAAACCTATTTTCCTGAAAAATTATTTTAAGTAAAAGATTTTATAAATTTCAACTGATAGCAGCCTTATAAGGAAACAACTAATATTACCATTACATTTAATATTCACAATAGGAAAAACATTGACCTCAGTTCAAACAGCAAAGAATTATTTTCCTTTAAATAGTTTGCATATGTATTCAGTATTCAAGGAGTTTTATGTCATCAATGCTGTGAAGGACAATTATTTATATAAAAATATAAGCATGTAAAAATATTAGTATCTTGTTGATATAGAGTTTTACTTTATTGAGACACCATGTTTTCAGCAGATGTCATCAGATGAAAGTAATATTGTTTTTCATTGGCTGAAATGTATCACATTAACTCTCAACCTCTAAGGCAAATTCAATTGCTGACTCTCCATGTGGTAATTACTGTGTCACAGTAATGTTCTGGAGTCTGAAATGTATCAAAAGACAAAAAGACCACTGAGACTTTATTTTCCTTTTCTTTATAACATATGCTACTGTACACAAATGATCCTCTTTTGCTAAAATGCAAAAGGATATATACTTGTATACTATTGGAATTCGGTAAACAAGTACAATATAAAAAAATATCTTCTCATATGTTGTTTTCTTAAATATGCTAATTATAGTAATGTTCAACTTGTAAGACAAAGAAATAGAATTCAGTATGGCAGCAATTTGTCACCTGTTTAATAAATAACTTTTTAAATGAAGAATTGAATTAAATTTTATATGGCAACATTGTAACCCTATATGCAAACTATAGAATCCCCTTTCATTAAAGTGTTCCTTAATAAAACAGCAAACTCAGAAATACTTTTTATGAAAACTATTTCATAGAATATATTTATCAAAAAATACCTTAATTCTGAAGATTATAAATTTATCAAGTACTTGAAAAACTGTGTACATCTCAAATAACAAAGAAGAGGAGGAAGAAAACAAAGAGAATTATTTCAACAAATAAAGTAAGTGATAAGCATTTTCTGATATAAAAATAACTTTTTTTATCCTTTTTCATTTGAGCATATTGTTATTTAGGTTTATTTTAATTCTTTCATGTAAAAAAAAATTAATAAGCTGACAATAATTCAATTGTTTTGGTCATCATTGCCATCTTAAATCCAACTGCTTTACTAATAAATGTTCAATGGCAAATAGTAGTAAAGATGAAGATTTTATCCTTCAAACATCAACAAAAAAGCAAGGGATAATTATTTTATATACGGATTATTATATACAAATTATTACTTAAAAAGATTAAAAAATAACAAATTTGTTTTCTTCTTTCTGTAAACATAATAATATAATATATAATAATCACTTGTATCTAAAAATGTGTATTTTGGCCATTGTTAATGATTCCAGTCAGAAATGATTAAAAAAGATAACAGATGAAGAAAGAAATAAGTTGTCAATAAATGCAAGAAACATAAACTTGACACCAAAAACTTCCTCATTTCACCATCTAAGAGTGTGATCCTTTTGGAAGTGTAATAATATTCCGATTCACTATGTTTGCCAAACTTTTACACTAGTAGATCTATCTAGCATTATAAATATGTGTACGGTAGCATGGGATAACAAATGAAACATTACCACCTTTTGGGCAAAAAGAAAAGAAGATAAAGATTGCAAATATAAAAATCATTTGTATTTTCCAATACAGCGGATGCTAATATTCTCTGTGTGGGCAAGGTATGACAATTTTGAATGTGGGTTGAGTTGGTAAGACCTGGTGTTGACGTGTTTGGCCAATTGGTTGACTGAGGTCATGTTGGTGATGGCATGAGAGGCATGGAAAGAATAGTGATGCTTGATCATCCAGAAACGTCAGTGTTATTTTCAGATTCTTGTTGGATGGGAGAATAAACAAAAACAGCAATAACCAGTCTTTAAAGTGGTGTGTAAAGAAAAGAAAATTGTTGATATATGGTTCTTTAGTTGTCATTACAGTGAATGTCTAACAAAGGTGAGTCTTGGTAAGGCCAGAAGTTGACAGATTTGTCAGGTCAGTTCATCAAGGTTATGGTGGTTACCACAAGAGAGCCCTGGAGTGGATTATTGAAGATGCAAATATGACTTTACCAATACAAAGGTTGTGAGTAGAATATCTGTATGTGAGCATGGTGTGGGTGTTTGAAGGAATGTAGGTTTCAAGCAGATATGTGTGTCTGGTCAGTTGATTAAAATCACTGTTGTGATGTTGAGAGCCAGCCAGTGTTGACAGCGGGTCTGCCAGCTGCATTCTGTGTCAGTTGTTTATGAGGAGGTTTCTTTTAATCAAATCTGGTGGCTCTCACACTCATCTTTTTTCTTTGGCAATGTTCATGATTTGCTTCTTTTATATTATGTTTTAGATTTTGACAGGGATTAGTTTTGTGGGCTGGAAGTGATGCTCGGAGCCCCTACACAGACAACTTTTTTATCTTGGGTTTTGCTTTCTTAGCACTCACATCCAACTGACATGTAAAGTGAATCAGAATAAGAACTAATTTGCAGCAAAGTATAACAACAGCATAGGGTTACTTAGATTCAAATTTTTATTTTAATGTGGTAATTCTTTGTTTTGTTTTAAAGTTATTTATGCTTAATTTTAATGGATAAAAAGGGAAAATTTGCTTTTGTAAGGAAAGAGAGCCTGTTGTCTGCAATGGGAAACTATTTGTAATTTTCAAAAAATAAATCCTGTATTAAATAAAATGATAGCCTATTTATTCTTTACATCTTTAAATTAATTTTTTTGCCATTGTTTATTTAAAAAAGTAATTGAATGACAGTGTTCATATATGTAATGAAGTAGAAAATTATTTAATGCTTTTTGTTAAGTTAAAAATTTTTATATTTATGCTTTTATATAAAATAAATAATTTAAAATTATAACTTTTTTCTAAATAATTATTTATTCATTTATTAATTTTGCCACTGTTTAATGAAAAACTGATTGAAGTATGTTGGGTTTAAATTAGAAACACTAAAATATCTGTATGTTTTTTGCCTTATTTTCTAGTGTTATTGCATATGTTTTAATTTACAAACATATTCACTTTTATAGAGTACATAAATAATTTTTTATCAGAACATTCTTTGGGATATGCTGAATCAGATTATATATAGTTTTAAAAAGGGTTTTAAAAAGGGTTTGAATATTGCAGTTTTAGAGTTTAATCCAGACACACACACACACACACACATGCCCTTCATTATAGAGTATATACGAAGTACATTCTAAATATGAGTTTGTGGAAAGACCTTGCCAAGTTCCCATTTAATGTTTTGGGGTCTCGCTGAAGCATAGCATTCTCTATTTTTACCCTATTTTTTTAAGCAATTTTTCAAGGTTTTAATTGCTAGACAGGATACAGTTTCTGTTCTAAAAACATGAATCCTCACCTTTACTGGATCAGTGCAGGAATGGTACTGCTTGTTTTCACTTAGTACATTTTAGGAAAGGAAGGGGTTTACAGACATTTTAAGTGTTTGTAGAAATGAGACAGTCCCTGGAAAGTTGCCAACTCAGAATCATCTACTAAGAATTACCCCATAAAACAATTTGGTCTGATTGAGCATTGGAAACAGATTCTTTTTAAAAAGTTCTTACTGTTTCAACTTCAGCCATTTCTAATTATCACTTTTTCATGTTATTGGCTATATGTTAAATATCTGCAAAGAGAACATCCACAGTGGGTTTTTATAAGAAACTAAGTCATTGGACTGTAACAGAATGATTTCCCAAGAGAAAAGATTGTACTATTTACCAGATTTTGTTCCAGTTAGATTTTAAATTTAGTTTGTATGTATATTTTTTTCTTTATTTCTCTGTGGATGGGAAAAAAGGTGTTGAGTAAGCTTAGAGTCATCCAGTTCAAGTTTGCAATTTGGTGGGGAGTGTGCCTCGTGAGAATTTGTAAAATAACAGTAAAAAATATGAGTATTTGTAAGTTGAAGGTCCAGAGATTTTTTTTTTTTTTTCAAAGTATATAGACAAGAAAAAAATCACTAAATTGCTAGGTTCGCTGCTAGGAAAGTTAGTTCTCTGTGTCATGCCAAACAGTTTTTTTCTCACCAAAATCTATCTTACATATTTATAAGTCTATAATTCAACCATGCACTAAATATTGCTGCTACATCTGGTCTGGTGCTTCTGCAATATAATTAGAAATTCTTGATAAAATACAAAGAAGAATTTGCAATGTTATTGGTCCTGATCTGGCAAATTAGCTTCAGTAATATTCCAACTGCCATAATGTAGCTTCCCTGTGCATTTTTTATAAATATTTTCATGGTAATTGTTCTAATGAGCTTTCTTCTTTGGTACCTCAACTTTGCAAATTCAAGTGCAGTACTAGATTGTCAAACAGCTCTCATCATTTTACAGATGAAATGGTTAGATGCAACCATAAGTTCTATGCTAACAGTTTCTTTTCTCTTACTTCTCACTTGTGAAATACTCTTCTGGTTTCTTACTTTCCAGTCAACATTGATCGTCAAAAATGCCATGTCAATCATTATCTTGTCTTCTTAATTCTTGTTCTTATATTATTCTCTCCCCTTAAAAATGTTTTACTTTTTCTCATCTTCTTTCACACTCAGTAACCCCTTGTGGCTTATTAGCTTTATTGCTGCCTTGCTTTGTGAGAAATTATTAACAAAAAGACTCTAAAGTTTAGAAACCCTTTATTATTAGGGCAGCATTTTTTATACTTTAAACTATTGTGGGCCAGTGTATGCATTGAAAGATAAACACATGTGTCTCCTGAAATGCCTACAACAAACATGGTAGACTCAGAGTATGAGTCTACCTAAAAAAATGAGCAGAAACAACAAGGACCAATATATATGTGTACAAACAAATGATAATGTATTAACAATAAAGGGTTACATATACGATAGAATTTTGTTGCGTTTTTAAGCTAGTGAATTGTTTGCATATTTATAGTTTGGCGTAAGAGAAAGTCCTAGAAAAATTGAAGAGAAAGGTGCGTACATACGTACGTATGTGTGTGTGTATTGTTTATGCTTATCCAGAAAGGGAACACATTCTTTCACAAGAAATTTATGTGTTGATGTATATATGGAAAAATGAGAAAAAGAAAGTGTGAGAAAAATATCACCAAGTATTTATAGACCAGAAAGCGTCCCCTAGTAGCAGTTTCAAAAATTAGGAGGAGGTAACCTGACACTATTCTTTATCAATATCTGCTCATTCCCTGTTTTTTTTTTTTTTCTTTTACGGTCTGTTTCCATAAATGTACATAAAGTAAATGTGTATAGGTTTTTTAAAGTAATTTGAATATTCCAATAGACTCAAACATTATCCTCTATTTTTTTTTTGATTTTCCCATATACATAAGCATTTACTCCTCAGTACCAAGTTACCTGCTCATAGACATAATTAATAGGTATAGGTAAATTACAATTGTATATGAAGTGTATTGTTAAGAAACCCTTTTGGCTTTATTATCTGTGGATTGTTTTGGATTCAATTTCCACAGTTTTTATTTCTCTAACAATAAATAAATTTCTCAGTCTTATGTTTTACCTTAATTAATAGAGGTTGTTTGTTGGTATAAAATAAACACTATGATATACATGATACATGCAACTCATAACACAAGTGTCACATGACACAAAGGAGAATAAATACAAAACAAAGCCAAGGGCAAAATAAACATGTCATTTTTTTTATAGTTTAGCAAATTTAATTCTATTCACCAAAATAAAGCACAAGTAATTTTGTATAGGAAAATAACATATTTTATACTTAGAATTATACATAGTTGAAATTTCTAGGGTACATAATGTGGAAAAAGGGTTTAGAGAATTTGACACTCACAGGACATATTGAAAGCAAGAGGTACAAAGGGAAGCTTCAAATTTACCTACCTAACAAGCATGTGGAAATAGCAGAACAGAGATTAGGAAAGATAGCAAAATGACAAATCTTATTATGACCTACAAAGGAAATTTGTAAAGAATCATGAACACCCTGAAGGTTCACAGCACATAGAAGAAGATGAATCTTATGCAGCAATTTCTAATGGTAACATTAACAACAGCATCAATGGCATTATGAAATTTCATATGAATATATATATGAAATTTCATATATCTTTAGTAATAGTGAACATGTTTAAACTTTTAAATAGCATATTTTCAAAATAAAATATGTAATTAAATTTATTTGCAATTTGAATCCATCTTAATGAGAAACTTCTTTCTTCTGTTATTCTTTTCAACATCTTTCTTTTATGGATCTATTTTTTACCCATTGCCAATCTTTCTTTTTTCAAGCATCTCTATTCATTTTCCCTTCTATTCACTTTCTTTCTCTGTTAATATTTTCTAAGCATGGAATATTGCTGTCATATATGATCTGGTGCTGCCACTGTACATCTTGAGGTCCTCAAAAAACTCCAGAGATGAATATGCAATATGATAGGTCCTGATCTGGCATCTAGTTTACAATCACTTTCCCACAGACATGCTGTGACTTCCCTCTGTCTCTTCTACAAGTATTTTCATGGCAACTGTTGCGACAAGCTACATTCACTGGCTCCCAGACTACATGAATTTAAACCAGCTACCAGCATCTCGGTCCCACCCTTTCACTGTCAAAATGGTTAAATGTAACCATCTCTTCTACTTGAACAGCTTCTTCTCTTGCACTTCCTGTCTGTGGAACTCCCTTCCCCTTACTTGCCTCCCCAATGACTATAATCTTCAAGATTCAGGTGTAATGTCAATCGACATCTGACACCCTGAGCTTGTTCCTCGTCCTTCTTTGTATCCTTTCCTCAAACACGCCTCTTTACTCTTGTTCTCAATCTTCTGTAACCCCTTGCATGCTAGTGGCACTCCTACCTTGCTTGGGGTGAATTGCTTAAAAAAAAAAAAAGCTAAGCTTAAATCAGGAAGATCAGTCCTAGGAAATTTAAGTTGTACCAGAGTTTGAATTTTAAAGTGAGCCTGGTTTCTTTGAAGATCAGCACTGAAATATTGCCTTTTACAAAGACTTGAACACAAAATTCTAGCACAGGAGAGGAATTTACAGCTATCTCACCCACAGGGAAAACTTTTTCTTTTCTTCTTAGTTTACTTCTTTTATTTAAACTTTTTTTTTTTCTTTTTCTTTTACTCTTTATTATTTCCTTCTTTGATTGGTTTGGTTTGGTTTGGTTTGATGGCATATCAGTCTCAATAAGTTATTTAATGCCAATAAGCTTTGTATTACTGATAATATTTTTTTCTTCAAAAATGTATTGCTGGTAATAATTTTTCCTCAAAAAATTTATTGCTGGTATTAAAACCTATTTTTACACTTTCATGGTGTTTTCACCCCAGTTTGGTGGTTAACTATTTGCGCATAATTGGGACCCTAACAGGTGCTACCACCCCAAGTCAGGGTGGACCTGAGAACACCAGCAATTAAGAGGTGGTTTTAAACTCCTCAAAACCTCCTGAAACCTCCTTGCTGTCAGATATAGTTTATCATCTTACCCAGGACGCAGATGTAGTTTATCATCATACCCAGGACGGTCTTTTTTCTCACATTTTACACCTTTTCATTTTTTATCATCTTGATTCTTTCTATTTTGCTTTCATCATTCTATTATTATAGTTGTTTGGGTCCTTTATTCATTTAATTCTTTTGAGTAAAGACAAAAGGAAAACTTAGCCAATGCATTTTGTTCTCTAAGAGACAAATGTAAGGATTTTATTTTGCAACAAGTATTTATAAACAACAGCAAAAATTTTAGGGTTTTTTTACAGATATATTTTATTGGAAATTTTACATTTTTCTAAATTTTTTCACTTCTTTTATTTCTTCTTTTTCTTCTTTTTCCTTTTCTTTTTTAATTTTATTTCCTTTTTGTTTTCTTTCTTTTCCTTAATTTTTTTTCATCGATTTCATCTTTTTTCTGCCTCTCCTTTAATTTTTTATCTTCCTTTCTTTTGTTTTTTACTTATTTTTATTTTTTATTTTACTGTTTTGGTTTCTTTTTCTCTAACCACAGTTTTTAAATACAATGTATTTTATTCTTTCTCATTTTCTGCTTTCTTTTATTTTATTCTTTTTATCTTCATTCTTCATTCTCCACATTCTCACTTCTTCTCAACTTCCTGTTCATTTTCAGTTCCTGCTTGGCACCAACATGAAAAGAGGTATAAAAACAAAACAAAATTCTAACATCAACAAAAAAAAATACACCTTTAAAAAGAAAAACAGGAAAGTAAACAATGATGCCAAAAAAAAAACAAAGGGACTTTCCAATTCTCTTGTAACTTTTTTGAATGCACGCCAGCCTGTATCCATTTTCATTCCATCAATTTTTTTTTAAACACCATCACTACAATTTCACTCAATTACAATGTTTTCATTTAAGCATATCTATCAAAGCTATATACAGTTGTCTCCCCTTATCCGGCAGAGATATTTCCAAGATCTCCAACAGATGCCTGGAACCACAGAAACCAAACCCTATTTTAATGGAATAGTTTTAACTAAGCTAATGGTTTTACATGGAAAAGAGGTCACTATAATTTGAGTGTTTGACATAAACACACCAAGTTAGAGAAATAAGCCTTGTTGAATTGAAACTTTCAGATATTTGGAGTTGGATAGAAAAACAATTTACATCAATATATAGCGACAAGTTTATTTATCTACATACATAATATTATTTTTAACAATTTAAACAGTTGGAAAAAGACAAATGTAATGTTAAAATTCATTTGTTGATATTTCTTTCTTTTGTGAATAAGTAATAAAATACATATTTTTGTATGAAAGTGACTGTTAAGATTAAATTCAATGAAATTAGATTCGGTTTTCAAGTTGATTTGAAAGTAGTATAAAGAAGTAGTGTATGAATGAAAGTTGAATTGCAAAGGTTCTTTCTTACTGTTATCAGCTATCAATTAAGTCAGTTTTCTTTCACACTGAGTAATTTTAGGTTTTTTCTTGCTATCATGGTAAAGCTAGCACTTCTCAGCTTCAATAAAATGGAGTAACTGCTGGCTGTACCATGTTATGTATCTAGTTATGCTGTTACATGTCTTTTAAGAATGTTCAGACTACATAAAAGTTGATCAGATAGATATGTTTCTTTCATTTCTTTTCAAAGGTATTCATTCGCTGAAAAACAATTTTATTTTTTTGTTTTAGTATTGAGCCAGTTTTGAATATTGCGTGTCAAGTTGAAAATGATTTCTCTTGCAGGCCTTTATTGATTTTTAACTTCCAGTGGCTTACAAGCTGTCAGGGTGAAAACTTTCATTAGTATGTTTTTTTACACTATTTACATTATTCAGACTATTGTCCTCATCTTTGTCGCCATATTTATTACAATGTTTTGGCCATTGTACACTCCGGCCTTCTTCAGGTAGTTGGAATGTCGAACTGAACCCTTTATTTCGCTCACTGGGGTAGACTGTTCTAATTCCATGTGCCATGTTTAATGGATGTCAGTTATCATTTATCTCCTGTTAATTCCCCTCTCCAAGTTCTCCACTGCTTTAACCGGGTATTGAACTCACACTCTTTGGGTCCTGTCGCTGGATCCAACCAATGCCTTTATCCACTGTGCCATGTGTACAGAATACCTCATCTCAGAAATATAGACAGATAATGAAGAATGTTTTTTTGTACAAGTTTTTTTTCATTTTTTTTTTCAAATGGGGTTCTCTCAGTATCCATGGGTAATTGGTCCCAAGATCCCCATAGATATCAAATCCATGGATGGTCAAATTTTTCATAGAAAAAGGCATAATATTTGCATATGAGCTATGATCATCCTCTTGTATACATGGAAATCATCTGTAGATGATTTAAAATATCTAACACAGAGTAAATACAATGTAAATACAGTGTAACCCGGATATAAGAGAGTTGGTGGGACCGGAGAAGAAGTCTCTTATATCCGGGTTTGGTCTATTTTATATACATTAACACAGGCTCTAATTTGGGACCAGAGAAAATCTCTCTTATATCCAGGTTTGGTCTATTTTATATACATTAACACAGGCTCTAATTTGGGACCAGAGAAAATCTCTCTTATATCCGGGTTACACTGTAGTTTCTGTATTGTTACAGTGTCTGCATAGATAGCTATGAATGTGTATGAGATTTTTATCTCTTATACTATTATATTGACTGATACAAAATATGGTGACTAATAATAAATGGTTTCTGCCTGAGCAATGATTGCCAGACAGAAAGTATGTCTGACTAAGAAAGAAGAACCAAAGTTGACTGAGTTGAAATGGACATGCATACCAAAATAATATATGAAAATTAGAAATAAGGTTTTAAATTCTCTCTAGACAAAGTCATAGTGTGACTAATCTTTCTTGGTATAGGGGAGCTATAACTCTGAATAAATAATTATAAATATCCTAACATTTATATGTACAAAAAACAAGCTCATAAAAATGAGAAACAAGATGTGGAAACAAGAAAACAAGTATTTATTATCTGGTTATTATGTGGTGTTGTAGACACTAGAGATGAAAATACTGAGTAAAATTGTTAGTTTGGAGTCAAATGTAGATCATATATAAATCAGAATCCAACAAAAGAATAAGCAAAGTATATACAGTCTTTCTCATATGTTTTTTTTTTTTATATATGTGTGTAATGAGTGTCCAGATAATTTAGTTAGAAAATACAAAAAGTGTCTGGGGTTTTCTTACCTCAAATTTTGTTGAGTGCTAAAACAAATGTTAGTATCATGGCCTTAAAAAGGAGATGAAATTTTCATCGGCACATGTTTTGACAACATGTCTGTGTGAACTGCCTGTCCAATAGTGAGGATGTAACATGATTGTGCATGCAGAGGAGAAAAGTGGGGTCAATTCTCATTGGTTTAGAATGAGAATTATTTTATTATAATTATTTTTGACACTATAATTAATTTTTATTTTTTATGAACACAACAACATGACAGTATAATTAATTTTTTATTTATGCATTTCTTTATGGATATGACAGGAGTAATTTAATGGTGTTGTTGTGTCCATTAAAAATAAATAATAATTAATTATACTGTCACAAATAATTATAATAAAATAATTCTGACAATTATAATTATCGTTAATATGATTGACCCTTTCTAAATCAATGAGAACCAACCCACTAGGCTATATAGTATTACCATATCTGGTGCCCCTAACACCATATAACTGTCAACCAGATAATAAATAATACTTAACTTGTTGTTTCCACACCTTACTGATTATCCTTTTCTACAAGTATTTTTGTATGTATAAATGATAGGGGGTCTGTAATTATTCACCCAGAGTTACGACTCTCCTACAGTGTATAGAACATGTAATAACACGGTTAGGTTAGATTGATACCCAGGCGAGTCTTCCCAACAAGGAAAACATAGAAAACAGGATGTAATTAAGACATGAGTACAGACCACATAGAAGAACATTTATTGAACAAAACTAACAAAATGTAAGGATTAATATATTTTTTTAATCAAGGCAATAATGCCACTAAGATGTAAGGGGCTACTGGGAGTGAAAGAGAAAGAAAAAAACATTAGAAAAACTGGAAAACCAATCCTAAACAAAGGAATAAGGGATAAACCTCTACTCCTGTTCAAAAGACCAGGGAGGTGTGTGAATCAGATGATAGGTTAACCTATCTACTTCTACTGAGAAGAAAATAAATAAATAAGATAAAAAAAATAAATAGTAAATAAAATTTCAGGGATCAGATAGAGACATTAGAAATATAAAGTTGAAGTAGACCTTTAGAAGGAATCAGAAAACCAATCTTAAACAGAAAACAAGGGATATACCGCTATTCTTTTTCAAAAGACCAGAAATGAGTTTGAACTGGATGACAAACTTACCTACTCCTACTGAGAAGAAAAAAAAAATATTAAATAAAATTCAAGAGTTAGGCAGAGACATTACAAGTATAGAGTTGAAGTAGACTTTACAAGGGTCCAGAAACCCAATCCTAAACAAAAAACAAGGGATAAACTTCTACTCTTGTTCAAAAGGCCAGAGAGTAGTATAAGCCAGGCAATAAGAGAAGCTATCTGCTCCTATTAAAATGTATACAAAATGATCACAAGTGAATCTACTTATATAAATGGTGTCTTTTGTTAATTTGTTCCCAAACAAACCTTATTATAAATTTGGAGGCAAAGCAGAGTTATTTAGTTACGTACTGGAATTAGTAGTTTATTCAGTTTATACACACTGTAACATATTTGCTGTCAGATCTCTGGTCTAACTCCACCTGGAAATTTTTTCTTTTTTGGTGAGCTCAGATAACATTTTAGTGGGAAAACATGGGCTTTTACTGATATTGTTTGCTTATAACACATTCATTTTTGTGTGAATATTTTCAATTTTTAGTCTTGTAAGAATCATAGTTAATTGTTGATGATTAGGTGGAATAGATATCATTGGAGGACTAAATGATACTGCTTGTTATTTATAAAAAAAGTGTAAATTATATCTTCCGAGTGGATGATATGAAAAATTCCATTTCACTTTCTGCATATATACTGATTGGTTGAAAATTGTGATCACATGACATGCTTTCTCCTCCATCTGAACTCCTATTTTTCATATATAATCTTTAATTTGGTAGTTACTTTCATGATCCTATCAAGTCATATTCAAGGTTTGATCCACTTTTTTTAGCACTGACCCTACTTGAATATTATTGTTTATTTTGAACATTCTTCCACAAGTACCTTCCAGACTGATGGATGTAATAAATCAATATATGTTCTGTCTGTACAAAGTATCAATATCAAATGTATGTCTTTGTTCTAAAGTCTTCAGGTCAGTCTACTGTTCTGACTGAGTTGTATCATTCTATTTATCTCAGACCAATTCATCATTATAAATAACAGATATCCTCAAAATACATTTTTTATAATAAAAGAAAAACAAATGCTGGTTCAGTTTTCAAAAATTTACAAAAAGTCAGGAAATTATCCAATTTATCTAAAATTTTCAGTACATATTTATTAATGAATTAATCTTATTTTGAATATATGATTATTTTAGAAAACTTTGTAGAAATTTTTAGGAATGAGGCATATGCACTCCATTTTAATATATTGTGTGTTCATGAAAATTTTTACAGTTATATAAAGAAAACTCCTGAAGATGTTTTTTTCAATAAAAGGATTATGCAATATCCACTGTTAATTGATTGCAGTCACATACTGTTGATGATCTGTGAGCTTGATAAGAGCTCATTTTCTAATATGTTCAAATAAACATTATTCTAGCTATATTTTAAGTAAAAATTAAGTGCTTTTACAAAATACAATTAATTAATCTTTAAATTTAATAATTTACTTTGAAACAAATCTCCAGAAAAAATATTGGTTTTTGAGAGCTTTTTATATTTATTGTTTTTATTTTTCATCTTTTGATCCTAAAAGGGATCTAAAATCTATTGTTAACTAGGACAAGTTGGCTTGTTAATTCTAATGCCTCAAAAAAAAAACCCAGCTTTCTATTAATCATCCGAGGAACCGCATTCTACCATCCATCAGTATGGCTGATGCTAACCTCCACGAGACTGACTCATTGTGCTTTCTCAGACTAATGTTCTCTGCTGACATGAAAAAGCTGGTTCATTGTGTTGTGTGAGATAATTTTTCTCTCCAGAATCTATCTTACATATTTATAAGTCTATTATTCTTACATACTTCATGGTCTGGTGCTCCTGCTATATATTTAGAGATTCTTGATAAAATCTTAAAATGAATCTGCAATGTTATTGGTCCTGACTTGGCATCCTGTATTCCGTCACTTTCCCACTGTCGTAATGTAGCTTCCCTGCGTTTTTTCTATAAATACTTTTATGGTAATTGTTCTAAAGAACTCCCCTCTATTCTATTTAGAATTTAAGTGCAGTACTAGATTGGTAACAAGGTCACATTATTTTACAGTTGAATTGGTTAAATGTAACTGGAAGTTCTTTGTCAACAGTTTCTTCTCTTGCATTTCTCACCTATGTAAGTCTTTTCTGACTTCTTGCTTTCCAGCCAAATTTCATCTTCAAAAATTAAATGCAATATCAATCGTTATCTATTGACCTTTTGATTCCTTATCTTTTATTGTTATTTTTCTTATTCTTTCACACTCAGTAACCCCTTGTGTCTTAGTGCCTTTATTGTTTTGCTTGGGGTGAAACAATTTTAAAAAAATGGAGGCTTGATGAGTCAATGAGTGACTGCAAAAGTTTCTGACTGTCCTAAATTTTTTTATTTAAATATGTAGAATTATTTTTCAGATTAGCTTTGGGTTATTATCTCTTAAATAAAACCAAAATTTAACTTCAAAGAAGACCTTTAAATTATATAATTATTTAAAATGCGTTTTTATTTATTTATGTCTTCATTAAAGGAGAAGAAAAAATACGTGAAATGATGACAACACTAGTACTAAAGAAGAAATTGACAAAATTTTATATTCCATAGAATGTTAAAGCAAATCTTTGACAAATGTATGCAACTAGAAATGTTTCTTTATTCTGCATATATTTAACTGTTAACTTTCTGGAGATGATTTTGTTTGCAATGCAAAAATTTTATCCTGTCACTGCAAGTAACTCAGATGAATGAATGATAGCATATTTGAATTTTGCAGTTGTGTTGTCATATCCTGCTATAGCAACAGAAAATGATCATGACTGAAATTAAGCAGTACAGTAAAGGAGCCTTGAAAAAAATGCAGTGAAAAGGAAAGTAGTGAATAATGCAGTGTGTAAAAGGTTAAAAGCTTCTTTGATAATAATACGCATGTTCTTTGTTAATAATACTACATATTCATGTAAATGAGAGTTCTTTGAGAATACGCACATGTGTAAGTGAGTCAAAGAGGGAAACTCACTGTGTGTGACAGGAAATTGATTGCAACAAGTGTCTTTGGCTCACTAGCAGATTTGTTTGGCTGGAGTGGAAACGGACATGTTTTGTTTGGGTATCAAAAATCTACTGAAGAATGAGCTGCTGTCGGCTTTCTTTTATCGCTCTCAAGGAGATCAAAACATAACTTTTAGTTTTAGGCAGGTATGCTGGTTGATAGAAATGGTTGGTTAGAATTATTAATGAGGGATTAAGAATTTTTTTTTATGTTGTAAAAATGAATTTCTGCATGGAACTGCATACATAGATAAACTTGTTTTTATCATTCTTGAATTAACTGCCAGTGAGTATACATCAACCACAAACTCTTGATAATGTTACGTCAGTTGTAATACCCTGTCATGTATATAATGTGCTATTAAAAATAATTTTAGAAAATTTTAAAAAAGGTTTGTGCAAGATATAAAAAAAATAATTACCAAATATGCAAACTTTTGTAAAATATCAGTGTTGTAACCTAGGGAAGGTTACTGAATAGAATACTCAAGCAAAGGTTGGTAATGAATGATAATACTTAAGACAAGAACAACACATAAGATTCACCAGCGATGTGTAGAAGAAGTAGTCAACTGCTAGAAGTGAGTCAAGTGAATTCTACAATGAATCTCCAACTGCAGACCAACATACAGTATTTACTACTGTATTTATGTGAATAGGGACATACCCATTATTGTCCGTAGGTATGATACAACAATAAGGTAGGGATAATATCAAACAGGGAAAGAAATAGCAAAATGAAAGCCCATGTGCTCATGTATAAAGTTGAGAAAATTCACACTATGATGTACTAATAATATTTCATGCTCAACAGTTAATGGGAGTTAATAATATCATGTTGGTTAATCACCAGATAATCCATGAGCTGTGGAAGAAAGTAATATTTTTCCAGTTTTAATTTTACCTATTACTGGCATTATTATGTCCATGATATGATAACACCTTATTTCCCGGTGGAACAGAATAGCTGAAAGAATAGGAATGACAGGCAATTCTTGTTCTCAAAGAGAGTTTTATGCTGCTAAGTTATACACAAAATTATATAGGCATATTTACATTTTTGTCTCACACAGACAAATTATAATATGCATGCAACAACAAGCAGTGTGAAAAAGTATCAGAAAGATAAGGTCTTACTTATAATAATTCCCAACAGGAATTGTTGCTGCCAGAGATTCCTCTCTTTCTAGAGAAGCTGTATTTAGGATTCCAGGTTTGAGCTGGCTGGATTTATCTGCTGTGTCACTAGCAAGAACATATTCCTCTCAAACAGGAAATGATGAGCTAGGGTTGTTTTTTTCACAACATAAGGACTGTGAGCCGGATATAGTTTCTATATCAGCTGAAGATATATTCCCAAAGCTAAAATGGCAGCATATGCTTATTAGCTGCACCATGTGAGAGCTGGTTGGTGTTGGAGATTTAGCTAAAAAGCAATTTGCTCAGATTGACTCCTGGAAACTGACGAATTAGCCACTTTCATCACTATTAAGTGACATCACTAAGCAGTTGTCATGTGACCCACCTGACTTCATTTGGACTAAAGGGAGATAATCACCTTTTGTATCCCTATAGCACAAATTACATATTAAAGGGGTGAAAAGACGTAAAAGAAAAGTAGCTCTCCAAGTTAAAAAAAAAAAAAACTCTGTGCTTTTTCAGAGATTGAAGAGATTTAATTAAATGATAAAGGTTGTCTGTGCATGCTTTGTTCAACAACTAATAACTGTTGAACTGTTTCTATCAGTTTTTCAGAAATACATTTGGGAAAGCATAAGAACATTCTACTGCTTTTGTTGAAATGGTATTTCTTCTGATTCTTTCTGAATGAGAGCTTGCCAAAGAGTTTGAACAGTGGAGATTAAATAGGTGAAAAATTATTGTCTTGTTGGTTTTTTGTTAAAAGGCCCTCTTATGTTGTAGTGTTAACAAACCGTCATTTACCTAACCTACTTTTTAAAATGGCTAACCTCTTGTCACTCTGAAGCATCGTGTGCCAAATATGCTCATTGATGTAAGCCTTCACCAACTTGTAATAATGGAGAAAAATAGGCTCCTGTTGCTTACATGTTAGGTATTTCTTTGAAAGTTATTTATAGGCATGCAAAGTATTTATCAACCAGTCAGTTTGAGTTTTACAGAATTTAAATTGAGTTTTTAAGATTGTTTGATTTCGACTTGAATTTTTTCTTTTGCCCAAAAGGAAATTATGAATGCAAATGGTTAATTTTTGGCACAAATATTTGGTGTCCATTTCCTTCCAAGTTGTTGATGATCTACTTTTATCAGAATATAGAACCAGAAAAATCTTTCAAATATTCTAATGTCTTAATTTTTCAAACACTTCTTTAAAAATTGATATGTATATTTTATTGATAAGAATAAAAGCTTTTTCTACTAATATTTTTATTTTAAAAATAAATTTTTAGAATAGGTGAATTTCTGTATCATCCCTACTGGGTGATCTTTGCTTTGGAATTGGTAATGTGGAGGATTAATCTTGGGTTATGATTATTCATTGTGAAATTGAGTCTGCTCATGTTTGTTGTTGTCACTTCTGATTGATATAAATGGATATCCTTTGGCTGTAAAACATTTAAAAGCAGAGATAAGGGTTTTTTATGCACCATTCTTTCATACATATTGTTGTGTCCATAAAACAATAAATAGAAAATTATTTTTGACACTATGTCAAAAATAATTATAATAAAATAATTATAACAATTATAATTATCATTAATTCACTCATTCTAAACCAATGAGAATTGACCCCACTTTTCTCCTCTACACAGACATGTGACATTCTCTCTATTAGACAAGCAGTACACACACGTTGTTAAAATGTGTGCCAATGAAAATTTCATCTTTTTCTTTTTTCAGGCCATAATAGTAAGATTTATCTTTTAACACTCAACAAAAATTTGAATTAAGAAAACCCAAAGCACTTCTTGTATTTTCTAACTACATTATCTGAACACTCCTGACACACATCTATAAAAAAACATAAGAAAGACTGTATACTCTTCCCTTATTCTTTATCTATCCTTCTGTTAGATTCTGATGCATATTTGATCTACATTTGACCCCAAACTCACAATTTTACTCAGTATTACTGTCTCTTTTTTCTCCAACATAACAACCAGATAATAAATAATACTTGTTTTGTTGTTTTCATCTCTTGCTGTTTCTGATTTTTATGAGTATTTTTGTATATGTAAATATTTGAACATTTATAATTAATTATTCATAGTTATAACTCCCCTACAGTATGTATGTCTTTTGGTTGATGAAGTTTCATGTGTCACCTTTTCAGAATGAATTTAAATTAAGATATTTTGTCTTTCAGTTTTTTTTTTTCTAAAATACCCAGAAAGGTCACTGAAACCGAATTACTAACTCAGCTTGTGTAGACCAACCTATATCTTCCTTAATGACTTTCTGAACCAAAAGCGAGTGGTAGGTTATTAGTCCAACTATCTTTGAAGACATTTGTAGCTCGCGATGTTTTCGGTTATCTGTGAAATCGCTTTAGCAGTCGATTAGCACATAAGTGGTAGGCAGTTGTTTTAATATGCTTCACTCCAAGAAGTTCACTAAATTCCTTGAATAAGTTTGACTGAAATTGTATCCCTATATATATAAATGCGTGTTACCAATTTGTCCCACAGGGAGAAATTGTAACATATGAATAAAACAATCAAAATGAAAAAAGCAAGAAGTGAGAGGGTCTTACTTGTAATATTTCCGGAAGGGGAGAATGGTCAAGCCAATGTGAGCTCTTCTACACTCTCTACCTGTGGGCTTGAGATGTCATCTAGTGCCTTAGCAGTCTGTCATCAGCAATATGAGCAGACAGACAGGTATTGTCTCTATGCATGCTAAATAGCAATTCTGCTTTTTACACCCCATGATCTCCTGTCATTTAGTGATCGTTGCATGACCCTCGTGACTTCATCCTAACCAAGGAGGGATAATCACCCTCTACATCTCTACAATATGTACTTCCATTTGAATACAAGTACATCACTAGATGCATTCAAAAAAGCAAATATTCAAGACTTCAATTAAAAGGGCACAGTAACTATGTATGTATGCGAAAGAGAATATATTGTTGATGTGAAAGAAGAATTTGCTTCATACAAATATGTTCAGAAGGAAGGGAAACAGTTAATTAGCAGTCGATGACTCTAGTGTTTGTAGCTGGCATTTTGTGAGTGATTTAAGTGGGGTTTCTCTGAAGTTGATGCAGTAACAAGTCAGTTTTATTTATTTTCTACTTCTGACTTTTTTTAGATTGCTGGTTTGCTTTTTTATTTTCAGATTAACTGTTGGCTCCCAGGCTTAGTGGTTTTAAAAACTAAATAGAACAATTTCCTTAGTTAATTATTCTACCAGAATGAAAAAAAATGGTGTGTTCTCTCTTACGTCCATCAAAATGAAACTTGTTAATTGAAGATAGGTTTTCTTTTTCTTCAAGAAAGCCAGTACACATTCTGTTTTTTTTTAGATCTCTTTTGTTAGTTACAAATTCTTTGTGGTGACTCCTGGCATTGGTCAATTTTTGTGTGGGTATCCATATGTGTTTAGCCTATAAATGTCTCATACAGAATTTTTCTATCTTGCTACACATATCCAAGATGCATTTAGATATGTACTCCAGATGGTGATGTCTACCTAGCAGCATGTGTGAATAGCGCATACAGGAAAAGTTTGTCAGTAAATACAAGAGGTAGCGGATTGCCAGTTAATCTTATCAAAAGCTCAAGTGAAAATGCACTACATCTTTGTTTAGCATGAAACTTCCCTGGGGAAAATGATGTTGGTGTTATGTTAGTGGATCCCATCCCCAACAGCATGGTCTTGAGGCATCAGTAGTTAATATTAGCTAGACATTTGGATCACTTACATAAGTCAATTTTGTTAAGTTTACCTAAATGCATTTGGTTTGTTCAAATGCTGTCATTGCACATTTTTCTTTTTAAAATGAGGTTCACTCTGTATAAGGCCCAGGAACTACTCAAGGTAGAGGGTTACAGAACAAGAGGTGCATTTTATGTGGATAACTGGGGAAGTTAACAATTATCATTGGACTTGATTAGATTAAGATTGCAGTGATCAAGAAAACATCCTCTTAGGATTTGAGTCCACAAAACAGTGGTTTGCAGGAAGATACTGTTTGTGTAGAACTAACTTCTCACCAATGGAATATGAAGGGAATGAGGGTGGTTTGCTAGACTGTGTGTGGCATGGTGGGTCCTAGCTGTGAAGGTTAGAACTGGTAGAACTAAGGAATATAGTTTACCTGAGCCCTTTCTATGGAAGTAGTGACAGAACAGTAAGAGGCTTGCTACATTTCGTCTTCAAGGTGGAAAATAATTTGTCACCCACAAGCGCATGGAGACACTTTTGTATTCTGTCAAGAAGTGAGGACAGGGTAGCTCCTGCCCGTATATAGCAGAATTACTCCATTTTAGACCTGATTTAGCTCTTTTAAAGGTAGAAAATAATACAAGGAGTCAGGTACTTGCTGGAGTGGTACAGGGAACTGACAATTTTTCCTGCATCTTTCAAATGGATCATATGCTTATCCAGGTCTTGATTTTTGTTTTTAACATATTAGTTAGAATATAGATGATTGAGAAGTAATCCAGAATAAATCATCAGTTATAATTTCCTTTGCAGTGGTATAATTCAGCCATTATCAATCTTGTGTTCCAAGAACTGAAGTTTGGGCATTCAAAAGGTACCTTTTTTGGCATTAACTTTTAGTTCAATTTGAGATAGACTATAGACAACTTGGTGTTAGCATGACATGTTATTTTGTATAAAACAAATGAAAATCTTCAAGATCGTTTTTCTGCTATCAGTGAGCATCAGATTGAGAAACTTCCTGCGGATTTGATTCGCCTCCAGTATGACAGGCTACTTTGTCTCCACTTCTTCTCAACAATATGCAATTTTTGACAAATTGAGCAAGAGTCTGTATTTCCTCAGCTATTTACACAAAAAATTGCAAATAAACAAAGTTCAGTGCTGAAAATTTTAATGTGTTTCACCAGTTCAAATTCAAAAATGACAAACTGGAGCAGTCTGAATTTCTACAACACAACTCTATATACCATTCTTTACTATTCTTCATCTTTTATGTAACAAGTCATTTCAGAATATGGGTGATCATGGTTCTTCACAATTTTCTGTCTTTTGGTGTTCTGAGTAATTTTGTACCTTATACCATCCATTCTTTTCTGTGTTCTACTGTCCATTCACACATACATAATAAATAGGTTATACACTGTTTTCTTCATCTCTCTTGTCTTCAGTATGTCCAGTGAGTATTAAAATTTTGTAGACACTCTTTTCTAAATTCCCCAGAAATTTCATCCATTTCTCTCTCTCACTCTGACTGTAAGTATGTTTCTTTGTTATTCTTGCTTAGTATTCAGAATGCCAATGATAAGTATATTTTTACATAGGTTCTGACATTAGGTACTGATAATTAGCAATGTGACGAAGTGGCTTTCAACTCTTCATGGACAGTCTAGTGGCAGGCTTACTAACATCTTTTGGCATGCTCAGTACCACTGGTTTATGTTCAGAAATGATTTCAGTCATGGAGTGGCACTCACTTCAGCCTCTGCAAATAAAGCAGTTGCTTATCCACTGGTCCTTCACAAACTGTCACTCCAATAAGTGCCTCCATTTCTATTTTCTCTCCAACAGCATTCTTTCTTGTAACTCAGCAAATTATCAATATACTCGCCTTCAGGCTATCTTTCTGAAATATTCTGCACTACTTGTTGCAAAGCTGGATCTTCTTTTGCTTTTCTTGCTCCTTTCATGGCTGTCATGAAGACACTTTCTAAATATAACATCATTATTGCATTTACATTATTCGGACTACTGTCCTCATCTTTGTTGCCATATTTATTCCAACATTTCAGCTGTTGTACACTCCAATCTTCTTCCGGTGGTTGGTATGTTGAACTGAACCCTTTATTTTGCTCACTGGGGTAGACTGTTCTAGTTCTTTCCATGTGCCATGTCTAATGGATGTCAGTTATCAGTTATCTCCTGCTTAATTCCCTCTCTAAGTTCTCCACCACCTTAACCAGGTATTGAACTCTCACTCTTTAGGTCCTGTCACTAGTCACTAATGCCTTTATTCACTGTGCTATGTGTCCTTGAAGGTTCAATCCGACATTCCAACCACCTGAAGAAGGTCGGAGCATACAATGGCTGAAACATTGTAATAAATATGGCAAATGATGTAAATAGTGTACATAATACCTCATCACAGAAATATAGACAGATACTGAAAGGCTGAATAAATATGGCAACAAAGATGAGGACAATAGTCCAAATAATGTAAATATTGTACATAATACCTCATCACAGAAATATAGACAGATACTGAAAGGCCGAAACGTAATAAATATGGCAACAAAGATGAGGAGAATAGTCCAAATAATGTAAATAGTGTACATAATACCTCATCTCAGAAATATAGACAGATACTGAAAGGCCAAAACGTTGTGATAAATAATTCGACAAAGATGAGGACAATAGTCCGAATAATGTAAATAGTGTACATAATACCTCATCTCAAAAATATAGACAGATACATGATTGCATTTGTTGCTTATGAAAATTTTTAATATCTCAACATTTTCATTCAACTGGCCAGATTTATATTTGAGCTTATAGATGTGTGCTAATAAAATCAAGCTCTATCTTTGAATAAATGCTTGTGCTGAACTCACTATGGGATTTTCGAACCCCAACAAAGCTATGTGCAGTTTGTAGTCCGCACTCCTGATAAATTTTCAACCTCATAAGTACTATTGAAATTTACATTACTTAAATGTTTTCTTCTTGAGATAGCTCTTATGTTCCCTTGCAGTTTTTCACATATGTGAGACATAATAGGTTTTTCTGAACCATTTGGCATAATATGCATTTGCAGTGGCCCATTATAGGGATTGGAAGGCCTGCATTTTTAAGACTCTTCTTGTCTCACTTCTCAAATCATGTCCTTACATAATAATGTATAAAGTAACTTGAGGGTTGTCAATAAATTTGGCAAAGCATGTTATAGTAATTAACTGTACTTAAAAAGTTCTTGGCTGAGTAATGTTTATCAGGCTTCGTGCTTAGTGAATGGTCTCACCCTTTTTTGCCAGAGAACTGACTCCACATTTGCTTGCAAGAAGCCTTAGTTTTCCATGTTGTATGCTAAAAAATTGTTTTTCTTTTCAACCCACAACTCATTTTCTTCAAAACTCTTTCCAGATTTTTGAGATGCTCTTTTTTATTTTTGACATTTACTGAGTAGGATTCAATTAGCGCCATTAAATATTTTTCAAGTCATTCAACATCGTGTCACTAAACTTCCTTGGATGCATTAAATTTTTCAATATAATGTTTCTGAGCCCAAATTTAGTAGAAACTAGTTTAAAAGCCTCCCTATCAGGCAGCATTTAAGCTAGCTCCTTTGGAGGGCTCTTGATTGGGCCTTCATCATGGCAGGTAGGGAGGAGTAGATGTGATAGACAACAATAAACTAAAGAACTCAAAATTGATCGCTGCAAAGTATTGCATTAATATTTAAGCTTACCTTTGAAAGGTTTAACAATAATTTTTCTGCTGCCACTTAATTTAAAGACAATTTGATGTACGTAGGTCCTTACTGGAAAATTCATTTCCTCGAAACTTGGTGTTGAATTTACTCAGCTTAAAACACTTTCTGGCTTTATTGCCAAATTTATAATGTTACAAGCATGTGTCACTCTGAGGTTGTTTATAATGGCATCTTTAACGATTTGTATTTCTACTTATAATTTATGTTGCTTCTTGATTGCATTTTTTATGCTAGTATTTGAGACTGAATTTGCTAGTTCATATCTAAGTACACTATCCATTGTTAATGCTATTATTTGGGCCACGCTAGTGGGTAACTTATTCGATTCCAAATAATCTTCTTGTGTATCGAAGGATTTGAGACACAATGCTTGTAAAATTGTTTTCTTAAGTATAACAGATTTACAAACATTGTGGGAGTTGCTGTTCAGGACATTTTCTAATAAGTCAATGATGACAATTACTGATATCATTCACTCCTGGTGGTAAAATTTTGACAATGTAGGCAAATTTGAGTCTTTGCCAGATAATTTCTACACCATAAAGACAGCTTTGCCTGCAGAAACTGTAGTGATAGAAAAATAAATAGAAATGAATAATGAGAAGACCAAATTTTGTCATCTCTAAAAATAAATGGATAATAAAAATCACCTGGCAACCAAAGCCATAGTTCAACCAACCAATCAGAATGCTTTCACAACCAGAATATAAGTCAATGAGAAGCAGAGCACATTTTTCAAAGCAGATTTATAAATGTGCATATAAATAGATGGAAAGTCAACCAAAATGAGAGTCAATGAATTAATTTGTTCATTGTCTGTTATAACTCACTCCTAGCGGTTATAATATTATGTCTCACTTAAGCTACTTGCTGTGACATGATTAGAAAATCTTTTCAACTGATTCCAATGAACTTTCTCTGACTGACTTTGAGTTCTTTATTTAAGGTGTCTTGCCTAGTTCATTTTGTGTTACCAAGGCTGTCTTAATTACTCCGCAACATCCTCACCTTTGAGATTTTTTTTCACTAGTAAATATTTTATTTTAATACTTAGTATTAACACCCCTCCTCATTCTGGAGAGTTCACCACATACTGAACTTTGTATTTCTTTCATTTTGTCTTAACCTTTTGTTTTTCCATATGTTTCCTTTTTCTGGTAATCATACTTGGGGTGTTAGAACATCAAAAATACCATCCGGTACTTGCATAGGTTCTACCTTTCTCTCGGGCATTTCTTCAGTAAACCTTTTCTCTAACTGATTCCAGTGCCTTTTATGCTCACATGTTTTTCCTTACACCATATATATCATTTTTTGTGACATTATTACACCTTCTTCCGACATTTCTTTTCCATTTTTATATACTCTGAAAAGAACTTTTTCAACAATTTTGAAAAATTTGTATCCTTTTTGTTATTCGTTCTCATTCTTTTTTAACCTGGTAACAACTTGTTGAACACCAATTTAATTCTTCTTGCAAAAATCAATTCTGCTGGTGACATGCCAGTCAGAGTATTGGGATTTGGCATTATCTGGTATACTCTCAAGAATTTTTGTAGTGCTTCACTCACTTTGTCATTGCTTGCTTTTATAAAAGCTCTCTTAAAAATACCTACAAACCATTCAGCTTGTCCGTTTGACCTTGGGTGATACAGTGAGATAGTAATATGTTCCATCGAGAACATTTTACAAAATTCTTTAAATTCATAAGCAGTGACTCCAAGACTATGGCATCCGGAATGCCATATCTTGCAAATAGTTCAGGTAAAAAATTCACTGTAACCGTGGAAGTTGGTTTTTTGAACTTACAAATTTCAAGCCACTTAGTAAAGCTATCCACTACCACAAGATAATGTAATCTGATTATTGGACGTGCAAAATCTATATAAAGTCTTAACTACAGAGTATCTGTCTTTGGACAAGGTAATAATTTTGTGGTAGGTGATTTTGCTGCCAGGCTGCAGTAATGTATTTGTAATATATCTGTAGTAATCTGTTTCACATTCCTCACTGCTATGTCTTATTCCTTGAACCTCACAGCTGGCTTGTTCAAATGCATTCCTCACCATCCATAATCCTTTTCTTGCCCAAAGACAAAATCTACTGGCTTTTATGTGTACCTCAGTCAGTTATGCAGATTTTTTCATGCCTACCTATAAGCACTAAGGCACTAGTTAATTTGCATGACCGTGTATGGTACAAGCGATTTTGTGCCTCTTTCACTGGGGAGATAGACCATGGCCATTAGGCAGACATAACCTGTGCAGACTTTTATTAATTTTTCAGTATCTTGATCCATTTTGGTCCAGTATACATAGCTTCTCATAAGAAATTTAATTCTTGAAATTCCCAGATGTCCACTAGGAAATTCATTTAATATCTGCTTTTATAATATGATAGGTATTACTACTCTTTGTGCAAACATCAGTACTTCACGATATAGCAAGTAAGTGTTCAAGTCTGGATTATGTTCTAAAAATCATCTATGTATCTTTCTTAATTTCTTTTAGCCATTTTTTTTTTATTTTTGAAATAAACATGTCTTGTTCTGCTTTTACTTTTATTTATTCTGGTAGTTGACATACTACATTGCATAAAATATTTTTTTAATTTCTATTTTACTTTTAATGTTGCAATAACAGTGTCCTGAAATGGTTCACTATTTTTTGGTTTCAATGTTGATAGACAATCAGCATGTCCTAATTTTTTTGGATGGTTAAATACTTTCATAAGGTGGTACTGCAGTGTTGTAATCTATTCACTGTATGCATAGGGATTCCTTTTTGAACTATAAATTGGTAATAGAGGACAGTGGTCCATCTGTAAACAAAAACTCCTTCCTTGTAAAAATTGGTGAAGTTTTTTCACTGCAAATATTGCTAATGCCTCTTTTTTGATCAGGTTGTAGTTTTTTTTTCTGCCTGCAGTAGTGAATGTGAAGCATGTGTGATGACTTTCATGTTACCATCATCATATTTATATAGAATTACCACTCATATAGCATAGTCACTAGTATCTGATGCCAATACGATTTCTGCTTTCTGATGTTAGTATTTTCTTGACATCGTCAAATATCATCTGACACTTATCAGTCCAGTCCCTCTCTGTGCCTTTTTTAAGAAAAATTGTTCTGTGGAGCTCCCAAACTCTGCATATTAGGTATATAGATTTCATAATAGTTTGCTAGTCCTAAAAATGCTTTTTTTTTTAAAACTCATAGCTTGTCCACTTACATTTTTACAATAAATATTTATAGATAAATACCACAACTCAAATAATTCTATCCAGTCAGTACCAAATAAGTTTGTATCATTTTTAACATACAAGCCTTAGATTTTACACACTTGTTACAAAATGAAACATTACAAATCATTTCACCAATAAGAAATAATTTCTTACCTGACACACCATGTGCAGTTTTTTGAAATTCTTTTTAATGTTGGTTTACCAATTGCTTTCTGTGTGGCTTCATTAATTACTGTGATATCACTACCAATGTCCATTTGCATTTTTACATGCACATTGTATTCGCATACAAAAATCTCCTTTGGTTTGCTGTAATTATTTTTTCCATTGCAACGATGTGTTTGAAATTTTTTTATGTGAGAACTTTTCCTTGATTTAATTTTACATTGTGACTTTTTATATCCTATTTTTCCACACTTGTAGCACTTTGGATTCCTAAAGGGAAGGTCGTCTCCAATATGTACACTTCCACATTTGACACATGGATTATTTTTTCTTTTTCCACATTTTTCTTTAGCTTGTATGTATGCACATTCTTTTTCTTCAGTTTCTTCCATATTGTGTCTTAGATTTAGGATTCTCTGAAATTTGTCCAATATTTCTTGTAATATTAGTTTGTGCTTCTGTTCAAGTTTCATTAGAATTCTAGCACTTATGTCTGTGTATTTTTTCACTGTTAACCCTTAAACAAAAATTAAGTCTTTAAACATTCCAGAGTCAGTTTGTTTAATGTGAATTTTCACACTCCTTGTATATGATTCCAGCATATATGACAAAATCTCCATCTTTATTTTTTCATCAGATTCATGCACTTCCAACAAGTATTGAATAAAAAAGTTTTCTCATTAAAAATTTTAATCAGAATGTTTACTGTTTTTAAAAGCAAATTTCTCTTGATTTTTTTTTTTTTTTTGTTTTTTTCGGTAGTAGAAAATTACAGTGTTTTTATGTTCTACTAGTGCTAACTTTCTCAACAAAAGCCTTGTTTATTTTTCGTCTTCCCAGTCACTGCATTCTTCTCTGGAAATTTGCTTGTATCTTCTAAAATAAACAGAAAAGATAATTTTACCATCTGAATTGTATGTAAATTCAACTATGATATTTGGCACTGCTTTGGGAGTGAAAGAACTTGGGGAATTTTCCATTTATTTCCGTATTATTTCAATTAAATTTTGTTGTTCTTTCTGGAATTCCAACAATTGCTGTTGTTGCTGTTGCATTTTTAACACTTGGGCTAATAATTCTTCCATATTTAAAAAAATATCTGTTTTTTTTCTTTCTTTCTCTTTTTACACATACCAAAAAAAAATTAAACCAACATGGTTCTAATTTCTCACTGTCACTGTTATCATGTGTGCTGAAGGAAAAAGTACTTTTTCCCACACTGTATGAGTTTTGATTCCTCATTGCTACTATTATAACTCGCTCCTAGTGGTTATAATCTTATGTCTTGTTTAGGCTTCACACCATGATGTCATTAGAAATTCTCCTTCACTGACTCCAACATTTAGTATTGCATGTAAACGAGATACTGCTATAAAAGCAGTATACCACAGCAAATGCCAGCCAAGTTACCATCTGTTGACCTGATAACATATATTCCAGAGCTTACTCTACTTCATAGCACAACAGACTTCCTCTCATTCTGAGTTCTTTATTTAAGGCATCATGCCTAGTTCATTTTGTGTTATCAAAGCTGTCTTATTTACTCCACAACATTGTCCAAAGCTATGGTCATTTTAATATGCCCAGAAACAAAATACAACATTTACACAACTTGCTGGTTACCATAGATGGCTATACCATTCTGCTACATTTATAAATATCTATCTTCCTTCACCACATGGTCAAGCAGCAGCTACTACATTGGAATACATACATACATATACATATATATAATTACTTCTTCCCGAACTTTTTCTCTTTATCTATTATGCACCAGGACTTTTACACTTGAACTTCAACTTTCACCTTATCCTTCTGTATTATTATATTGTGTATATAATGTTTTATTTTGTATTTATCAACATTGTGCATTTTTTTTTTTTAAATCATTTCAGAAAACCAATATACATCCAAACCAAATATACCAATATGTGGTGGGAACGGACATTGTCATAAGATAAACAACTTATCCATAACTGATAACCTCTTATCCCCCATAAAATAACTTAATTGTAATTAAAAAAAAAACATGTAGGTCACAGATTTACTCACAGAAATTTAGGAATAAAATAGTTTTGTTTGCCTGAACATTATTAAGTGAAATATATGTCTTTTTTTGGAATGTTTGTATATGTTTTATGTTTAAGAAATAGTTAAAACAAAAAGTGTTGATTTGATGGTCACTAATTATTTCTGGGGATTGCAAAAGCTTGTCACCAGAAGTTGCATTATTGATTCTATATCACCAGTCACTATTTTATAGTGGACATATAGTTAGCCCTGTCCTTGTATGTTTTAATCTCTATGAAGGGTGTAAAGTAATTTTCTGACACATAGGGTGTTAAGAGTCCAGAAACAGAGAGAAACAATTGATTTTCTTTATTACAAAGGCAAAGTTAGTTTTCCTCCTTTGACAACTAGCAAGTAGAGGAATTAGTGGTTGTGGTTTGTGAAGGTACAATATGAATCTGGAGTTAGTTTTTATCATGTCTGGATTCCGGTTAATGGATTTATACTCTTATGTCCAATACCAGCAAAGGCAAAGAGTGAAAAGAGAGAGAAAGAGACTTATTTTGGAATTCTGAGATTGAAATAATCTGATTAAGGCATTTCTGTTCCCTCTACTTATTTATTTATTGCACAATGGAAAAAGGGTTTATTTTATTTATTTTTATTATTTTTTTGTAACTGTCACAATATATCCCCACCCAGAAATTGAGCTTCTAAGTGAAACAGTGGAACTCATTCTGTTTGGAAAAGACTATACATCTTAGAGCATGTAGTTCCAGAAGAAGGTTGGCTCTGACACAATTGAAACCTCAAAGAACACTTGTCTGAAGTGTCGTTCTCAACTTTAAGTTAATTTTTCTTGGTATTGTCACTATCAGTTGGTGGTCTTCAGTTGGAAGTAGTAGTTGTTGAATTACAGGCATCAGCCTGTTCAAAGACACATTTGTCTGGTGAAGCTCATTTATAAATTACTTTTCAAAAAGTGCAGCAAACAATCCAATGGTCACCTCACTTTGATGAATTTTAATCAGACATTTATTTAGATCTTGGGAAATTAAAGGTTTTGGAAACTTGTGTAGGTGTTAGTTACCTATTCTTTGGTAATGGACTCTCCCATAGATAATAAGTAGGAGTAGCAGTGGCAAGTCTGCAGAACGGTGTTGAGAATGTCAGTCGAGATTCGGACATTTGAAGTACCAACCATCACAAGTAGATTTGCTGCGTCATTGACTATTATTTTCCAAGTTCCTAACATTTTGTACGACTTATTAGAAATACAAGCCTCCACTGTGAAAATACTCCACAACAGAAGGCAACCCTCTGAGAAAACACCATCCAGTTTCTAATAACTTACCTTCACATTGGTAAAAGCCAAGGTTCCTCAAGTTTTTAAAGTTTTTATGAACAGAAAGAATATTTCTGAAGTATACATGGCCCAGTGGATAAAAGCATTGGTTGAAGTAATCCAAAAAGTGATTTGACCCAAAGAGTTGTATGTTCAATACTTGGAGAGTTGGCTTACAAAAGGGAATTAACTGAAACTGATATATTCAAAAAAGGCATGGCACATGGAATTAGAACAATCTACCCCCATAGACTAAATAAAGTTTGAAATTCCAATGTATATCACACTGAAGAAGGTTTGAGCACACAGTGGCTGAAACATTGTGAATATTGCAATAAATATGAGGACAATAGTCCAAACAATGTAAATAGTGTAAAAAGAAAGAATAATATTCATTTTTGCAAGACAGTGAAACATCCTTTAGATTTAGTGTTCATTTGTAATATTTATAATTGTAAACTAAAATATAAGGCCAAAGAAATTCTGATGAAGGGACTGGTCTGACAAAAGAAGAGTGTTTTTGGCAAAATTTTAAGGACTATGTCTGCTGATAATTTGTGGATGACTGGTATCCTTTGTTGAACTGTTTTTTAAAGTATTATCTATCTGCCTTGAAAACCAGCATTTGGAATCATGACTTTTTATCTTTGCTTTAAATGGCTTCTGGAGCTAGTGGGAAAAATTAGTTGTAAGTCAGGATCTTGTTTTTACTAAGCTTACTTTAACACAAAGCCACAATAGAGAAGCACCTTGTGTGGTTCAAATTCACTATTCAAGTGAATTGGTTTGTCAAGCAAGCATGCTACCCATTGTGCTACAGCAGACACTGAGTTGCTATAAAATTAAAAAGACACATATTAGCATCACATTTGAAATTTCTAGGGTACATAACAAGGAAAGAAGGCTTGGAAAATTTGACACTCACAGGATATATTAAAGGCAAGAGGGACATAAGAAAACAGTGCAAAACCTACCTAATGAGCTTATGTAAATGGATGGAAGAATAGAGTTTAGAGATAACAATGGCAAAATTTATTATGAACTACAAAGGACAAGAAATTGTGGAGAACCATGATCCCAAATACCCTGATGTTTCACAGTACATATGTCAGGCTATGGAGATATACGCATTAAATTTGATAATTGGAAATTATTTTGGAGATTATGCATCAGTGGTGCTTTACTGTTAGTAACAGTTGTCAAGTCACAGAAATAGACCAGGTTCTAGATGGCCATGAAGCTCACTAAGATCAGTGTATTCTCTGGGTAACAGTTGCAGGCCACACAGCATCCATAGCACAGATCAGACTAGACCACAGCAGTGTCAAAATGGATCACTGAGAATGTGTCAAGACTGTGGGCACATATACAGTGTTTTAATAAGGGGCTGAGTACTTTTGATACACACTTTTTATTGATCTGCATATGTGATCATTTATTGTAATCCAGAACTGCTATGTCATATCTAATGCTGGTCAATTTCCTTACAGATGAAGATACAACTTGAAGCAATAGAAATGTGCCTTAACAGACACATACTGAGTGAGAATACCAATGGCAGAACATGTGAACAATATTAACATACAGGGAATTTTAAACTGAACCCTTTATTTAATCTACAGTGATAGACTGTTCTCATTCCACTGTCCATATCTAGCAATATCTTGTCTAGTTTTTATTTTCAGTACTATTGCTCACCTATTTCCACTGAGTCTAAGTTCACACTGCCCAGCCCAGGGATTGAACTTACAATTACTATGTTACTAAATTCAATGATTAAACCAGTGCTTTAATCAATTAGGTTATTAAAGCGTTGATTCATGAATTTTGTGACTTGTGATAACAGCAAAGATGAGGACAACAGTCTTAAAGTAGATCATGTTAATTATCGTTGGCACATATATGTAGTTATGCATTCAATTCTCGAAATGAAGTTATAAAACTTATATTTTATTTATATATATATATATATATATATATATATATATATATATGTGTGTGTAAATATTCTCAGATAGAATGTATCTGTAGAAGGGACAGAATGAATAAAGAGACTTTATCAAAGCAATGTAGGATTTATTATGCTGTAATGTGTCATAATTTAAAGTCTGGTAAAAAGTAAAGTGAGTCAGTAATATTCAATAATTCTTTTTTTTAAATGAATATTGTTTGGATTGTGATCAGTATTATGAGATGGACATTTGTGCTTATATTTTCAAGGCTAAAGTAATTGATTTAGCAATTTTCTTTTGATTTTTCAACATATTTGCTGTTGTGTATGTCGACTTGGGAAAGTATTAATTTCTTTAGGAAAGGTGAAATTGGGAAAAAAACTGAGGTGTAAAATTGATATTTTGATTATATATATATATATATATATATATATATATATATATATATATATATATATAAGTGATTTTCTTTATATATATATATTCTTTATTGAAAAGAATTATCTAGATCTTTATGGTTCCATGTTGAAAAAACAAGTCATTTAAAATTAATTCTTTTTTCTTTTTCTTGCAGGTAAGTCAGTTAAAAGAGCCTGATGTTAAAGTTGATGAAATAAACCACAGGTATTTATCTGTATTTTATTTTGTAATGCTTTTGGCATTATGATAAAGAAAAATAAATCAATGTATACATTGAAATTCAGGAGACATATAAAAGATTGAACTTGATTTTAAATACTCAAGGACACATGGCACAGTGGATAAAGGCGGTGGTTAGATCCAGTGACAGGACCCAAAGGGTGTGAGTTCAATACCCGGTTAAGGTAGTGGAGGGGGAATTAGCAGGAGGGGAATTAGCAGGTGATCTGACATCCATCAAATGTGGCACGTGGAACTAGAACAGTCTACCCCAGTGAGCGAAATAAAGGGTTCAGTTCAAAATTTCAACCACCTGAAGAAGGTCGGAGCGTACAAAGGCCGAAACATAAATATGGCGACAAAGATGAGGACAATAGTCTGAAGAATGTAAATAATGTACATAATACCTCATCTCAGAAATATAGACAGACTTTGATTTTAAATACTTTTTAAACCCATTTCAGTGTAAAATTTTTCTTGTCATGTTGCTAATTGCAGATTTACTTGTAGTACTTCAACAATTTTTCTTGATTTTGTTTGAGACAAAATGATATAAATGAGTTTTTAGGGAATATGATGAGCTTACTTACTCTGTTATTATATATTGATCTGTATTATTTCCCTTGTTTCATCGGATATTTTGCATATCTGTTGAAATCACGCCATCAAGGTATAAAGGACCTCATTTTTTATCATTTTTTTTTTCTTAAAACATTTAACCCCTTAAACTTAGAAACTTTTGAGCAGCACTTGTTCATGCTTGTGTGTTTGTGTGTTCAGAGTATCATTAAGGGAAATAACTCTTTTGTCTATACCTTAACATCAGTAATATCCCTTGTTAATTGATTATTTTGTTAATTGATTTTTTCTGATTTTTTTTTTTTAATTTACAAAGTTAATTTCTTTCCTTTTGTATTATTCATAAAAATGCGTTTCCTTAATTGAAGTTCACTGATCATATTATCATTATCCATTTAAGAGTTTGAATTCATTATTTCAAGAAAAGGTAAATTTTATCTATATTTTTGAGATGAGGTATTGTAACTATTTTCACTATTTACATTGTTTGGACTGCTGTCCTCATCTTTATTGCCATATTCACAACGTTTTGACTGTTGTATGCTCTAACCTTCTTCAGGTGATATACATTGAAATTTTGAGCCAAACCCTTTATTTAGTCCATGAATAAAAGCACTGATTGAGTAATCCAAAAATGACTTAACCCAAAGAGTTGTGAGTTCAGTACTCGCGGAGAGAATAAAAACTTAGAGAGTTGAGTTACTAAAGGGAATTAACTGATGCTGAGATATTCAAAAAACGCATGGCATATGGAATTAGAACAATCTACTCCCCACAGACTAAATTAAGGGATTCAGTTTGAAATTCTAAAGTATATCACCTGAAGAAGGCCAGAGTGTAAAATGGTCGAAACATTGTGAACATGGCAATAAAGATCAGGACAACAGTCCAAACGATGTAAATAGTCTAATGGGTAAAGTGTTTCATTTTTTTTCTTAGTATAGCAGGATAAATATTTGTTGATAGGCATTAAAATAGATACACAAGATTCCAGCAGAGTGCACTGATTTAAGTCTGAGGACATACCTGCATCAATATTTAAAATTTGATAATTAAAATAACATATGAAATTTTCAAAGGCAAGTCAAAAAGTCACATGAAATGTGGATTAACATAAACAACAGGCTTCAGAAAAAAAAATACTAAAAATAAAATCTAAATTCAGATTATAAAATTTATGGACATGGTCGAAAACACATCATGAGGCATAAAAGAAGAGCAACTTTCAACTAATCTCTGTTGGCTTGAGTAAATTCAGAAACTTATCCACTTAAAAAATGATTAATATGAGACTTTGCAACAGGTTGTGGTCAGTCAACACAGAAAGTTAGCCAATCTACACTAATTTATGCCGATTAATTCCTTTTAGCTAAAGAGATAAAAAGTAGCTAGAGCTGAAAAGACACCCCAACCACAAGTTATTATCCTTGTATTTCATTTTCCTCTGTCAACTACTAATAATGGCAATTACATAAGCTGTGAAATTTTCTATCAGACACATGTTCATTTCTATGAGCATTTCAAATAATAAGTCTATTTACTATGAAAAGATACATTCATAAACATCAAACTAAAATGCACTATAATAAGCCAAAAGTTTGTTGTAAATATGTAAATAATTGCAATTTTAAATTAAATCACAATTATTAGAATATTATTTATATTAATAAATTACTCATGTCCCTATATACCCAACCCTGTCAACATCAAAATCTGTTTTACACCCCAGCATGGAAAGTGTTACATAAACAAATGAATCTGGACATCTTCTTTATGTACTTTGTCTCCTCAGGATGTTGGTGGTCATGGCTCTCCACAATTTCCTGTCCTTTGTAGCTCTTTTTATTTTATTTGCCTAAAACCTTTACTTTTATTTGATTTCTTTGACTACATTTTGAAATTAAGTGAGTCCTTTCACAAATTTTTTCTGGTAGAAATTTTCAACCCAGTCCACCACTGGTTATGTCTATAAGGCAATTAATACTTCTGTTATACCCAAAATGCAAATAATACTTTCATTATATCCATAAGGCAATTAATACTTCCATTATATCCATAAGGCAATTAATACTTCTGTTATACCCAAAATGCAATTAATACTTCCATTATATCCATAAGGCAATTAATACTTCCATTATATCTATAAGGTAATTAATACTTCTGTTATACCCAAAATGCAATTAATACTTCCATTATATCCATAAGGCAATTAATACTTCCATTATATCCATAAGGCAATTAATACTTCCATTATATCCATAATGCAAGTAATACTTCTGTTATACCCAAAATGCAATTAATACTTCCATTATATCCATAAGGCAATTAATACTTCCATTATATCTATAAGGCAATTAATACTTCTGTTATACCCAAAATGCAATTAATACTTCCATTATATCCATAAGGCAATTAATACTTCCATTATATCCATAAGGCAATTAATACTTCCATTATATCCATAAGGCAATTAATACTTCCATTATATCTATAATGCAAGTAATACTTCTGTTATACCCAAAATGCAAATAATACTTTCATTATATCCATAAGGCAATTAATACTTCCATTATATCCATAAGGCAATTAATACTTCTGTTATACCCAAAATGCAATTAATACTTCCATTATATCCATAAGGCAATTAATACTTCCATTATATCTATAAGGCAATTAATACTTCTGTTATACCCAAAATGCAATTAATACTTCCATTATATCCATAAGGCAATTAATACTTCCATTATATCCATAAGGCAATTAATACTTCCATTATATCCATAATGCAAGTAATACTTCTGTTATACCCAAAATGCAATTAATACTTCCATTATATCCATAAGGCAATTAATACTTCCATTATATCTATAAGGCAATTAATACTTCTGTTATACCCAAAAATGCAATTAATACTTCCATTATATCCATAAGGCAATTAATACTTCCATTATATCCATAAGGCAATTAATACTTCCATTATATCTATAATGCATTATATCTATAATGCAAGTAATACTTCTGTTATACCCAAAATGCAAATAATACTTTCATTATATCCATAAGGCAATTAATACTTCCATTATATCCATAAGGCAATTAATACTTCTGTTATACCCAAAATGCAATTAATACTTCCATTATATCCATAAGGCAATTAATACTTCCATTATATCTATAAGGCAATTAATACTTCTGTTATACCCAAAATGCAATTAATACTTCCATTATATCCATAAGGCAATTAATACTTCCATTATATCTATAAGGCAATTAATACTTCTCTTATACCCAAAATGCAATTAATACTTCCATTATATCCATAAGGCAATTAATACTTCCATTATATCCATAATGCAAGTAATACTTCCATTATATCCATAATGCAAGTAATACTTCTGTTATACCCAAAATGCAATTAATACTTCCATTATATCCATAAGGCAATTAATACTTCCATTATATCTATAAGGCAATTAATACTTCCATTATATCTATAATGCAAGTAATACTTCTGTTATACCCAAAATGCAAATAATACTTTCATTATATCCATAAGGCAATTAATACTTCCATTATATCCATAAGGCAATTAATACTTCTGTTATACCCAAAATGCAATTAATACTTCCATTATATCCATAAGGCAATTAATACTTCCATTATATCCATAATGCAAGTAATACTTCTTTTATACCCAAAATGCAATTAATACTTCCATTATATCTATAAGGCAATTAATGCTTCTGTTATACCCAAAATGCAATTAATACTTTCATTATATCCATAAGGCAATTAATACTTCCATTATATCCATAAGGCAATTAAATTACCCAAAATGCAATTAATACTTCCATTATATCTATAAGGCAATTAATACTTCCATTATATCCATAATGCAAAATGCAATACCCAAAATGCTACTTCCATTATATCCATATTAATACTTCCATTATATCTATAAGGCAATTAATACTTCTGTTCACCCAAATATCCATATCCATGCAATTAATACTTCCATTATATCCATAATGCAAGTAATACTTCTGGGAAAAACAGATTTCCTTTGTATCCTTTATGTATCATTTTTTTTTTTAAACTATTTTCTTTCTTTGTATATCAGTTTGGTTACGAACAAAAAAAAAATACACTTCTTTAATGAAATATTAAATTTTGCATGGCTATGAGTAATTTCAGGCTTATATACACTGATATACCAAAAGTCATAGGATTAGTGCCTCAAGTGGGCATTAGAATAGCAAAGGACACCTGCTAAGTAAAGTATATTAGGGAAAAATTATTAAAGTAGATCCTGCAACAGAAAACTATGATGAAGAGTAATAACCAGAGTGGCATACACATCATAGGTGATTTGGGCCAAGAATCATAAAAATTTAATTGCAAATTCATCTTATGGATTACCCTAGGCCTACACAATGTCAGTGCATTGTGTGTTGAAAATATGAAAGTTTTGGCCAATAGCAAGATAAGAAACATGGAAAACAAATTACATTCATGCAAATTGTAAAAAATTAAATACTTTCCTTTCCATTACAAACAACACGACATAAATTCACCTTGAGGGGAAGAAACACTTTGAAAGAAAAACAATATTACCAACGTGGAAACTCCTGAAAACAGGTAAACTAAAGCATTAATACTTGATAGTCATCGTTTCCTTAAAAATGGGAAATCCAAAGATAGAAACTGGAATAGTAAGTGAAACAATGTTTCACTTCAAAAGGGGTCTTCCTATATTGCTGTTGTAGTTGGGTGAAGGGCTTCTTTGGCCTTGATGTTTAGATGTTGGATGTGGCTGTCAATTTGCTGTCTCTGGAATCACTGGTAATAATTTGGGTTTGAATCTGGACTGTTCACTTTTCCCGCAAGGCAGTAATTTAGCCCAGGAGCAACAATGTGCCATGAAGGTGGTAATTTTCAACTCTATCTCATAAGTTTTACAGTTTCTTAAGAAGACATTGCAGAATCCTTATGATGACACCTTTTAAGAATGTGAATGGCTGTGGTGATTTCATATTTAACTAGGATATTCCTAGAAGGTCTGGGTGTTGATTGGCCAAGTGAGTTGTGATGTCATTAATATTCAAGCCACTAGGATGAGTTATGTAAATATAATGCTGAAAACATATAAGACTAAGAAAATCCTGATGTCAGCAAAATTTCTTCAATAGAAGCTATGAGTCACATTTTCAATATCCTGAAGTTTCACTAAGGTAATAAAATTTGAAATCAATAAAAAATATTTTTTATAAGTATTAAAAAATAGGAAAATTTCATTAAAAGAAAGAATACTGACTATATTTCTGAGATGAGGTATTATGTAAACTATTTACATTATCTGGACTATTGTCCTCATCTTTGTTGCCATATTTATTACAACGTTTTGGCCGTTGTATGCTCCGGCCTTCTTCACATGGCACAGTGGATAAAGGCATTAGTTAGATCCAGTGACAGGACCCATAGAGTTAAGGCAGTAGAAAACTTGGAGAGGGGAATTAACATGAGATAACTGATAACTGACATCCATTAAACATGGTACGTGGAACTAGAACAGTCTACCCGAGGTTCAGTTCGACATTCCAACCACCTGAAGAAGGCAGAGCATACAACGGCTGAAACATGATAAATATGGTGACAAAGATGAGGACAATAGTCCAAACAGTGTAAATAATGAAAAGAATACTGACCTGTTATGTAATATCAGTCCTCCTATATTATAACAAATACTGCACTATCTCCTTATTGATGAAGAAAAAAATTTAAGACAATAATATGGTTCTACAGATGGATGCTTAGACTACCAAGGACTGAATATGTGACTAACAACACAGTTCTGGAGAAAATGGAAATAAAAAGTATACTTAGAATCAGAAAGAGACTAGAGTGCATAATGAAGAAAAAAGGCTTGGAGAATTTGACACTCACAGGACTTACAGATGTCAAGAGGGACAGAAGAAAGCAGTGAATAACTTACCTAGCAAGCTTGTATAAATGGTTAGCAAAACAGTGATTAGAACTGATAGCAAAAAACAAAACTTACTAAGGGCTACAAATTAAGTTGGGGAGAGCTATAATCATCCATGTCCTGAAGGGAAATGTCACACAAAAGAAGAAGATGATTGTGTAGGAGTTCATCTAATTTCAATTCTACAAGTGATTGGAAGACCTCTGGTGAGATGTTAGACTGTGCTATTTAATAGCTATCTACAACTCTGTGATATTTGTTAGTAAATAATATTCCTTACAAATATACCTCTTCACCAAATATCATAAATGCTTGCTTGGTCTCAAGTTTGGTGAATATGTGGTTATGCCATTCATTAAAATTGTCCAGAATACTCCACAACTTGAGCTTGATAATTCTGTTGCAGCAATTCATCATTGTTTAGATATGTGGTGTGCATAAATGGTTGCAAATGGTTGCAAATGGTTACTGAACATTGCAATGTAGCAGTCAATGGTTGATAACATTTTTAGGCAGACCAGTGAACCCAACCTCTCTGCGTGAGCAACACTCCACACTGTTATGAAGCCATGAGTAGCCTGAACACTTCTTTGTTGACAAATGGGATCCATAGTTTTATAGTTTTCACTACACCTAAATCCTGACATGAGCACAAAACAACAGAAACTGTGACTCATTGAACATGCCAGAAATTGCCAGTCCTTCAGGGTCAATTAACAACATCACAAGCCCTGGTGTTAACAAGGAGACCCTGGTGAGTTTTTATTTCCTTTTTTCTACGGAAGCTAAAGAATGCTGAAATGAATTTCTGGATATGCCTTTAGTACATCTGGCACTGAATCTGGATTTCATCTAAGCCAATTTTGCTTGTCTATTAAGTGCAGAAAATACCTCTGGTCTCTATCATTTGATCTGAACCAGTGTTTCCAGCTACTGCACAGTTAATGATGGACAGTAATACTTTCCACCAATAGTTATGTAACACTATAGATTTAGGGGTATCAAATGTCCCCATTATTTCAGAAATGGAGTGTCCCATCCATTTGGTAATTAGCATGCCCAATTTGAGCTCAAGTAATTTATGACACCAAACTTGTGTCCAAACTGGCTCACCAGATGGCAGAGCACAAATGATATATGTCTAGACATTTGTATATCATGCTAGGGTAGAACCGCCTAACATTAGTTATCCCATGACTTTTGGCATGTCAGTGTACATATGTACACACACACACACATATATATATATATATATATATATATATATATATATATATATATATATATATATATGTATATCTCTCTCTCTCTCTATATATATATATATATATGTGTGTGTGTGTGTCTCTCTCTCTATATATATATATATATGCATCTATATATGTGTCTATATGTGTGTGTGTGTCTATATATGTGTGTGTGTCTATATATATATATGTGTGTGTGTGTGTATATATATGTGTATGTGTGTGTCTATATGTATATATATATGTGTGTGTGTGTGTCAATATAGATATATATGTGTGTGTATCTATATATATATATATATATATATATATATATATACACGTGTGTGTGTCTATATATATATATATGTGTGTGTGTGTGTGTGTCTAAAAATTTAGGTACAAATGAAAATATATTAGTAAAAAGACAATATGAATTAAGAAAAAAGAAAAAACTATAATTTACCTTATAAAGTCCATCTGTCGATGGAACATGTCAGTAAAGAATAGGTTTTCATTTTGTCTTTAATCATATATATATAAATATATATATACACACACACACACACACACATATATAAAATATAACATTAAATTGTTGATCCTTATCTAAAAAATATTTGTCAAATTGTATTGTTGTTTCTTACCACATGATAAACTGCCCCACATTTAAAACATTGAGTTGCCTTGTGTAAGAACAATCAACAACATAATTCTGTTTAATCTTTATTGAAACACTATCATTTTGCATCAAGCACTGTGCTTTCATTTTCAACACTCACTGAGCACTATATATATATATATATAAATTACCAGCCTGAATGTTTGCAAAAAACCTCTCCCACATTCACATTTAATAAGACAGTATTAGTTAGATGAGGTAAAATTACAGGTAGTCTATGCCATCTGCATAAATCTGCCTACAAGATGCTTCAAATTTGCATATAAGACTCAGGGGATATTTTTTATATCTTATTTTTGGGTGGGCAAAGGAGGATCATATAAGCCATCAAATTGGTAATTATCTGCAACTAGATGACATGTTGTTTAAATAAGAACCAAAATTGTTTACTGTTATGAATGCAGCAACTGAATTGCAGCTCTTGGGAAGCCATCCAAATGTTATCAGATTTCCATTGTTATTAGAATGTCTTTGTCTGTCACATTCAATCAAGCATTATGAACATATATAAATGTATATGTAAAATCCATATTTTAAACAGAAAAAAATAACTTGCTTAAACCAAAAAGACTAAACCAACAACAGGGCCAGTATTTTGAGCAGAATTATCCAATTTAAGGACAAATCATATTCAGTTGAAGGCAGATTTGGGCTTTTATCCAGGTCTTCCTATATTTTCATTTTACATATTTTTTTCTGCTTTTAATCTTCTGCATAACATGAGGAGACATGAATTACTAATTTACTCTTTTTTTTTATTACTTGGAGCCATAAGCAGTTAATCTTAATAAAAGATGCTGAAAATGGATGTCAAACATTGATCGTATAACAAAAGAAGAAAATACACATGAGGGAATAGCATCAGTGTTTATGTTAACAACTCTAGAATATGCAGATAAGTTTTTGAACAAACTGAGTTTAGAAAAGAAAAAAAATCAAATATTATAGTTATTAATTCTGCAGATGGTGTTTTTTTTTTCTATCCATATTAATACTTTAAGAATAAAACAGATTGCACTATATTACTATAGCTTGAATATCCTTTAACCAAAATTCTAAAATACCAAAACCTTCTATTGGAAATTCATTGTGAAATTCACTTGACTCACTTCTAGCCGTTGACAGCTTCTTCTATGCACCACTGACAAATCTTATATGTGTTGTTCGTGTCCTAAGTATTATCATTCATTACCAACCATTGTGTGATTATTCTATTCAATAATGTTCCCTAGGTTACAACACCTTCAAAATTCAAAAGCTTTTCAGGTGCTGATATGATTTAACACAAATGGAAAATTTCAGAAAGCAACATGGCTACCTGTAGCATGATTATTGCGTTGCTGCATTACAGATAAAATGCTGACTTTTTTCAGTTTTCATTACATTTAACAGTGATCAGAATCCATGTTTTGTGTTTATACAAATACCATACCTGTATGTATTGTAACATTTTAATCACAATGCAACATTGTTGGAAGAGACTGATAGCTTACCAAATTTTCTTTCTCACACTCACAGTGATATCATTGATGATGTACCCTCTATCTCCAGTTTTTCACACCTGATGTAGAAGTAGTGTTTGGTGTTGCATTTATATATTTTTTGTCAGTAGTGATACTGTTTTTTTTTTTGTACAAGTATAGAAAGTACAAAACATTATTTTTACATGAAATCTTAATTTCACCACTTAAAAATCTAGTACACAAGTACTATAATTATTTGGGAAGTATTTTAACAGAGGACAGAAAGTGTAACACTGAAATCCAAAGGTGCATTGGGATAGCAAAAGATGCCTTCCAAAAGATAAGCAAAGTATTAAGTAACAGAAACATTTTATTAGAAACAAAGAAAATAGGACTGAAATGTAATATCAGTCCTCCTATATGGTGATGAAGAGATTTGAAATAAGAGAAATGTGGTTCTACAGAAGGATGCTGAGAATACCATAGGCCAAACATGTGAGCAGCAATGAAGTTTTAAAAAAAATGTAAACAGAAAAATGACACTTATAGTTAACATCAAGAAGAGAGTTGAAATTTTTAGGGAACATAATGAAGAAAGAGGGCTGGAAAATTTGATACTCACAGGACTGATTGAAAGCAAAAGAGACAGAAGAAAACAATGCATAATCTACCTGTCAAGCTTGAATAGATGACAAAACAGTGTTGGGAGAGATAGCCAAAAGCCAAACTAAGAGTTACGAAGGACAGGAAGTTCTGGAGAGCCATGACTGTCAACATCCTGAAGGTACACAGCACCAGATTCATGTTGAACAACTCATTTTCATAACTTGATAATTTTATCTAAGACTTGTAATGGCTTACAATATTTGACTGATTGCAAAAACAATAAAAAAAAGAGTAAATTTAAACAGTACTTCTAGGATTTCCCTAACAATGTACAAAAGGGCACACTGGGAACTTTTATATTAACTTTATATTATACATAGATATGCATACTCATGCATCAATATCTCCATCAGTATTTGCATATGTATATATGATTTGTATGTAATGTGCGTGTGTGTATGCTAACCTTGAATGCCTGCTGGTAAACATTTCTTTATCAACAATGATAAGTATCTGACCTCATAACACTGTTGCTTGTTTTATAGTGCTTAACTAAGGGCTCACAATGCAAGGTTGAATGACAAATATTGTCTGCAATTGATTATCATCATCTGTTTCATATCCTAACAAGCTGTTACCTTAACTATTGCAGGCAAAATTCCAATTATGTGAATATTAAATTTAAAGGATGAATGTAACAGTCTGGAAGAATAGAATTCCAGTTTCAACGATCATTAATCGAAACTTTTGTCCTCGACTTAAAATAAGAATAATTCTGTTCCTCTCTCCTAAAAGTCAGCTTTCCAGAAGTCTTTAAAGGCATTTGATATCATCAGTATGTTCACCAGGTAAAAAGTAATGCTATCAAAATATTTCATAACTGCTTTATCTTTATTTTAAATACAGATTTCATTGAAAACTTAATTTTAGAGAAAGAAGCTGTTTATATCAGAGAAATCTGTAGAGTGCAGACATTATTTAATAATATAGAGGTTTCACTTTTTTTTTTCTCAAAATGTAATAAAAATTTGTCTTGCATTTTTTTAGACACAGGTAAAGCCCTGTCCTTCATTTATTTAGTTCAGGCCTTCCAATAAAAGGATCAAGTTTGATCCTTGCTGAGTGTCCAGCTGCTATGATAGATGAAGTTGAACCTAGTAAATAAACATAAAATTGCTTTCATTTTTTTAATTAATAAATTTATGTCAGTCAATGTGGATGGCCAAAAGATTAACTGTATAAAAAATAGAGTCAGCAAATAGAGTTCAAATTTATATTCACTATGTCCCTAATGCCCAACAAAGGTATTCACCAGTCCCTCTCCACCACCTCTAGTTATGAATAAAATATCAGAGCAGACTGAGCTCTCCAGCCTTGATTGGCAACTGTGCTAGGTGAAAGATAAAGACAACTGTTGAATATGAGGTTAGTAACCCCCAACCCATTAAAACATACCTAAACCACAACAACAGCCATGCTGTTGTAGCCTGATACTGCACAAAGAACTTGCAAAAATAAACAAATAAACAAACTTAGGAATGTCTCAGACATTTTTGTCTGAATTTTTGAGACAAGGAATTATTATTATTGTCATTATTACTATTATTCACTGATTTGCTTAAAGTAGTATTCTCATCTTGGCTGTTACTGTCACACTACTGCAATCATTACACCCGCCATCATTCCTTACATGTAGTAACCTTCTGAATTAAGAAAGCTAGAATAATTAACTAGGATGAGATATCCACTGGCATAGTATGAGAACAATCTATTTGTGTTGATTGAATAAAGGGTTTGGTCAGAAATTCCTGAAATGTTACCAACTATGACAGATACCTAAAGAATACTACAACAACCAAAATATTGTGACAATAACAACCAATATGAGAGCATTAGTCTAAGTAAGTAAGCCTCAGATATTATTAGCATATAATTCATAATGTCTGTAATTAAAAATTATACACATCAAGACTTAAAAGCTTAGAGAAAAGATGGGAGTTTAAATTCAGTGAATATTCAGATAAAAATGAGAATGATTTAAACAAGTAGTCTTTGTGTTATGCCAACCCACACTTATGGCCCTTGTGAAATACCCAAATCTATATTTACAAAGGAGTTTATATTCATTGTGAGACACCATGGTGATAGATGCTTATTCACTTTGCATATATTTCCAACCTTATCTCAACTTGTTGCACATAACAACCACTTAATAGTAATATCCTGTGAACAAGCCTGTAGTCAGTTGTTAGAATTTGACATCTGGCAGCTATTAAAGCAGAAAGGACATCAGTAGACACCTATGTGCACGTTTTGACAAGATGATGTGTGTCAGTTAAAAACCTTTTTTATTGCTGATTCTAGTGTTAAATGACTCCACTATTAAAACTCATTACAGTAGGGATTTTACTTACATCAGAACCAACTTACACAGAGGCAATCAAAATAACACCCCATCATAACTTGGGGACTATCTGTACATTCTTAGAAATTTATGTCTTTTTAACAAATTCTAATATTCCTTTAATTTTTATCATGTAAATTCCAATTTTCTGAATGTTAAAATGTTACGTTGATTTTTTTTTCAGTAAAATCATTTTTTTCTTTTTCTTTTGGTAATTCTTTTTCCCTTTATTTGGTAAAAACCTTTTTTTTTTGTGAAATTTTCTCCCTAATAAAATACATTTTTTTTTTTTTTTGGTAAAATGTTTTGATAATTTTCTTTCATAAAATATTTTTTTCATAAATTCATTTTCTTTTTTAAATAAAATCATTTCAATACATCAATAACTGTACTGTACATCTGCAAATTAATAACCTCTGTAAATATTAAGCTTCATTTAGTCTGAGCCAAGGTCATAAAAATGAAGCACCCTGTGAAGATGATATTCACTACACTATCAAGTAACCTACTGAGACTAATTTGTTTATTAAGGACACAATACCAAGTACATTACAAAAGTTCCAAAATTAAACTTAGTCTGGCACAGGGCCATAATAATAGCGCAACCTGCAGGATGAACCTTATTGTTCTTTATGCTAAAGCTAGAAGTTGACTGCCAACCATCACACTGGTAGACACCAAACTGATGTATTTATAGTGATTTTCCAAGTTTAGCTTAGATGTGGCACAAGGCCAAAAGGAGGGAGAATCCAGTAAAGATTGATCTCACTACTCAGTCACAATTGTTCTAGTGAGACAAGTTTTCTAACGAATTCACCACTTCAAGGTGCCCAACTGATGTATTTATAATATGCCAAATTTCTCCTGTTGTAGGCTGTGTATGATATCACCCTACCATTCACAATTTCTCTAATGAGCAATGTTTATTATATACAGCACACCAGAGAGAAGCTTGTTCACCATTATACTGTAGTGGACACCCAGTTTCTCTATTTATAAGTAACATGGCAAGTGAATCTTAGTTTTAAGAAATCACAAAAAACACATGGTCATAAGTTTATATTTACTGTTTTCAGCCTTAATGTTTCTAAATGGGAGTTGTCTTGGATTTGCAGGGAAATCATATTTGTAATATGTATATAGATTAAAAATTTTATAATAATAATAATAATATTTTATTTTTTATTTTATATTTTATATTTATTTTAATTTCAATTTTTATTTTATTTTCATTTTTTATTTTTATTAATATCTAATTTTACAATAATAATATTCTTTATTTTATATTTATTTTATTTATTTTCATTTTTATTTTATTTTCATTTTTATCAATATCTAATTTATAATATTATTTTTTTTATTTTATATTTTGTTTATTATATTTTATATTTATTTTTATTTTATTTGTTTATTTTTTCACTTAACTTTTTTTGTTAATAATAATTTTTAATTTATAAGATATGTATATAAATTAAAAATCATAAAAAACACATGGTCATAAGTATTGCATTTACTGTTTTCAGCTTTAATGTTTCTAAACGGGGGTTGTCTTGTATTTACAGGGAAATCATATTCATAAAATGTATATAGATTAAAAATTTTATAATAGTAATCATTTTTTATTTTTTATTTTATTATATTTTATATTTATTTATATTTTAATTATAATTTTTTTTTTTTTTATTAATATCTCATTTTATAATAATAATAATTTTTTATTTTATATTTATTTAATTTTATATTTATTTATTATATTTTATATTTTATTTTTTAATTAACATTTTTTGCTAATAATTTTTTTAATAATAATTTTTTAATTTATAAAGATATGTATATAGATTAAGAATCAAGCCATAAGTATTGTATTTACTGCTTTCAGGTTTAATGTTTATAAATGGGTCTTGGGAAGGGAAACCATATTCATTTCAAATGAGAGAAACTAGAGAAGATTACATAGTATTTATTTCATGGTATATAAGATCCACTTTTTTTCCTTAAGTATTCGAATTTCATAAAACTGTAATAAAGTACTGAAAAGAAAGTTGTTTTGAACTGATCCAAGTAGAGGACATGGATGAAGGTCCATTAACATTCAATGAAACATCCAAATTTTATTCTTAACATTCCTTGCTGAAATAGGGTTTCTATGAGACTTATATAATAAAATAATTTTATAAGAATTATTTCAGGTAAATATATATCTAAATTTTGTGATGACTCACTGTCAGTATTCCAGGAATTATTCAAACTCTTTATCTTTGTTGTTTTTACCTCAATTTTTCAATCACTGTGTTCTATAGACTGAACATGAGCAATGATGATTTTTTTTAGAGAAAAAGGGAAACAAATATACATAACATCAAAAAGAAACTGTTAAAATTTCTAGGACATATAATGATGAAAGAGAGCTTGGAAAATTTGACACTCACAGGACATATTTCAAGCAAGAAGGACAGAAGAAAAAAAGTGCATCACCTGCCTAACGAGCTTGTTTAAATGGATAGCAGAACAGGGTTTAGGAGAGACAGCAAAAAGACAAAATTTACTAAGAGCTACAAAAAACAGGAAATTGTGGAGAGCCATGATTGCTAATGTTCTGAAGTGACATGTCACATAGAATAAATGTAGATCTTGGTTTATAGGCTTGTGATGGTTTTATAAATAGATAAATGATGCTTAAATATAACAAAACATATTTGATGGTATGTAAGTCCCACTTTTTTATCTAAATATTAGAATTTTATTAATTTGTAATCAATGCATGAAAAGAAATTTATTTTGAATTGACCCAAATAGGGATGAAGATTCCAACAATATTCTATATACTCTTTTTAATAATTTTTTTTAATATCACCTTTTGCAAAAATGAGTGATCTTATGTCATCATTTATCTTAATATTTTGAAAAATCAACACATATGCTGTAGTAATTACAGGAAACTTTAACTATGATTTCCATCAATGATTGATCATGATTTTCATTAAGTTCTTCTGAATACTTTTTTTTTACAATGATGTTTACCCTGTACAAGGCCTGAGAGCCACTTGAGATAGAGGGTTACAGAGTAAGAGGCACAGTTTATGTGGATATGTGTGGTAGATAGTGGTTAACCCTAGACTTAAACAGGTTAAAATTGTAGTGATTGAGGAATCATCCTCTTGGGATTTGGTTCCACAAAGCAGCAGTCTATATAAAGCAGCTGGTTGAGTGGAATTTACATCTCACAAATGGGAATACAAAGCAAATGAGGATGGTTTGCTACAACAGGCATAGACATGAAAACTAGAACTGGTGGAATTAAGGAATAAGCACTTGCCCTGGAAATAGTGCTGATTCCAATAAAAAAAAAAGATAAACATTAAAAGTTATTTGATATAGTATATTCCTGGAGGACAGATAAGCCAAAATATTTTTGTAAAAATTACAAAGATGGAGATTATAATCTGATTAATTCGTTGAATAATTTTGGAGATTATTATATTATTTAATAGCAGACAGTTATCTTCATCTTTGTTGTTGTTAGCACCACATTCTATCTATTGTGTCTTCCAGCTTTCATCAGATGAAGACCGGAGAACACAACATCCAAAATGTTATGATGACAGCAACAATGATAGGAACAATATTTCACATGTAAATAATGATAATGCCTCATCCAAGAAATTCAGACTGAAATTTTGGAAGTGCTGTATTTTTCCTTCAAAACCTGTCCAGACCATCTTGGCCAAAATCCTTTTTCAAAAATAATTGGTCCAAAAAATATCTTCTGGATCTTTACTGTAGATTCATAGCACTTGTACCAAATCTGACTACATCTCCCCTTTAGTTCCATTATACTACTCTATTGAGTATAGAGCCACAGCTTCATCATCCTAGGTGTTGCTGTTAAGGTTTCTGTAGCAAATAAGTTTTTTTATGGAGTGGAGATGTCAAGCTCATACCCAACTAATTTTGTCAACCAGTCTGCTCTACTGTTTAACCCATATCTGAGGGGAAAAGAAATTGATTGATACCTTTCCTACAGGTATTTGTACAAAAGTGAATGCAACAAACTTGGCTAGAATTTGAACTCAGTACACTGATTCCACTTTCCATGCCAATAACCACTATGCTATGCACACATCCATAACTAGCATAGCCTGACTCCATAATATTGTCATATTAAATGTAACTAGCAGTATAACCTGTCTTCGATCAGGTGTTTCATTACTGGGAATTTTTGCCGTTCATTTGAAGCAGTTTAAGTTTAAAGTCAGCCCACCTGAAAATCAATATTAGTAACAACAATTGGGTGCAACTGAGGCACATCCCCAAATGGGGGGGTTAACAATTTGAAGTGGGGCTGAAAAGGACTGTTTCTGTGTTCTCAATCTTGCAAGGAACGAACCTCTTCCATGGACTATCATAATAATAATAAAAGTAATTTTTATTTATATAATTTTTTTATAATTCTCATAATCTTTTGCTTTAGATTTCAACTCTCTAAATTGTACACTGTTTTTTTACAGACATTAAATTTTGCCTTTTATTTTTGCACAAAGTGTAAAAAATCAGTTTTCACCTTCAAGGTTATAATTTTTTCCAGCCAATTTGGGCTCAAAACCAGCACTGAAGAATTATTTATCAAACAAAAAAATTTCATCAAAATCAGATGAAAACTGTGGAAACGCATAAACAACATCTGACGCACACATACATACACACACACACACATTTTGAGAATTATAGATATAGATTGAGAAAGGTCTTATATGTTATCAAATAGGATATTTATCAAATGATCCAAAAGGTAGAGTCATGCAAATGTTTATTCATTTTAATTGTTATCCCAAAGAACAAAACAAGCCATTTATGTCTCTGTTTATACAGGGTGCAATGGTAAATTGTCGCTATTTTATATTTTTAATTTCACATATGTGCATTGTTTTTGATTTTTTTTTCAACTGCACAGTATATTAGGCTCATTTGGACATGGTCTGTGAGAAAAAGAGCGCCATAGCACCAGTAATTCGGAAACACTATGCAGTACTGCTTGGTATTCACACTGGAATACAAACATTTCAGAGTGTTTCAGAGAACAGTGTACAGGATTTGAAAATGATTGCTTGATTGGTGATTATGAAGGTGTTTGGAGCGATCACAAATGATAGTGATGTTATGCCTCCATTCATCTTCCCACACGACCTCAGACTGAATATGGAGGCCTACATCAAATGCTTTAAAGAGGTAGTGCTGTACTGGGTCAAGAGGGTGGCTCCTGGAAGACCATATATCTGGCAACGGGACTCTGCACCATACCACACAAGCAAGAGAACCCAGTCATGTCTGTCAGACAATTTCTGTGACCACATCACCCCTTATGTCTGACTACGTAACTCCCCAGACTGCAACCCCTTTGACTATTATATGTGGAGTTCAGTTGAACAGAGACCAACAAAACTCCTTGTAACACTAAAGATGAACTGAAGGCAAGGATTATGGTAGCATTCACCAAATTAAACAAGGAGACCCTCCAGAAGAGATCCAGGAGATTCTGAACTCACCTGGAGGCCATGGTTGGAGCCAACTGCGGTTTTATTGAATAAATTTACTTTCGTAATTCAATATATTTTTGTCTAATTTTGATAAATATATTCATTAAAGTGAGATGTCAGAATTATTTTCATTTTTGCATAATTTAGACGACAATTTATCCATCGCACCCTGTACATATATTTTTGTGTGAATGTGCATGCACACACTCTCATTTTTGTTCATTTACTGATTCTGTTTATCTTAACCAATCAATGTGCTGCAATGTTGCATTTTAAATAATTTACATGTCTTGGATTTAAGCTTATTCATTTTCCCCAAGTATAACAGAAATACTCATCTTTTATTCGCAGCATTCTTGTAATCTGCACCACATCACAGTAAAATATTCTAAACTTTATATCCACATCTTTGTCACTTCTTTTAACTGCTGGCGTCTTCATCAGAATATTTGGCATTCCAAGCTTCCACACCTCCTACTTTGGTGACACAGCTGTACCTGTCATCACTGGCATCATTCTTCTGTAATCCTGTAAATTTAGACAGACATTTTTTTTCTTTATCTCATATATCACTCCACCATTGTAAAGTTAAAAAAAAAAAAAAATGTTTTCTTTCACTTCTCAAAAACTGGCAGAAATTTCTAGAAATGTTGTTTGGTATTTTTATTTTATTTTGTCTTGTCAGACTGATTAGGTCCCTCTGATTTGTATTTGTCTAATTCCATCAGACAAGAAATATTCCTTTTCATTATTTCTCTTGTAACTGGTAAGTTTTGTTTCTTAACTGAATCTTTCATGTGCCATGTCCCTTCAGAACATGGACAATCATGGCGCTCCACAACTTCCTATTCTTTGTAAACATTATAGTGCTTATCCCTTTGCCAAGCCTCCAGCCCACTGTTTCACCATCCATTCATATAATCTTGTCAGGTAGGTGTCTCTGTGTCTTCCCCTATCTCTTTTGCCTTCAATATGCTCTGTGAGTGTTAAGATTTTTAAGCCCCCTTTCCTCATGATGCATTCAAAAATCTTTGGCTGTGTCTTTCTGATTATGAACATAAGTGTTCTTTTTGTTGCTATTTTCTTTAAAAGTTTCTCATTGAATATTTGATCCATCCAAGGAATTCTCAGTATCCTTCTGTAAAACCACATTTCAATTGCCTACAATTTTCTCTTCATCTACAGTGAGATTATGCAGCATTCACTAGCATACAAGAGAATTGATATCACACAGCAATTCAGCACTCTTTTCTTTGTTCCTAACAAATTTTTCTTCTTTCTTAGTGCTTTGTACAAATTTAGGGATTTGTAAAGTAGTGAAAAATACCCTATTTTAGAGCCAGCTTTCTTGGGTTCAAGTCCTATACCAAGCATCTTGTTTTTCATTCTGCACTATATATGAAGACTGAATTAATCTAGTTGTTTTCTCTAGAAAAAAAATGAATAGGTTGTATTCTCAATCTCATTAAGGAATTAATCTATTGAATTGACAAAAGGTTTCCAAACATTTTGTGCTTTCAGTATTATCAGTTTTATCATTCCCTTCCCAAAGAAATAAAGAACAATTAAAATAATTACCACATTCATTTGGTTTGTGCAAAAGTTTCCACTGTAAAAAAAAAAAAAAAAAAATTTCAACTGTGTTTTAGTTTTCCAAAAACTTTCGTGCTTATCTAAAATTGATCACTTTCTGCCCTTGCAATATTTTTACAATGGCATTTTGAAGACCTTAACATTCAGGAAATTCCACCCTGTGTGGAAAAAATATTAATTATAGAGTGCTAAGTATAGTCAATAAAGAATCATAATTAGAACTTTATCTTCCAAGTTTTTTATACATCTTTCATGCAACATGTTATCTGCCATTGTCAGGCAACAAATGGATTTTGTACAATTATGACTTTTTTTTCAACATCTGCATTGACCACATTTTGGCATTCAATAAGCAGTTCCCAGTCAAAAAATAACCAAAGCATTATAAAAAATGAGCAATATTTAGCTTTCAGAAAGCACAATATTCCTTGGGATGTGACAAGATATGTACAGTTTCTTGGTATGTTGTATATATATTATTTTTACACAGCAGTCCAGTTCTAGGGTAGGCAGATCTGTTGTCCAAAATTGGAAGGATTTTGCCATCTTCCAAGAGGTAAGCCTACTTTTAATGTTTTTCTCAATTAAAAGAGTTGGTGGTGCATCTAGACTCAACTTTGAAGCTTAAAATCTTATCCAATTGCAACCAAATAACTTAAGATTTGGGTGAGGGACAAATTGCTGCACCATTACTGTTGTAGCATACCTACAGACAATAATGGGTACATCCCCATTCACATAAATACAGTATGTTGGTCTGCAGTTGGAGATTCATTGTGGAATTCACTTGACTCACTTCTAGCAGTTGACTGCTACTTCTACGCACTGCTGGCAAATCTTATATGTGTTGTTCTTATCCTAAGTATTATCATTCATTACCAACCTTTGTGTGATTATCCTATTCAGTAAACTTCACTAGGTTACAACAATTATTTAATTGGCCAATTATGGATTGAACTTCTTAGCACAATTTATTCTGATGCAGCTCTACTGGTCATCCTTTTGCTTGTCCAAATTGTTCTGATCAGTTCTACTCTTTGGTAACTCAACTTCATGAATTTAGGAATAATACTAGATTGGCAGATAGGTCTCATCATTTTACTGTTGAAATTGCTAGATTTAACTGTAAGTTCTATTCTAATAGTTTATTCTCTTGTATTTTTTATGTGTAGAAATCTCTTTCAGCTATTTGCTTTCCTATCAACTACGATCTTCAAAAATTTAAATACAACATAAATTATCATATTCTGTCTTTTTGAATCCTGTTCTTTTTATTGTCCTTTCTTCTCAGTAATTTTTTCTCAGTTTCCTTCACACTCAGTAATGCTTTGCATCCTAATGGCTTTATCGCCTTGCTTGGAGTGAAATGAAAAGAAATTCCTAGATCTTAATGTTTGTGGAACATTCTCATTTATCATATTTGATGGTAAATAAAACAGGATTTTTCTTTCAAATTTTCCTCAATCTGTAATAAATACACTAAAAGAAATTCATTTTGAACAGAGTCAAATAGGGAATATGAATGGCATGAACTTGAGAGAACAGTGAAAAAAAAAGTGTTCCATGTTTCATCCAAAACCTTTTTCTTAATATTTCCTACTGACATAGAAAAGAAGACCTTACATGGTGCCTACTAATTGGAATGTTGGCAAGTTTTTACAAATTCCTGTACAAAGTAGGAGATTCTATCCAAGAACAACAAGACATGGTATACACTTTAGAAAGGATAGAGAATGAACCATTCAAAATATAATGATCAAATCAACAAGTTTGAATAATACAAATAATTCATAGCCCTGCTAAAATTTTGATTTGGCTAAATATCAAACACTTTGACAACCCTCAAATTAGGTAATTCTAATACAATAACTCCATTTTTATCAACAAATTCTTTTACCTGATGACAGAACAGCAAGACTTGATAGCTAAATTATTTTCAGCACACAGCATGTTAGCATTTTCTTTGATCTTACCTCACCTGTCACACCTGAATGCATTTGCAAGTTACAGTTATTAATGATGGGGTAGTATGTCACCAGTATGCCAGAGGTGACATTGGGAATATTTGCATCATGCTTTCATAGCCACCCTTGACAATTCTGAAAAAACTATCAGTGCAAATATAACTGAACAGTAACCAGTCAAATATCAACAGAATTGGTTTTTACAAATTAATTTTCTTGTATGATATAACAGTTATTGTTAAAAGTTTTTTGGGGTATGATTTGAATCTTTTGGGGAAAATGGCACATTGAACTTAATTATTATTTTAAATGTTTGTGTCTGATTTCTTCAAATTCTTATAATTCTTATATATGCATTTTTAAAGTGCCATCTTGCATGGTGAAAGATATTTTTATTTAATCTATTAATGCCAGTATTAATTCTAGGTTCTTAAAAATATCTAGTATTAATTACGTATTTATAAAAATCAGGTATGTACATTTCTACCTATTTCCCATGAATAAATTAATGCATGTTATTTCTTTTGTATAATAATAGCTACAAGTATTATGAGTTTTACGTTGTACTGTATAGTATTTTTGGTATTATTTTATTATATATTGTTAATCAGTGCATTTTGGTTGTTTTTTGATATAATGATCAATACATGAATGAATTGCATTAAGTTTTGACAAGTGACATGTTAACCCCAAGAGAGTGTGGTGGTAGTGTAACCAATAAAAAATTTGATGTTGCTTTGTGATTATTAATATTATTGTGATCATCAAATTGGACAGTTTATATTCAACCTTTCCTCTGAAACCAAGATGACGGTTCAAACAGAAGAAAACAATAAAATAAAATGCTTGAACAAAGAACTTTTTTTTTAGTTTTCAACCAAATATACATAAATAAAAAAAATGCTGCCTGAATACCCCACGTATATCTTTCTTTCAATATATATAGGATGTGTCAGAAATACCTCCCACCTAATGGTAAGACATTAGTGACAATGGTGTCTTCATCTTACCATTATGTGGGAGGTATTTCTGCTTCACCCTATATATATATATATATATATATATATATATATATATATATATATATACACACACTACAGTTCAAAAGTTTGAGAGAACCCGTGGTGATGTTTTAAATTATCCCAAAAAGTAGTTGTTGTTTACTTTAAATAAGAAAATTATTATACATGGTTAAAAAATGTGTGACATGATTTTTTATTAGAAATTTTATTATGACAAAAAGAAAAAAAATCAAATTTTACTCTCATCAAAATGGCCTCCTTTATGCTTGATTAATGCAGCACAATTTTTCAGCATTCATTGCAAAAGTTTCTCAAAGTTTAAATTGATTCAATTCTTTTTTCACTGTTCTCTCAAGTTCATCCCATGTTCATTCTGGAGGTGGCTTCAAACTTTTTGGGGGTTTTTTACCTGATTTTTTATAATGAATTTTTTTTTTTTTTGTACAGTAATAATTTTTATAACTTGACAATAAATTTGGGAATAATAGAAATTTATTGAAAAATCCATCGAAAGTCACGTATGAAATGAAAATAATAAATATAAAATGTAGAGTTTTAAAAATTCACTTAATACTGAAACCACAGCTGTATCGCTTATTGTATTTATGGCCCTGTATTCCGCAGTGAGTCTACAGATATATATATATATATATATATATATATATTCTCTGTTTGTTCCTCAGATTGTTGATAAAGGACACAGGTGTGTCCAAAAATTCTGCAGTTAAAACTTTTCTCTCTGTGCTTCATTTCTTTCAAATGGTTGATATTTAATAAATATTTATCATATTGATTATATTAGTATTTTTTCCTTTGTCCTTTATTTTATTAACCAACCTATCTATTCTATACACAGGTACACACAATATATATATATATATATATAATGTGTGTGGTTGCTGAACACATACTGGAAAATATTTACCATGTAGAATTAGGATGGTGAAAGCATCCAAAAATTACATGATCTGATCACTGTCTTTTATTATAACTGACACATCAGCTCATGAAGATGAAATTCAGGAATATACATTCATGCAGCAACAGATGTATTCCCAATTTTTCTGACATGACTATTATTAATTTTTCACTATTTTATCTTTTGTCTTATTTTTTTTGCTTTTTATCACAACTCACAGATTGTTATTAAAGAATGTGGATAGAAAATTCAAATAAGGTCACTACTACTATTATTATATGCCATGACCCTTCAGAATGTGGAGGTCATAGCTCTCCACAACTTCTTGTCCTTTATTGCTCTAAATGATCCTTTCAAATCTGTTTTACCATTCATTTATATAAACTCATTAAATAGGTTGCACTATTTTACGTCTGTCAAATTCTCCAAAGCCTGTATCTTTATTATATATGCAAGAAATGACAATTGTCTCTTTCTGATTCTCAGTATAAGGTTTTTTTTTCCTTAAAATGTCCTTATTGTTTACATGTTCCATCCATGATATACACAGAATCCTTCTATAGAACCATATCTCTAGTGTCACCTGTCTCTTCCTCATCTGTGAAGAAATTGTTCAGCATTCATTAATTTTACAAAAGGACTGATATTACACAGAAGTTCAGAACTTTTTTCTTTGCTTCTAATGAAATTTTCCTGTTTCTTAACACTTTTAGTTTTTGGAAGTTATCGTTCACCATTCCATTGTGCCTTCAGATTTCTCTGTAGCTTTTTCTGTTCTCTGTTAGAACACTTCCCAGATAGTTAAATTTCTGTATTTACCTGAAAACTCTAGTCACGTTCATAAATAGTTTCATTAGATCAAGACTTTCATATGGATGTCATATATGGCATCAAATCCATTCAGAAATATCTAAACTGTCAGCTATATACAAACGCTTTGTAAGATCAATGGCAAAAAAGGCTTAAAGCGAGTAAAAGTTGTGGGTCTTGGCAAAGATCACCCTTCTTTGAACATCATGAACTGATGCTACAGAATCACAAAGAACTGTGCCAAATAACAGAAGTCATATCACATGAGGACTACCAACAGTGGCAACAACTAAAATGGATAGCACATGTAACTCAAAGAGAAAATAATGGCATAATGAAGATGTTGACATTCCACACTACTTCAAATAAAAGGTTAGGATGGAAACCCTCCATCATTACTGGAGAGAGTGATAACAGCTACTAAACTTGAGGAACCTGTTTTCCAAAAAAAGTATTTTAACAGAAAGATTTTATGCATTTTAACCAAAAATAATCCTGGCTCTTTCAGTCAATGAATGCCAAATGTTTCCTTGTAGAGGAACATTTAATATTACCATTAATATTCATTCTGACATTTCCAATTCAGAGCTTGTTTCTTGCGCTGCCCTTCTTGCTAACAAACATACATTCTATTTTCTTATAATTCATCGTTAGCCTATTCTTCTCACTTACCTTTACTAATTTGACTAGTAGCTTCTGCCATTTTCTTTCTGTGTCTGCAATCAACATATTGTGTCATCTGCTTATATGAAGGTAAAATATCAAATATTGTAGGAAAAATCAGGCTATTTAGGTTCATTAGAATTACAGTTACCAGTTGGCCCTTATAGCCTAATCAGTAAGTTTGCTGCCACAAAAAAGCAGGCTACAAGTTCAAGTCTCACCAGAGGTTTATTTTAAAATATCTCATGTCTCAAAGGAAATTTGGTAAAAGATACTTTTCCCAACTGATTGAACATGTTCTTCATTAAAAAATATAAAGAAATGATTAACAAAGTGCTTTCTTTACACCAACATGAATTGCATGTATACAATTCTCTAAGCATAAAATAAAAGCTCAATCTATTTAAGATATACTTAATCTTACTTATATTCCTAAGTATACCAGAATAGAAATGAAATCCTTACCCTCAAGAATTTATGCTTTGTTTTCTCCTATCTGTCATGTAAACAATGTAATTTAGTCTCTTAACTGACTGTCACAGGTGCAGTCATATTATTTTGTTTCATACTAAAAGATTAAGCTATCATTTTAGAAGTAATTTCAGATTCAAATTTTCGGTTTCAACAATTTAAATTTAGAATATTTAAAAATCAATTTGGGAAATAAATTGTCATTAAAAATACTGTTATTATAATTACTAGTTACTTACATAAACATTGATATCACAGTTAGGATTTCATTAAAAAGATCTAAAGTATTATTCAGTGTACTGTTTATATAGTAATGTAACAAATTTTGGTAGTAAGGTAAAAAAGAAAACAATGAAATTCTAATGAAACAATCATTATTGATAAAAAAAATATTAACGACCTTTATTCATCTAATCTGTACAAAAATTTAGAATGGAGGTGAAAACATTACTGCTACACAAATACTCCCTTGTTTAGTAAATTCTTCTTCTTCTATGTGCAGTTTTCCTTCAGGATGTTCGTGATACTGCCTCTATACAATTTTTTGTCCTTTGTAGCTCTTAATAAATTTTGTCTTTTTCTTATCTTTTCTAAACCCCGTTCTGCCACCCATTACTCAAGCTTGCTAAGTAGGTTATGTGTTGCTTTCCTTTGTCCCTTTGTTTCAATATGTCCTGTGAGTATCAGATTTTCCAAGCCTTCTTTCCTCATTATGTGCCCTATAAATTTCAACTATCTCTTTCTGATACTATTTACATTATTAGGACTATTGTCCTCATCTTTGTCGCCATATTTATCACAATGTTTTGGCCATTGTACACTCCAACCTTCTCCAGGTGGTTGGAATGTTGAACTGAACCCTTTATTTCACTCACTGGGGTAGACTGTTCTAGCTCCACATGCCATGTTTAATGATCTTCAGGTGATTGGAATGTCAAACTGAACCCTTTATTTCGCTCACTGGGGTAGACTGTTCTAGTTCCATGTGCTATGTTTAAGAAGAAGGCCAGACCGTACCACAGCCAAAACGTTGATAAATATGGCAACAAAGATGAGGACAATAGTCCGAATAATGTAAATAGTGTACATAATACCTCATCTCAGAAATACAGACAGATATCTCTTTCTGATGTTAAGTATAAATGTCCTTTTTTAGTATAAGTGTCTTTTTTGTTTCCATTTTCTGTAAAACTTTGTCATTGCTCTCATGTTGAGTCCATGGTATTCTCAGCATCCTTCTGTAGAACCACATTTCTGTTGCCTCAAGCCTTTTCTTCATCTTTGAGAATTTACTTCTATATAAAAGGACTGATATTATGTAACAGTTCAATATTCTTTTCTTTGTTTCTAACTTAATTTTCTTGTTTCTTAATAATTTCTTTAGCTGTTGGAAGGCATCTTTCTCTATCCCAATGCACCTTAAGATTTCAATGTCAGACTTTCTGGATTCTGTTAAAACACTTCCCAGATATTTTAATTACTTTAATTGTTTTTGGTGTCCCCAATTTGTAATTTGCATGGTGGGTTGGTCCTTTTGCTAACAACCATGCATTCTGTCTTCTTTCAATTGAACAAAGTAAATATTTATAGCCTAAAAGAGAAAAATAAGATGATTAAGCATTTATTCTTTTAATGTTTCATATAAAGTTTATGTAGTAAATTTCAGCCATTGTACATTGTTAATTAGTTTGCAAGAGTTGCCAGTTGTCAGAAAATTAATGCAATCATTACTGGTAAATACTTATTATATGTAAGAGTAATGCTACCTTAACTTAAAAAAAAAAGAAAGAAAAATCCTTGAAAAAGAAAATACTTTTGTCATGCTGGAATATATGCTCTATATAGCAGTTTCGATTGACTGACATATTGTCTTTATTTTCATGAGACTTATTTCCATCATATTGATAAAAATTATTTTGTAGAGTTTCACCACCATCAATACACATAATGCATTATTCAACAATCTTTTGAGTGTTCTGGTGATAAAGATGTTTTTCTCAGTATACACTGATTTACTGAAATGTCTTGGCTGTTATAATAAAAATGATCTAGTCATTTACCTTCCAAAAACAAAAAAAATATTAAGAACTAGGAATATTTCATTAGAAACAAAGAAAAGCATGCTGAAATGCTATGTAATATCTGTCCTATATGGTAATGAATGTTGGACAGTTTCCTCACAGATGAAAAGGTGACCTGAGATAAAACTGATGTGGGTTCTACAGAAGGATATTGAGAATACCATGGACAGGGTATGTGAGCAACTGTGAGATTTTAAAGAAAATGGGAACTAAAAGGACATTGCTTAAAATCAGAAAGAGATAGTTTAAATTTCTGAGATACATAATGAGGAAAGTGTGTCTGGAGAATTTGACACTCACAAGGCATATTGAAGACAAGAGGTGGAGAGAAAACAGTAAGTAAAATACCTAATAAGCATGTTTAAATGGATGGCAGAATAGCAACTGAGAAGGACAGTAAGGGGAAAAAATTTGCTTTGAGCTATAAAGGATAGAAAGGTGTTTTAAAAGCCATGATCACCACATCTTGAAGGGACATCATACATAAAAGAAGACCCTTTGACCTTCTTCAGTTATTGTTCAGTAACATTCTAGTAAATTCAATCTGAATCCTTTATTCAATCCAGAATGTTCTCATTGGAATTATTTTACATTAGTAATGCACAGAAGCTTACTTAGTTAACAGCATTTTTACTGATTTTCTTACTCATCTTGATTACAGGTCAATTCACTAAATTTAATTTAAAGTTCACACATTGTGCAGTAATCAAGACAAGTGAAGATTCCACACATTACTACTCAAGCCAAACATATGTAAACAAAGCCAGAAATGGCAGCCAGGCTCTAACTGTGACGCGAATGAAGCCAAACTTATATTGTCGATAACTCCTAAATTGTTTTCTTTCACAAACTTTTATTGTTATTTTCGAAATAAGCATGCTAATTTACACCAGAATGGAAATGTTCATTACAATTGGTTTTCAGGATTTAATCTGCAAATTTACCATTAATTCTTCTGTATAGAAGCTGAAAAGTAAAATATTGTGATTATAACAACCAAGATGATGAGGACACTCTCAATAAATAACTTGTTATTATTATAATTCGTCATCTGGGAAATTCTGACAGTAATTTTTTAAAGTAAATAAATTCTATATTATAAATATTCTCTATCAAATACTGTCTATGTGTGACTTTGCATTTGTGTATGTAATATATATGCATATGTCTGTGTTGTATGTGAATAACTTACCTGTGCTTTTGTCACTTAATATACACATGCATATACACTCACAATTTGACTATGAAATAATATATTAAAATAATACATTCTTCATTCTCTTAGTCTGGACAACTTCTACCTTGTGCTGAGCAATAAAATCATTAATTTGGATACAAGAAAAATCAAATATTTTTTAAACGTTAAAATATTAAATCATTATAAAATTTTATTGGACTTTTCGGATATTATTTGGTAATAAATAGAATTATTTCTAAAAAAGTTTTTTAATTTTGTGGAAATATTTTTAGCTCTGCCACTAAATTAAAATATATATGCATGCATGCAAATGCCTAAACACACACAATTTGAATGAAATTGAAATGAACAGCCATGTTGCGAGGGCAAGTTTCAATTTCTGTGGCAATGTCCCATGGGTAACAGCAAAAGAGTTTAAGCAGAAATATATAGCCCATTGGAGTTATTTAAACTGAATATATATTTCTTATGAATGTGCACTTGGGGTAATAGTTAATGGGCCCAGTATGAGAAATTAGTGATCATTTTTTTTAATTCCAGCCAAGTTCATTACATTCATTTCTGAACATATATGTTTGGGAAAGGTATGACTCCAGTTCTTCTCCTCCCAGCTATGGATTAAATAGCAGGGCAGACTAGGCTTCCTGAACATAGTTGACAACCAGTCTTGGAAAAGGACAATTCTGAATTCAAAGCATCAGTGAAGTGACAAGTACCAAACTAGTAATTTATGAAAATAGTATAATACCAAATAAAACTGATTATATTAGGTTATAAATTAGACCAAAGAAAACTTTAAAAAAAAATACTTTTGTCTGCATTTCATTTTGTAAGGATCCCAACTACCAGGAAGAGCAGATATTATTTGGCATCATTATTCATAGATTGTGCAATTGTTATCTATGACAATAATGAATGGTAAATGTTGGAATATTACCCAAGAACTTCATTTCCACTCTAGAATGCACAATTGATATTGATTAAGCAAACAGACATAAATAAAAGAGATATATCAAAAATGGCCATAAATGTAGCTTGGGATAAAATCTTATTATGCTGTTCTCTACTGATCGTTTCTAATAGTCCAACAACGGCCATTGGGAATAAGACATAAAGATTAGTATAACATTAGTATTAGTGATCAGTTCCTAATCTAGTCAAGTTAGCAGCAGTAGAAGATGACAAAACAAGATATTCAAAGTTAAGATCTTCTACGGTGTAATTTATTAAGAGAATGAGGAACAAGGGAGTTACAGTTGCAGATATGAACAGGCTGAGAGACTAAGATCAAAGGCAAGGGATAAATAGATATGCAGAATTTGTGTAAATGGGATAAGGTGGAATACATATTGTATATAACTTTGAGAACTGTTGTTACCATTCCAAATTTTCTTCAGACAATTGATCCCCTTCTTCACATTCTTGATGTTGTTAACACAAAGTTTCAGACAATCCATTCTTCAGCTTTTGTCAGGTGAACAAATGAACTGATTTGCTTGTTATATTTATAACCAGCTTTTCATGTTGCCATTAAGCCCTCACCAGGAGTGAATCCTGTTGAGGGTTTAATGGATCAGCTGAAACATTGTGCTAACAATACCAAGAAAACAAAAAAGTTTGGAATTGTCCGAACATCATTTGGAAGATAGGATAGATATTTGCAAATAAAAAAATATTAATAAAAGTTAATATATATAAATAGAATATTTAATTTAAGACAATAATCCTTCTTCAGTAAGAAAATACCAGCTTCATTATAATAATTGCTTGTTGAAATAATACAATTTAATTAACAAAGTTTCAAGCTATGATTGACTTGAAAATTATCATTTTGAAAACAGTAATCATTTACTATGACTAAAAGAGAAAGGTTATTCCACTGCAATGCTATAAATAAGGCTGATTTAATTTTTGGAATAGTTTTTCCGGTTCTTATATGAACAATTTTCTAAACATTTTATCATTGATAATAAAACTGTTGGAATTTTAAAATAAATTGTTATCAATATTGATTAAATGGAATAACCTGTCATCCCCATGAGTGACTACACTATAGGTATCCATAAGTCAACAGACTACAGAGACTAGCTGCAACCTGTTCCAGCTAAACAGTCGAACTCTCTGCCCGAAGGCAGAGAGGAACCCGGACGAGGCTCCGCCAAAGGGCAGAGTCTTGTTTGGGGAGATTGACTGACCCTGAACCCGTTTATGCGGGTTCAAAAAGGGAATATTTTTGGCCAAGCCTACGGGCTCAGAGAACCCATGTTAAACCAGCCTTGTGCCACATGCAACCCTCGTGAAGGGGTAGCTAAATATACTAGCTGGGATCTGTTGAGTACGACTTACATGAAAACTACCAACCTTCCAATAGTAGCGCTCACTACTGGATTGACTTGCAATGACCTTATGCATAACTGTTACCTTTATTCTTATTGTACTGGTTTTTTACAATAAACTTTTACTTATTTCATCAAGTATTTTACTTATATTTTTTAAGTATATATTCCTATTATCATAGAATATAACAAATATGAAAGAAGATAAATATGGAGAAAGCTGTTCATTATAATCATGCTTGTTATCAGATTGTTATTGTTGTTGTCATTCTGTCCCCAAAACTAAAATTAATACCAGTTATAATAAAGTCTCAAGGGTTTTTTTTTTTTTTTTATTTTCTTTTATCCCATGACCAATAGGGTTATAGGGACACCATGTATTTACTGCAGCTGCAGTAGAAGTGATGTTTCTTAGGCAAGATATGCTGGTTTTGAATTCAGAGATTTCCCTTCTCCTAGACTGGTTGCCACCCAAGGCTATAGAACCCAGTCTGTCCTACTATTTACCTATAGCTGGGAGAATAAGAAAAGAATTCATACCTTTCCCAAGAGTATTAGTACATAAGTGAATGTAATGGATCTGACTGGAATTCAAACTCAGCTCTCCAATTCTTCAATTCAAGCTGCTATCTATTACACCACCATACCTCCTGTATAAGGTACTGTAAAAATTGTTCATAATGTCTATTGTCCCAAGCACTTTTGGCTACTTCTTTAGCCATTTTCAAGTAGTTTGTTATTAATTTCTTTTCATGGTTGTCTTTTCACATTACATCTTAAAAGACAACAATTGAAAGAAATCAATAACAATTAGCACAAACCCCTTGAGAATGGCTAAAGAAATGTCCGAAAACACTTGAGACAATGGACTGCCACCAAATGGGAAGATTTAAGAATACAAGAAAAACTCTATAAAAAATTCATAAAATTTTCTTCATCTGTCAAAACTTTTGTATATGTTGCAATAATTTTCTATATCACAAATTCTCATCATTATTCTTTTAGAGATGTAAAATCTGAACGATTCAATGGTGAATAGAACATTCATTTAATATTGAGGAAATATTGAACATAAACAAGAAAATGCAAAAAAATTTTGATATTTTATTAAGACTTTTAAAAAGTATATATTCACATAATATTTAGAAATATATTAAAACAAAGAAGAGAAAGAGCAAAGAAAAGAAAGAATTATAACTCACCTTAAAGTAGACAATCAATAAACATGACAAAACATAAAATGATTAATAATTTTTTCTTTTCTTTACTCTTCCTCTCTCTTGTTTTAATATACACTCATACCTCAGTATTACAGACCTCCTTTTAACAGATATCAACAGACCTCCCTTTAACAGATTTCAGAAGTGACAAACAGAATCTAGATCAACCAGCTCAGTTTGTAATTCCTGCATGCTACAGATGAAGTTATGGCAACACTGGATACAAGTTACTGTTTCATGAGTTGACCACTAGTTGGCCAGTTATCAGTTTGTTTACATTAATGTAACCACAGCACGGGATGTGGGTATGACCATCAATGCCTCAAAGACCAAAGTTATGCCGTCCCTGATTGATCCAGTCAACTGGCAGCCACTGACACTGGATTGGGTCAATCTGGAGGACTTGCAGTCTTTCATCTATCTCGGTTCAACCATTATACCATCCAAGCAGACTGCTGTTTGGACTATCCTTATCTATGGCTGCAAAATGTGGCCACTTACAGCGGTTGACCTACAAAGGCTTGAAGTGTTTGACAACGATTGCCTTTGCTGCATTCTACAATGCCGCCGAATCGATCATATGCCCGCGGCCACTCTACGTCGTCACCTGAGTCTCCATCCTCTTCCACCCGTCCCGCTCCAGCGTCGTCTCTGATGGTTCGGGCATGCAGCTTGACGCCTGGAGGGAGAGCTCATCCATGATGTACTTCTCCCTCCTTCTCTTCCTGGCTGGTGAAAACATGTCAGTGTGCAGCTGAGGACGTGGTCTAACACAATCAGGGATGACCTAGCAGTACTATTGGGTCCACAAGTAGTTGGTCTTTGATGATGGAATCGCGATTGGCTTGCCATTTCATGTGACCTGGCTCAGGATCAGCGAGCGTGGGCAGCGATGGTCTGTGATGCTGTACTTGCTCGGGAGGAAGCCGGTTCAACCTGACCAGGGTGAAAACCAATACAAGTCAAAGTCAAATGTAACCACACATGTAGCTGACTGATTTGTGCATTTTCCCCTTTTTATATATGTGTTTAAATAATTTTATATTCATCATTTCCAATAACCATTTCATCTGGAGAAAGTTTAGATAAGTGGAAGGATGAATTTAATAATAGCACAAAAGTTTGAGGTAATCAAACTTTGTAACTATTGATAATCAGTATTATTGAACCAATGTTTTCCACCTTTTATCCATTAAAACAGGGAATGAGTGTATTTATATTATTATGGGTAAATATACTTTTTAAAATGACTGTTTTTAAAGCCATGATAAAATTTTGTATCCCCAACAAATTATATTTTACAAGTACAATGCAATTTGAAAATTACCAAGATATTGGTATCATTTTGTTTTTGAGAGCACAGGTAAATTCTGTTCCAAAACAGCTCTTTCAAAGATTTCACTCATTGTCTATGAGTCTTCTGATACTTATTACAAATTTAAAATCAACAAAGATCTTATTTCAGATAAAAGCAACACAGGCATTTGTTGTTATGGCTAATGTAACAGTTTTAAAAAATCTGTGCTACACACACACACACACACACACACACACACATATGGTACAGTTATCAAACTTTGCAGTCAAAGATTCCCATCCTAATTCCAATGCCTGGTTAATGAAATGAGAATGGAACAAATTTTCTTTACCTCAGCATGGAACAAATGTGAAAGAGATAACCTTACGATAACAGAAGTGAAGAGGTTTATCTTGCATCAACATTGGAAGGAGAACAGCAAGTCTGGAGCAGCACTTTCAAGCACAATCAATTGAAACTGTAAAGCTGTTAACACTAAAGATAATGCTTGATAACAGAGAAGTGGTACTTCATTTAGTGACTGACATACTGTAGGCACCTGGCACTCACATCTATGTTTCTTTTTTTACAGTAAAGTACAGTTCTCATTCACATCATTTGTTGGATTCAATAGATTGTAACATGAACCCAAATGGACAGGGATACACACACACACACACACACACACGCACACATATATATATATATATATATATATATATATATATATATATAAGAGTGAAGAGGATGTAGTTACTTAAAAAAGGAAAAATAGAACCTTGTTTAATGTCATGTTCTTCATGACAGAGCAGTAAAGCACCATGCCATATCAAATGGTGGTTACTCCTATAGAGAATGATGCAGGTTCAATTCCTGCTGGGAAATGCATTTTCTTTATTAAGTGTTATGAAGTAGAGTAAGATCTGGAATAGACATTGTCAGGTCAACAGATGGTAATTCGACTGGCATTTGTTGTGGCATTCTGTTTTTACAGCAGTATCTCATTTATATACAATACTGCATTAAAATTTCTCAAATGCACAGTCTGATAGACATGATACACACTGTTCTATAAAGGAAAATGTGGCATCTATTTAAAATATGAAGTATTCACTATAATAACATTTGAAATAATTTTTTTTTTTTCTGATGCTTAATGTTTTCCAGGGAAGAAAAAGATCTTATTAAAGTTGGTATTCTACTGTATTCCCTACCATATAGCATGTACCTATAATTCATCATTAGGGATCATTAAGAGACAGGGGTATTTAGGTTTTATTTTGTACCAGTAACCTGTATAATGATATTGTCATCCTGGCTAATGAAACCACTAAACTGAATTTCTCATATATAATATTACATTTTATTACACTCCAAACTTCATCTATTACTCTCAGATTGGCATATATGTATCTGTGGGGTCCTAGCCCTCATTCAAAACATGGACCTTATATTCTCATGTAAAATGTCTGAGAGAAACTGCCCCTGATGCTTCTTGGGACTGTGTTTGTATATTAACCTTTCAAACAGTTTATCCTACATATCAAGCATAACTGGGACTGATCACATAGATCCTCACTCTCACAGATAAACCCTGTATCTGGCTTCTCTGAAAGAAACTAAGTCTATTCTGACATGATCTAGGGTGAGATACATGCTACATTATTACCCAATGCCAACTGTTTGAACACAAGATTCAGAGGAATTTTTGGTTTTTCTTTTTCAGAAAAAGCATTCATCTGATGTAGGGTTCTGTAAATTTATCTATCTAACCAGGATAAAATTCATTAACAGATACAAAGAACAGGGAATTGTGGAGAGCCATGATTGCCAATGTCCTGTAGGGACATGGCATATAGAAGAAGAATTAATGTCCATTCGAGTAAGCACATTCAAATTTTCTGCTTTTAAGCAGGAATCTCTTATAACCAAGTTTTGAAAATCTTTACCTTCACTAATTAAAGTCCATTCAAGTTAACATCTGTATCCTGCTCTGTTTATATTATAATAATTAGTAAACACTTTTTGTCCATATATTTTATACATTATGCAAAAGCATTTGATAAAGTAGACCACAAAGAATTGTTGGAACTGCTGGGTAGCCTTGACATTAGGATATTAGAATAATCCAGAACATATAATGGCAGCAAACCACCAGCATATGGAGTGAAATTGAATTCAATAAATGTTGTAGCATGCTTACGGATGATAATGGGTATGTCCTCATTCACATAAATACAGTAGTAAATACTGTATGTTGGTCTGCAGTTGAAGATTCATTGTGGAATTCACTTGTCTCACTTCTAGCAGTTGACTACTATTTCTACACACCACTGGTGAATCTTATATGTGTTGTTCATGTCCTAAGTATTATCATTCATAACCAACCTTCATGTGATTATTCTATTCAGTAAAAGGTTACAACAATAAATATACAAGAATAAAAAAGTGTATAAGACAAGGGTGATTCTTCTCCCATAACATATTTAACATATACAGTGAAGAGATTCTGAGAGAATTAGAAGTCCTACCAGGATTCATTAATGGCAACCATAATCTTAACAACATAAGATATGCAGATGACAAAGTATTGATAGCAGTCATTAAAAGGAAACTACCATAACTCCTACAGAAGCAATGAAGGAATGTAAGAAGAAAAGACTAAACATCAATTGCAAGAAGACAGAATGTATGGTTGTTAGCAAAAGGAGCAAACCAACTTGCAAATTACAAATTGGAGAGGCCAAAATAAGACAAGTACAAAAATTTAAATATCTGGCAAGTGTTTCTACAGGGAATAGGAATCCAAAGGCACATTGTGATGGAGAAAGGTGCTAAGCAAAGTATTAAGAAAGAGAAAGATTTCCTCCTATATGGCAGTGAATACTGAACAGTATCCTTACAGATTGTTGTAACCTAGGGAAGGTTACTGAATAGAATAATCACACGAAGATTGGTAATGAACAATAATACTAACGACAAGAACAACACATAAGATTTGCCAGCAGTGCATAGAAGTAGTCAACAGCTAGAAGTGTGTCAAGTGAATTCTACAATGAATCTCCAACTGCAGACCAGCATACAGTATTTACTACTATATTTATGTGAATGGGGACATACCCATTATCATCTGTAGGTATGCTACAACACAGATAAAGACACTTGAAGCTACAGAAATGTGGTTCTATAGAAGGATGCTGAAAATGCCATGGATATGGAGACTATCAAAATGAAAACAAAAAGACAGTTATATTTAAATTGTTTACTAGTTATTATAACATGAACAGAACAAAAACGTGTTTACTAATTATTATAAAAAAAATTGTAGTGCTCTTTCTGATATCATTCTTAGCATAAATATTGTGTTCCATGTTCCAATGTCTTCAACAAACTTGCACTATTTCAAGTACTGATTCTGCTGCATGCTCTTCAGAAATGGAATTATAAAGTTTTTTTATATGGCTCATTAAGCTGATTGTCCGATGATGTTAACATTTGCTTGCACCTTGCTTCTTAGGTAGTGCTATGAAAATAGATCAACTTAGGTCTTCCTGTATATAAGCGCTGTTATATATTTCATTTATTATGTCTGTCTAATCTTGTCAATGTTGAAATCATCTAAAGATGCCAGCATCTCTATTACAATTCTGTCTGGTCCTGCTGCTTTGTTTCTGTTCAATTTGGTCAGTGAAGATTCTACTTCAGACTTAAATATTTCTGGTCTTTGAATATTTCTGTATACTCTTTCATCATGATAGAATTCTTAGATGTATTTGTTCCACTCTGAAGTATTTTTTCTTTATGTCATATCAGTGTCCTTTACTTGGATATCATGCACCCTGTTAATGAGTATGTCTTTTGCCCTGTTAGTTCTCAAAGATTTTCAAAATTTTATACCAGAGATTCCTTTTTAAAATCACAAAACCAAAATTTTCAATGTGCTTACTTGAATAGTTACTCATAGAATTGATTTTTATAATAAATAATCAAACAATGGGATGTGCAAGTAGTATAACAGTTATTGGTGCAGAAAGTTGAACTGACAAGCCCAGTTCAAATTCCAGCTTAGTCTAGTAACTTTTGAACATAGCTTGGAAAGGAGTGCATTCATGCCTTTCATTGATGATAAATGAATATAAACTCTCCAAGTCAGAGTTTGAATTCAGTTTGAATCCAAAATAGTCATAATATATTGCTACTGATTTTTTTTTAGCAAGGTAAGATACTCACACATAAGTGTGGCTGCTGCCATGTTCTTGTCAGTAGAATCAACAGGTTTGTTTTTGCCAACCCTAACCAGTGTTTGAGACCACATGATTACTCTCAGGACATTTTCCCAAACAAAATAGTTCCCATTGTTTTAGGATTTCTAGAAAGAAATTAATAGAAATACTACATAGGATAAAAGTTAGATAATCTAAAAGGGGTGTTTTAAGAAAACTAAAGGGCTAATTATATAAATGATTGAAAGGTTAGCAGGTCCTCTGATTCTAGTGCTCAGGAATTTGACCACTATGCAAGAGTCTTACAGGAAATTTTCTTTGGGTCTTTTCGGATAGAGACCTTAAAGCAGTCAGACCTGTTTTTCTTCAGACTCAGTTCATTCAATACTGATGCTATAAGTCAAATCACCTTTCCCACATGGTCCCAATGAGATAAATGCTATTGTTTTCCCAAATTGTACCTTTAGTTTTAAACCAAATATTTCTCATAGACCATACATATTTTATGTATTTAAAGTAAATAAGTTCAAATACCCTAAAAAAACATTTTTAATGTATAATTCATTATTTTTCATGCATCAAAAAATTATTGAAGTTAAATGTTAGCCTTTGTAGCTTTTAATAGGCATAAATATTTTTCTTGCTGATTTTACATATTAACCACATGTGCTTTGTAAAACTTCATCAGAAGTTTTTTGTTCTGTCTAATGTGTTGTTGCTGTATCTTTGTAAAATTTGTTGTTTCTTTCTTTATAAATATTTGCCTTGGCATCCCTATGTACATTTTCCCCATTGTGCTTATGCAAACCCTTTTGTCTTAATTGCAGTTTTCATATCCTTCAACATAATTTGCACAGTTTGTCAGTTCTCTCATGCATTCAAATGGGGCAACGGTAATTACAATGAGTTAAGATCAAATATAGACCAAATATTGATTATACTCTGACAGAATAATAAGATAAAGAACCAATAAGAAACATTTATCAATCTAACATGTTTCACTTTTATTAAAGCTTCATCAGAGATTGAGATACTGAGAAAAAGAAATAAATTTTGGTATTTTTACTTTTGTGTTTGATTTTTATTTGTCATTCATGTATTATATGCATTCAGCTTTTTAAACAAATGTTAGTATAATTTGCAGTGTTCTGAATTCAATTAAAGATCCAAATTTTTAAAAAATCTATTTTTAACAATATCTATTTTAAAAGAAAACATTGAAGTCTACTTCCTGAAGATTCCTTTCTAAAACAGAACCTCCCCCATTGCATTAAAGGAATAGGGTTAAAGATATATCCAGAAAACTGTAGCAGCATGCAAAAAAAAAAAACAAGGTAATTTTTAAATGTCATCTCTGTTGAATAGCTTTCCAAACATTTAACATGTTTTTCATGATTTTAGGTATTTGGGATTTAGACGACTGTTCAAAAACTTAACCGATGTCAGTGCATAATCTATTACCTAGAATTCTGAAAGCACCAAGAACCATTTTCATCAATTTTCCAACTATGCATTTGATACCAAACATTTTCTACTATCACTTATGTTTTGAAATTTACTTGCAATGTAAAGCAGAGAGTAAGTTATTTAGAGATGGTCTTGACTCAACCCATGCCACACAGTTTGTGTCTCAGTGTTTCTCCTTGTCTGACATGGATCTGCTACTCACAGATATTTTGTTTATTTCAGATGGATTTTCTTAACCTTAACAGATAAGAGACATCTGACACTCATTTCTCCAAATAAAAAAAACTCCACCAGGAAACGTATAACCTAGGGATCTTACTTCTATTATTCCACATGCTGAACATGCAAGCAAGCTCTTGATCTAATGTATGGGATCAGTAACATGCATGCTACATCCTATCTTGCACAGGTGTAAGGACTTTCACATCCCCAAGAAAAGGGGTGATACCACAAAACCAGCAACCTGACCCATTCTGATTGACATACCTTTTGCCTATGCCATAGATGTACTAGCCTTTTCACTGTAGACACTACAAGCAAAAGGCAAACAGATGTGAAATCCTCTCCCAAATCATTATCTGTGAAAACAAACTATGATACTTGAACTACCATCCCCACCACAAAAAAAATTCTGAATTCCAAAAAGTGTCTAGTCTCAAGAGATCAGATTGTGTACCTATAATAACATTATGTACAATGAAAGAGTCTGTGGATCCTAAAATACTTATTATTTATAGTGTGTCACATAATCTCTTTACCTAATATCATGCTACAAATGTTATTAACAGTTCAGACAGAACCAGCTGTGTGTTCTCTCTACACTGTTGCAGTAAATTTAGAATTAATTCCCAGATTACCAGACATTAAACAAAAGGTTGCAAGGCATGAAAACCCATGGGTGATATATTGTGCTTGCATCTGACATGAAGTTTGATAAAAGAAAAAGTATTATTGTCTCTTTGAATATTCATATCTACTAAAAATTTATCTGTTTACTCACCTATTTTTTTTTTTTGGCTTGAATGCATGGTTGTTAGCAAAAGGATGAACACTAAATGCAAATTACAAATTGAAGATATCAAAATCAAACAAGTACAAAAATTTAAATACCTTGGAAGTGTTTTAAGAAAGGACGGAAAGTGCAACACTGAAATATGAAGTCGAATTGGGATAGCGAAAGATGACTTCCAAAAGCTAAACAGAATATTAAGAAATAGAAAAAAATTTGTTAGAAGCAAACAAAAGAGTACTGAACTGTTACATAATATCAGTCGTCCTATACGACAATGAATGAATGAATGAATGAATGAAGAAGAGACTTGAAGCAACAGAAATATGGTTCTACAGAAGGATGCTTAATATACCATGGACTGAACATGTGAACAATGACAAAGTTTTAGAAAAAAATAGAAACAAAAAGGAAATTTATATTTAACATCAGGAAGCGAGTTGAAATTTCTAGTGCACATAATGTGGAAAGAGGTCTTGGAAAATCTGATACTCACAGGACATATTCAAGTCAAGAGGGACAGAAGAAAACATTGCATAACATATTTAGTGAGCTTGAGTAAATGAATGGCAGAACAGATTTTAGGAGAGATAAGAAAAAGGCAAAATTTATTAAGAGTTACAAAGGACTGGAAGTTGTGGAGAGCCGTGATCACCTATGTACTGAAAGGATATGGCACATAAAGAAGTGCTGAATGATAATTGCTTGTCATTTCTGTATCTATAAAATCCAAAATTGTTATCATTTTCTCTTCATTAATAGTATTAGTCAGTAATTGTTAAACTTTTCTTGCTCACAGCACACTTCAGAACATGTAAAATATTTTGATGTACTTTGTAAATAAATTTGAATATTTATTAAAAAGAGCTATTCATACATGAACTTTATTACAAATTTCAGTTCATGCATTTCACGTTTTAAACTGTAATTTTGCTCTTTCATGTTGCCTCTAATTTTATCTCAGGACACACCAGTATGCCAGAGTGCACAGTTTTAGAAACATTTGTTTCTCAACAAAAAGAACATGCAAATATTTTTTGATTAGAGTTTAAATGAACAAAATGTCCTTTTTGTTTACTTTCAAGGTGTTTTACTGAAACAAAAATCAAATTTTTTACAAGAAATTTTCTTTTAAGAAGTATTATTATTTAACTTCATTACTTCTAGCCTTCTTTTGTTTGTTATGCCCCTTCAGGACATAGGTGATCATGGCCCTCCACAATTTTCTGTCCTTTGTAGCTCTAAACAACATTTGACTTATTACCATTCTCTTTTATTCCTGCCCTGCCATCCATTCACAAAAACTTTTTAGGTAGGTTACTTGCTGTTTCCCTTTGCCTTCAATCTGTCCTGTGTGTGTTAAATTCTCTAAGCCCTCTTTTTTCTCATTATACGTCCCAGAAATTTCAGCTCTCTTTTTAATTGTAAGTATCAGTTATTGTGTAGTTGCTATTTTCCTTAAAACTTCTTCTGCCAATATCTCTTTTGCTTCAAGTCTTTTCATCTGAGAATATATTCCTGCATTCACTATCATATACAAGAATAATGCAATATATATATATATATATATATATATATATTGCATTATTCTACAATTAAAAAGAGAGAGCCAAAATTTCTAATACATATAATGAGGAAAAAGAGGGCTTTTAATTGTTTAAATTTTCCATATTTTGTCTGGTAGAGTGCTCAATATCAAGGAGAACATTTGTTGCTATAAACAGTGTGGATATAGAAATTAAAACTGCATGGTGATTGTCAATTTCATCATCAGACTAATATATATATATATATATATATATATATATAAGAAAGAGGTTATAGTTGTTCCAACAAGAGAAAAGTGTATATATTAAAAGAGAGAAACTGCAAAAACAAGACTGCTTACAGGCACACACACAAGCCCAACACAACATAGGAAGTGTGTGTATGCATGTATGTATATGTGTATACTAATTCCTTGTAATAAGACAGTATATATGTATGGAGAGGGAATATATGTATACCTACACATGCTGGCAGAAACACACAATACAAAAAAAATGGAAATAGATTTAAGAACACATCGGGGTCATTAAAAGATAAGAATACAGATATCTTTGCTCACCCTTTCTCAGACCAATCTTAATTGTTTTATTACCCTTCAAATAGAAGAACTTTCTCACTGCCAGTTCAAAGAAGACATTTGTGTCACTAATACACAAAAAAGAGAATGTTTAACATCAAAAAACATTAGAAAAATTAATTCCTTTTAATAATATGTGGAAATATCCACACTTTGCCTGATCAAGGTCGTGAGACCAGAAACGTGTGTAGCAAAATTATGGAAAATAAAGCATAATATATTTTTTTTAAAAATCCACATTACAACCAAAAATTTTTGCAGTTTCTCTCTTCTTTTTAATATATTATATATATATATATATATATATATATATGTCATCATTCAATATGACCACATTTATGTTGCCTCAAATCTCTTCTTCATCTGTGAGGAGATTGCCCAAGATTCACTGTCATAGAGAAGAACCTATATTACATAACAGTTTAGTCCTCTTTTCTAATATTTCTAATGATTTTTTCTTATTTCTTAATACTTTGCTTAGCTTCTGGAAGGTGTCTTCAGTATTTGAATGTACCTTTGGATTTTGATGTCACATTTTCCATCCTCTTTTAGAAAATTTCCAGATATTTAAATTTTCAACATTTTCAATTTGTATTTCACATCTTGGGATGTTCCACTTGCTTATAGCCATATATTTTGTTTTCTTAAAATTGATGTTTAGTCCTTTCTTCTCATTTGCCTTTACTACCTTCTGTAGGATATCCTACTGTTTCATTTCTATGTCTGCTATCAACACTGTGTCATCTGCATATCCTATGCTATTAAAATTGTGGCTACCAATAATAAATCCTGATAGTACTTCCAGTTCTTTCAGGGTCATATTGTAAAGGTGGAATAATTCCAGTGAGAAGGTACATGCCTCTTTCTACATTTGTGTATTTAATGAATTCTGTTGTATAGGAATTAAGTGTCACTGCCGACACTTGGGTTTGAACACAGATCACCAGAGAACAAACACAGGCGATCCCATTTTGAATAAATAGATTATGTTATGGTAAAGGAAACACATAAGTAGGAGGTAGTGTGATGTCTAATTAATCATCATTTCTATTCTATCCTCTATTACTATATAGATTACTTATTCTCACTGTTCTCTATACTATTCACTATACTATCCTCTATACTGATCACTACATAGATTCAGTGGTTACATTTCGAGCAAGTATTATCAGTGCAAGTGTTATTCAAAAGCATCTGACACCAGTATTGTTCTATGGCATACTATAGTTGCAATTACAAAGTCTCTACTACAATGAGCATTATGAAAGTAACAACGAGTATTCATTGACATTACAAAAGTGGCCACAAGTTTTTGTTGACATCACAAAAAATTCATTTTATATCTGAATGCTGGTATTTTATTCCCACTATAGGTTCAGGATCATCTTAATATCTTTCCCATATAAATCAAGCTTACTCGGCAGTTCAAATAGTTCTTTGTGTCATAACTTATCAAAATATTTTATGTATTGTATAAAACATAGTTATACATCCTTCTGCATTTATATTGCTCTTAATTATTGTTATAAATTAAGAGTTAATAACAAAATAAGGTTATTATTACATGTTTACTCTAAATTCCTTGTTAATGATATTACTATAGGAAGGTATTGAATGCAAAGAAAAATAGTTGGCAATAGAGGATGGTTAATGCGTGAATTACTGAAAGATCAAAAGTAATAAGTATTGAATACCAGGAAGAAAAATGATTGCCAGTTGTTAGGAATGCAAACAATAATTGTAGAAAACATTGCAAATGATGTTATTATAGAATTTTATTGTAAATCTAAAATTTTCCAGAATTAATGCAAGTATTCAAGAGAAAACAAAAATTTACTATGCATAAAATCTACTACTAATAGTTTTACTATGCATATTATTAGAAATAATTTTATTCTAGAAAAGAATGAACACTGCATTGTAAATAAGAAAGAAGTTCAGGAATCAATATGAGTATTGGTGACAGAAAAGCACTATTTTATGTATAAAATATACTGCTAATAGTTTTACTGTACAAAAAGAATTAGAAATAATTTTACTGAAGAGAAGGATTTAGCATTAGAACTGCATTGTAATTATGAAATAAGTTCAGGGATCAACAAAACTAATGGTGATGTGTAATAATAAGCTTAAATATTTGAAAGCCTGTATTTTACAAACAGATTTTGGAAACACAAAAAATGAACTAAGTGATCATCTTCAAATGCAATTCATGAAAAACAATGGTAATGATAATATTAGACATTTCCCTATAAGGAAACATTTGGCATTCATTGACCAAGCATTAGAGCTGCCTACAGTTGAAATTTATGAATCTTTCTCTTAAAACAATTTTTCAGAAAAAAAAAGCAAGCTCTCATCATTTTACAGTTGGAATTGCTAGATGTAACCATAAATCCTATGCTACCAGTTTAGTTTCTTGCAGTTCTTGTTTATGGAACTTTCTTTCAGCTTCTTGGATTCCAGTCAGGTTTGATCTTCAAAAATTTTAAGCACAATGTCAATGGTTAGCTTCTGTCTTTTTAATTCCTGTTCTCACCCCTTAATAATGATTTTTCTTTTTCTTACATTTTTTCACACTTAGTAACCCCTTGTGTCTTAGTGGCTTTATTGCCTTGCTTGGGATTAAATGATTTAAAAAATAGATTTCTCAAGTCCAGTAGATGTTATTACTCTTTCTAATATTGGGAAGGGCTTCCTTCCTTGCCAGAATAGGACTAATATATTTGTAATACAATTATAATTCATTGCTAATGCTTTTACTTCAGAATGTATTGGATATCAGCTTGTTTGAGGTAGTTTGGAATGTTTGCATCTTAATTATGACATTATTCTCTCTTCAAGTTACATGTACTATCCATTTTTGTTGTTGCTGCTGTTGAAAGTCTTCAAGTGATGTGCTTTCTTTTATCTGGTACAGTTCTTTGTTTCATGAGGTTCCAAAAAGAAGGCAAACTGAGTGCCAAAAATAATGGTAATGTAACCATAAAGGACTATTCTTCATGAAATTAAATCTTTGGTGGAGAAGAGATAAAAAGATAAAACAAAACATTAAGCATGAACACTTATATCACATGTACATACTTACTTGGCCATCTAACCTTTGCTTTACCACAGAACAGATTGAGAATTTCATATTCAGTGAACCAAATGATATATTTCAGTGCCCAAGAGTATTGTCAATGTAGTTTTCCTTTTATACTAACTGATGCTGGAAGTTAAGACAGAGAAACCTGTGACAGTGATAGACATCGTAACCTTTATGGAACTACATTAAGAAATATGCAACTCCAAAGAGGCCTTTAGAAAAACAGAATAAAAGGATTTCTTGTTGAGCTATGATCAATTAAGAACAAATGCTTTCTGGAATAATCAGTGTCCATTCAACTGGCCAATACCCAAAGAAAAGAAAATAGAGTTCAGGGAATGATCTTGTCTGCTCAAAGAGATAATGGTACCAAAAACTTTGTATCATTGTTGGTCTTATTCAGCTTATAATTCAATCAAGATCAATTGGATTCTATATGAGATGAAAGCAAGAAAAAATTTAAAAAAAAAAAATCTCCCTACAAAAAATAAATAGATATTATTCTCTTAAAATCGCAGCCAGAACCTTTGAATAAACCTGCTTTAAAATATAATGCATTTTATAATCAACAGCCAGTGATTGATTCTCAATGATCATTTTATTCAGAAACCCAGTCTGATTACTTAATAAAAAATTGGTTTTTGTTTAAATGTTTCTCAAAATGAAAGCATTTTGTTTAAAAAAAAACCAAAAAAAACCATGAAATCGGTTAACAACAAGATGCATTTGTTACCACACCACAACTGGAGTAAAGGAGTATCTGTCTATCTTAGAAGTGTTATCTGGAATATATAGTTTGTTTACATTGGGTTGACCAAAATGTTTGTTCACTTATTATTATTTAGGCCAACCCAGTAGTTATCAAGTGGTATGTATATTTACCAAGAAAAGATCTATACCACCAAAAATGAGAGAGGTAAGATAAATACAAGACCAGAGCACATACTGCCTGATCAAAGTACTGAGAACCCACGTTAAACCCGGCCTTGTACCACATACACCCTCGTGGTGGTGGGGGGGCTAAGTATTCTAAGTACTGGGATCAAAGTGTAGTATCTGCCCTCAGGTAAATAGACTTCATTTTACCTCTCAATTGTGTCTCTGTCTTCAGATAGAGCATGACTCAGTTGTATCTCTATTTGCAGACAGGAGCACAACTGAAAATATTATTGAGAGGTTCCTGGTCACTGCAGTACCTCCTCATTACACTTGAGATACCAATTCTAACACAACTGATGGTTGCAAGGGCTGAGTTATTTTTGGACCTGGCCTGGATGTGCAGACTTCCCACATTAAACTGACCTTGTGTCACATCCTACCAGCATGGAGCAGTAATTAAATACTGTGTAGTATCTGTTTCAGTTCCCCTTTGGCATGTTTCTGCTTTCAAGCAGAATCAAAGAAAAGCAATATGAGAAGCCTTACTCCATGAATACCAACTTGTATCTGTACTTCTCCCACTTTGCATTTAAAGGATAAGGTCAGAGTAAATTATTGCTTGCATGACAGTAGTTACAGGAACTGTGTAACTTTTGTCTTTGGCCCAAATATACAATTAGATGTTCAGAGCATAAGATCTGTGTACTCCATCAAGAATCAGCATAGCATTGAGGATCAAAATGTCAGTTCCAGCAATTGTTCACTCTATTATTCATTGTGCTTTAGATATGGAGATTAAATTAAATATCTTTCAATAAGATTATGATTAAAAAAATTGCAATTTCTTGTGATAATTAAAAAAATGATAGCATTTGAAATGTCATAGTTTGAAATCAGAATGTCTCAAAATGAATCCAACAAAACAACCTATAGCTTTAAATAGTAGATTATTTCTGGAAAACATTCAATTTTGAATGGTTATTGTGTGTGTGTAAACAATTTCTTCATTTCTGTTCACAGGTACGGTAATTATCAGAATTGCAAGATAACAGGAAATATTTTTGTTCTCTGCCCGACCACCAAGAAGGGATTCCAAAATAAATTCTAGGAAATAGATTATGCCAAAAACTTTTCAATACACCATTATATATATATATATATATATATATATATATATAATGGAATCTGAGGGTACAACAGTTCTATATTATGTAGGACAGACTGAACTATTAACCTACCAACACAAATTTGATCCAAGTGATGAAGGTTTGAATAAGACTAGATACACTCTTTGTAAAGTTTGTGTTATAATGCCACTAATCTGTGACTATTGTTATAACACACTCTTACTTATATAATGTACTTTGTATAAGGATTCTCTATATGTAATTCTTTGGCTACTTTACCATGATGCCTGTATTAGTCTGAATAATGACTCCAAATGCCCTTTAATATCACTTGTTTTTATTGTTTCCTATAGATGATCTTTGCTTGAATATTGTTTTACATTCTCCTATAGATCTCTGATGTTTTGTATTGGATTAATAACTGGAGAGGCTGGGAATCATTCTATTAATTTTGTGCCATCAAAAAGATTTTAATCTTTGCTATTAATGATATTTATTGATAATATTGGGCTGGAATGAAAAGTTTATAACATTCTAAAGTGAATTTCAAAGAAAATGTTCAGAGCTTTTTACATGGATCGATTCAAATTCATATATGTGTCATTTTGTTCCACTACCTTTTGCCAACTTTGAGGAAGTTTCATTATTCCATCCTCCCAGAACTTAGCATCTTTCTGAGTAATGAAGTGATAGTGATTGAAATAAGTGATAATCTGAAAGTGCATGAGCAGGTGAGCATGGTAAATGTAGTAGGATATCGCAACCAAGCTGTAACAATTTCTGTTGGGTCTGCAAAGAGATATGAGGTCTGGCCTTGTCCTGATGAAACATTACACTCTTTAAATTGACTAATCCTGGACAGTTTTTATTAATTTCTACCTTTAATCAGTCCAAGTGGGAACAGTTCTTGTTTGAATTCAACATCTAATTCCTTGGAAAGAGCAGAGCACGTAATACATAATGGCCTCCAAATCTCAGCAGATCCACAGCATCATCTTTTTTAGATGCAGACTGGCTTTTGGATTGATTAATGGCGACATATTTTGTTTTTCCCAGGACCTTTCTAACTTCACATTATTGTTAGTAACCCATTTTTTATCACCTGTGATCATTCTTTTGAAAAATTGGTTTTTTTTTTGTACTTGGGTAAAGAATTGCAAACGGAAATGTAGTCCATTAAATTGTTCAGTTAAATCATGAGGCAGCAAAACTTCATAGCTAATCACATATGCAAATGTTTTCAAAGATTCATGAGGCACCAAAGTTCAGAGCCATTCACATATGCAAATGTTTTTTCTTACAATGCTCATATGGTTTATGAGACTGCAATGCCCCATGTTATGTCACTTGGATCATTTTTAATCAGCATTTCTGTTTGCTCATCAGCAATGGCTGCAGACCTGCTGGAATATTCTTGGTTTTCCAAATTAAATTTTCCGCTTATGAACAAAGCAAACTACTTATGTGTAGTCCTCTCAGCTATGGCACCTTCTCAATAAATGGTACATATCTTCTTTGGTGTTTCTACAGCATTTTTCCACTCTGGAAATAAAAGAGAATCAAATGATGAAGATGCAGTTCATTTACTTCCATTTTCACTTTTATTGTAAAAATGGTTAAAATTCACATTTCACTCATGAATCATATAGAAAGACATTGAAATGTCACTTTTCAAAATATATATATGTCATCAATTTCAATTACATATGAAATGAAATCAAATGTTCAAATGCTCCCTATTGAAAAGAAACTAAGAACATTTATTCCAACCCAATATAATGAACAATACTAAGGTAGCATAAAATATCACAGTACTAAATAAGTTATTGTAGATATTTCTAAAAAAATAGATATTATAAGCTGAAATTTCCCTGATGTATTTATCACATAAATATCTCCTAAATACCAGTTTTATTGTAAAGATATTAACTTGTGTAATAAAATATTAGGTAATCCCACAGTATATAAAAAGTATCATATCATGTGTACAAATTTAGATAGACTCAGCTATATAATACTAGTGATATATAAAATAATATTGTCAGCATACAAGCTGAGGCAAAATTAATATTACAACAGAATCTACTTTACACATGCACACACATATATATATATATATATATTGATTTATTTTTTACTTTATTATCTACCTTAAATAGGTCACTGGAACAATGCTTAAACACTTTGCATGATATCATTTTATTTGTTTTTTCTTAGTTGCTTTCCGTTCCCCCACCCTAACCTTACTCTCTGATGCAACACAAATAGTAAATTAATCAACACAAACAGTAATAAAAACTAATGAATATATACCAAATGCTTCACTTAATAGTTTTCATTAAGAATGAGTCAGTTGGTATGAAAAATACACTAACATTCAAAATAAAATCACTTTTAACAAAGACAGTATTTTTTCCACGAAAATACCCTAATGCTTGTTGTTTTGATCAGTACATTTTGACCGTTGTATTTGCCAGCTTTTCTCACATATGCATCAGAAGATAAAATCTTTGAAAAATATCTTATATATTCCCAGTTTTTCCTAACTTTCACCACTATTCTTCTGAGAACAATTTACAATTCTGAGAAATTATATATGTAAGATTGATGCTTGTTGCTTTAAATTGTGAATTATTTTAATTGATATTGTAGCAAAAATATATTTTTAAAAAAGATACAAATTTGTGGATGAATTTGAAATTTTTTTCCAAATGCAACATCATTTTTTGCAGTTTTCATCATCATAATCATTACCAGCAATTTTGTCAAAAATCTCTTGGTTTTGACGTATTATTGTTTATTAGTGTGTCTTGATATGGTTTTAAAAATTAGAATCTTCCAGATTATTTTACATAAAATTTTTCTTGATTACTTAATACAAATGTTGTTCCATTTAAACAAATATAATAATAAAGTTTAAGAGAAGTGTTTTGTCTTAAGACAAAATATTATAAAGAACTCATCCTTTCTTCTCTGTCAATGTCTTCTTTCATCATGACATCTTCCTCTTCAATTCTGTGTCTTAATAGGTCAGAATGGGCCAATAGGCTTTTTTCTTTCTTTGATATAATGGCCATGTTATGTACCCTTTGCATGAGGAAATTAACTCTCTCAGGACTTGCTACTTTGTCTTTCTTATACCACAGTTACAAAATTTGTTTAGTATATTTTCTTGGTGATTAAGAAGATGAAAGAAATTACTTGCTGAAGTTTTGTTCAGTAATCAGGTTCAGGCTGTTGTGAACAACTTCAGCTTCATCAGGTTGCTGAAGTTTTTTTGGTGTGCAAATTCAATATTTGTAAACAATGACTGGATCAAAGTGGTGTCTTTTTTACCGGTTGGGGAATTGTGATCTCTCTTAGCTTTCATCAGATATTTGAAGAATGCTTCATAAAAGTAACACATACTATCTTTTGATTTTTTGCCATAACAGAAAATAAAATGTGCAATAATGAGCTACAAGTAAAAAGCAGCAGCAACAAGAAAAGTTCTACACTCAGAATTGTCCCATGGTACAATAGCCTAGTGGATTAAAGTTGGTTCATGAATTTGTGCAATAGTAATTATGAGTTCAATTCCTGTGCTGGGCAGTGCAGATTTAGATTCTGTACAAACCAGACAACATTGGGAGGTACTAAATAAGAATTAGATGAGATATCACTAAACATGATCAGTGGAGTGAGTCTACCCCTATAGATCAAGTAAAAAGTTCAGTTCAAAAATTCTCAAAGCAGGAGAAATGTTGAGATAATAACAAAAAAGATAAGAAGTAGTAGTCTGAGTATAAATAATGATACTCCTCATCCCAGACATTGTTTTTTAATTTTTTTGATAAATTTCTATATTTTATTCTGTTATGCTTTTAGTCAATTCTATATCAGATCTGGACAAAAACTCAGAAGCAAGTTAAAAAGTAATTTTTTTTTTCTTTTAATCAAAGGAAGCTAACTAAAATAGTTTCAAAACTGAAATGTATTCACTGTCACAAAGTGATAGAAATATTTTTATGTATTTTCAATTATCTATTTCAATTTATTTGTTTTTTTTTTAATATATGAGACTGTAACAATCACCCAATAAGTTTTGGTTGGTTATCTAAAAATCATCTAATTTTCTTAATAATTGCTACAAATATCTAGACATCCCTCTGACCTTACAATACAGAGATACACCATGGGAAGTGATCAGCAGGCTTTTAGTTTTCTAGTCACAAACTAGCCAGAAAACTAAAGAATTTTGCAAAATCCTTAAAAAAAAAAAGTAAAACATTCCCCCACCTACTTATCTTTTCCTTTCAGAAAAAAAAAATAACCAATCAGAATTTAAGTTTACATTATTAGTAAATCAAGAAATATAAAAATCCTTAATGGGCTGAACACAACATTATCAAGAACATCATAGGTGTCTTTACTTTGTTAGTCTCTACTAGTTACACTCCAGACTAAATAAATACTCATTGATAAGGCAGATAAAAATTGTTGTAAAGTTTTTCTGATGTAAAAATCCTACCTCAACATCATTGTACCAAAAATAATCTCATACCAGCCTATATTATATCCCACCCTCTCATTTTGGACCATAATGACAGAGGTAATATGGGGTGGAGCTTTTTCTGTCACTGAGGGTTGGGGGTGGAGAATAAGAAAAGAGGAGGAAAAAAGAAAAAGAGAAGATTTTTTTTTATTTCTGATCTCTCTTCATTTTCCTCTTGTTCTTATTTTATTCTGCCATTCTTTGTCCTTGCATCAGAATCATCAGTTAGGCCAAGCACAATAGAACTCCAGAGAAGAAGAGAAGCTACAAATATATTTTAGGTATCTTGTATCACACCCCCAGCAATTTTTAGTGGGAGGCTATATATTCATGTTGGTGGTTGATGGCACTGAGACAAATGATATACTGGTAGGTAATCACACTCCTTGACAGTAATAGAATATGACAAGATGAGCAACTCTACAAGCCAAGGCACAAGACAAAGCCAATTCTCTTTTGCCATCATCACAATAAAAATAATAATAAATAAATATAAATAAATAAATAAATAATAAAATAAAAAATCTGGGTTTTAAAAATAATTTTTTAATTAATCTGGGTTTTTAAATTAATTTTTAAATTAAATCTATTTTTTGGGGGTTTGTTTTGTTTATATTCATTTCATCCCAAGCAAGGCAATAAAGCCACTAAGGGGCTACTAAGAATGAAAGAGAATAAGAGGATGATTTTAGGAGAAGGAACTGAAAATCTAATCCTAAAGAGGAAACAAAGGATAAATCTTTACTCCTATTCAAAATATGGGGGTGATTTGAGGAAAAAAGTTTAGTAAAAAATATATGCCTAAATCAACATCTTTATTTTTTCTTATAATGTAGTTAGTGAATGCTGTGCAATCACATCACAGATGAAGATGAGACTTGAAGCAACAAAAAATGTGGTTCTACAGGAAGAAGCTGAGAATACCATGTACTGAACATGTCATCAACAAAGAAGTTTTAGAGAAAATGTAAACAAAAGGACACTTATACTTAGTATTAGAAAGAGAAAGTTAAAATTTCTAGGGCACATAATGAGAAAAGGAGGCTTAGAAAATTTGACACTCACATGACATATTGAATGCAAAAGGGACAGAGAAAAGCAGCACATAATCTACATAATGAGCTTGTGTAAATAGTTGACCTGAACAGGGATTAGGAGAGATAGTGAAAAAACAAAATTATTAAGAGCTACAAAAGACAGGAAATTGTGGAGAACCATAATCGCCTACATTCTGAAAGAGCATGGAATATAGAAGAAGTACCATAGAATGCATTAGCATTTTATTGTTTCTTTTTCTTCTTCCTTGAAGCAGGTGTTACTTTTCAATATTTGTTTGTGTGTTTCCTTTTGCAAGCTCTTAGGCTCCAAAGCTTAAAGTACATGTCCATAACTGCTCCAGCTGTCATTAATATTAAGAGTTGGCTGTTGCTACTGGTTGTGGCCACTACTGGCAAAATATAAGAACAAATATTGACTACATCAATACACATGTGTACAGGTACAAATGCATAAGGATGATTGCTAGTTGGAGACTCAATGAGGAGACATAAAACTGTCCTGTGTTGAGTTGAATAAAGGCTTATATCATGTTGACATGCACGAATATCCAGCTGATGTTAGTCTAAGATGTTCTCCTCAGCAAAACGGACTGGCTAACATAATTTTTCAATTTCATTTGTTTTGATGAACCTTATAAAGAAAAGACAATATTTTAGTTTCCATCATCAAATTATTATTCCTAATTTTTTTTAAATACTTCCATAATAAGTCATTCATATAACTTGTATATAAAAATCCAGGTAACCTTCAGGGAATTCCTACAAAAGTGTATTAACCAAAAGCATTGGTTCATGAATTTGGTGACATAGTAATTATGTTCAATCTCTGGGCCGAGCAGGGTGTACTTTGACTCAGTGGGAACATGGCAAGTAATAACTGAGCAATATTAAAAAATAACTCAAGTTATCCCAAGACATGGGCAGTGGAACAAGAAAAGTCAATGCCAGTAGATTAAATAAAGTGTTCACTTCAGAATTCACTGTATGTTACCTGAATCAATATGCACCTGTCAGAGTCCCAACTATGGGCAAATAGTTAACCCACAAACAGGGGATAAAACACTATAAAAGTGTAAAAATATGTTTTAATACCAGCAATAAATTTTTTGAGGAAATTTATTACCAACGATATATTTTTGAAGAAAAAATATTACCAGCAATACACTTTTGAAGAAAAAAATTATTACCAGCAATACATTTTTGGAAAAGATATTACCAGAAATAAAAATCTTGTCAGCATTAAATAACCCATTGAGAGGTGTTGATATGCCGTAAAACAAAACAAACCAAACTTCTTATAGGAGGTGCTCAATATTTGAGAAAAACACATTTAGCAAGTCATAAGTGGACAACAACTGAACATAATGTTACACAGCATGTGCCTAATTTTTCAACCATTCTTATTTCTCTCTCAAAGATATCAAGAGCATTAACATGACAGGTTCCAATTTCATACAGGAAATGAAAGGCACACCATGCTCCTGACATTATTCAGCAACTACTCAAAAGAGGCCTGGTGAACAGGAAGAATGACATGTGGCTTTGTACTGACCCCCCATAGATATACCCACAGTGCTGCATATCCAGTGAACAACAAGGGCCATGTCATGCTATTACACTTCTTCCCACAGGATTTGGAACAAGTGGGTGGCTGTCTGTGTTCCAGCAGAGTACTGCTCTCTCCAACATAACCAAGAATTGGATGCTGAGAATTTTTATGATCTATCCCAACTTGCAACCTTCTGGCTTTCCTAATTTGAAACTCTTGGATGATTACATCTGAGGTGTTGTTGGTATCAATAGGAACACTATCCAGCAGGCTTACAATACCAAAGTCGTGTCCTGGGTAAGACAATAAACTACATCCAGCAGCAAGGCCTCTGATCAGGAGGTTTTTGGGAGCATGGAACTACCTTAATTGCTGGTGTTCCCAGGTCTACCCTGACCCAGAGTGGTAGCATCTGTTAGGCTCCCAGCTATGTGCAAATAGTTAACCCCAAAACTGGAGTAAAAACACTATGAAAGTGTAAAAATGGATATTAATACCAGAAATACTTTGTAAAAAATTATTATCAGCAATAAATTTTTGAAGAAAAAAAACTATTAGCAGCAATACATTTTTGGAAAAAAATATTACCAGCAATACTTTTTTGAAAAAAATTACCAGCAATACATTTTTTAAGAAAAAGATTATTACCAGAAATAGATTTTTGACAAAAAATATCACCAGCAATAAAAAACTTTGTCAGCATTAAATAACCCATTGAGGTTTATATGCCGTAAAACACAACAAACCCCACCAATACTAAAGTCCTGCTGAAAGCCACAACTGTGGACATGATTGATTGCCAAAATGAATGAGAACTACCTGATAGGGTCATGCAGTCACTTTCTTTCTAAAGGCTGAGTGTAATTTTATTTTTAAGTTGAATATGTGTGCAATTCTTTTTAAAATATACCGATTTTGTTTCTATTGCCCATTTCATTTATAATTGTTCTCGGTTACCTCACAGCTTGTATACAAAAAATCTGATTAGATGTCATGGTAAAATAATGTTCTTATCTAAGTAGTCATGTCTATAATTCTTATTCAAGGTTTTAAAAATAAAGTAATATAATGATTCCTTTTAATGACTGGAGTTGTCTTATGATGACTGGGGAGATTGACTACCAAATTTCATAGATTTTCCTTTTAAGAAATATGAATGCAGAAAATGAAAAGTGTTGCAGAAGTCGTTATGTCTGTGGTTAGCTATGAGAAATGTTGAAACATTGCCTCTGTATACCAGGTTCAAATATAGTTAATTTTAAAATGATTGCTGGTTCAATTTTTCTCCAACCACCTTAGTTTGCTGTGTCATTTTATATATATATATATATATATATATATATATTATATATATATATATATACTCTCCACCTTTCCAAGCCTGAGAAATTTCAGAGAAAATATGTCCTCTGACAGAAATCAAACTTGTATCACATACGGAAACTATCATTTGGCCTGACATACTGTGTTAACCATTCAGCCACAGAGGACTTCCAGTTTAGCAAAGTTCAAATTACTGCTATAATATATTCAGAGCAGAAATAACGGTTTCTGTATCAGATACAAGTTTTATTCCTGTTGGAAAGCACATATTTTCTATAAAATTTACTTGAATATTCAGGCCATAAATACTGTTTAGTTAAAAACAGAGCATTTACTTAAATAAGGTGTATCCATAAAAATAGCGTATAAACAGAAAATATATTAAAATATTTGTCGGATTTAATCCATTTCATTATATATATATATATATATATATATATATATATATATATATATATATATATATATATATATATAATGTTGAATAAATAGCTATAGTGAATTTCTATAGTAAAATAATTTCCAATGCATTTTTACTATGAAACAATTTCTAATGAATTTATCTATATGGTTGCAGTATTTGTTGTCATTATACTGGTAAACATTAGAGTGAATGAATGTTTTAAAATATTCATCTATATTTTATCTTCAGTTATGGTGTTTGTTGCAGACTGTTACTATCTTACCTTGTTGTATAAACAGGTTTTGAAATTCAAGATGAATACTGTACAGTGTTGTATGAACACACATTCTCATAAAAGTAAGGCCCTGTGTTATTCTTATACATAGAGTTACCCAAATCAACATGCTGCACCATAAAAAGTAGGAGGGACTGGATATATATTTTAGTACAAGCTGTGAATATCTGATTGGCTAAAAATCAGCCAGAAGATGTAAGAATGAATTGATTTCATCTTACAATCATCATTAAGCAAGTTCTAGTTTTTTTCTAATATTGTAGTTCAGTAAATTGTATCTATTTTGATGAATAATATATGAAGACAGTTTTACAATATATTGTCATTTCTTTGGTTTGTTTTTAGATGAGAAAGAAATGCATAATCTTGAGCATCTAATTTTTATATTATGTTCCAAAGTCCTTCTGAAGATTACATTTTTTTTATTTTTTGTTATAACTTGATTTAAGTATAAAATTGTTCAGTTTTGGATATATGGCTATCAGCTCCAAATGATTGATTCATTTTCTACAAATTGTCAACATATATTTTTTTGGAGATAATAATGGTTTAGTGATACAAGTCTTATTAATTAACCCATAGCTGGGGGGGGAGAAGAGATGGATTCAGATCTTTCTCAATGGTATTTGCATTCATGAATATAATGGGAATTGGAACTGTTTCTTCAAGCTATTATCCATTACACCACGCACACATCCAAGCTTACTGCACCTCGTAACTTCAGTAATATTACAGGAACCAATTTCAATGTGGTGTGGCCATAAAGAAATATTTAGAAAGATTTATAACAAAATTAATTTAAAAGACTATGGGACTAAACCATAAAGATTTGGTTTTGCACTCTTTTGAAAGTTCAAGATTCAATCAATGTTGTATTTTTTATTGTTTGTTACAATAAGACCCATTTACTTGACATATTCAGTACCAGATGATGTTGATTCAAATTTTCATTGCTTTGACTATGCCAAACAATTACATAATTATCCCCTTTTTTAATGTTTGACTTACTGCTGCGGCTAATACCTGTTTTTCGTTAATGCTGTTTAGTCTCTTGAAATTTTACATTGTTCTTTTATTGATCTGCATATATCAATAAAGAAAATGTTGGTGTTAAAAGCTGGCAACCTGTATTAAGTGATAAATCACTTTCTATTTATAGAATTTATAATGAAATTATTTGTAAATGATAGTTATTAATGTTTTTTAATAATTATTATCATTAATCCTATGACATTATTGCTGATGAAACAGAGTACAGCCAGATCTCTAATTAGCAGACAGTTTTCTCTTGTTAACTTATACTTAACTAAAATACTTGGAAGTCAGTGGCCCAAATTGAGTGGAAATTGATTTTTCTTTAAATTAGCACATTTTAATTGTGCTAACAAAAACAGTGCTACAATGTTCCTTTTTAGCTGTTTTAAGGTAATAAACACATATGTACAGAAATTACATCAGTATTATATAGATGCTTATTCAAGAAGGTGCAAGGTGTTACTTGCACTCATTGTTCAACTTCAAAGAAACCAGTATAAGTTATTTAATGTTAACATATGGTATGGATATATGTTTCAAATGAATTTCAAGTCAATTTTTTAAAAATATTTTTTGTTATCAATGATAAGAGATATTTTTCTGATTAGATCTGTTTCAGAATGCTGATTTGTACCTATCAACCTACGTCTCAGATGAATAACACTTCCTTAACTCCTCTTAAACAAATTTATGAAACAGCCACAAATAACATCATTACCTATGAATCAATAAAATGGTTCATACTTACCTCTATAGAAATGGTTTATATAATACTTGCACTTTTTCTACAAACATTATCTTAAGAAAATATTCAAGTTTACAACTCTTTGACATTTCACATTTTAAAAATCCTAATTCTATGTTAATTAAAAAATAACAAATTATGTCAGCCAACAAAAAAAGAAAAGCAAATTTAAGATTTTTGATAAAGTTGAAACAGACAAGTGCCTTATCATAGAACAATGGTTAGCAAGGTCATCTTGTAGGTCTTTACATTATAGTGAGTTTGATCCTTACCATATGTAGCATTGTGCCATATTCAGCAAAGCTTAGTAAATATCAGAAGACTAATCACTACCAATGCTCAAGTATGACAATAAACTACATCCAGTAGCAAAGCCTTTTATCCGGAGATTGGAGGTTTTGAGGAGCATGGAACCACTTAATTGCTGTTGTACCTAGGTCCACCCCGATCCAGAGTGGTAGCTCCTGTTAGGGTCCTAGCTATGGACAAATAGAGTCCCCCAAACAAAAATACTGTAAAAATATAAAAATACATTTTAATGGTGAAAATACCAGCAATAAATTTTTATAGAAAAAGACCGACAATACATAATTAGTAATACATTTTATCTGTAGTTGAAGACATAAAATTGTGTTCAAAATATTTAGTTGAAGCCATAAAATTATGTTCAAAATATTTTGATTTTGGCATTAAATAACCCATAGAGGTGTTGATATGCCATTAAACAAAACTATCTACTATTATTCAGTCAAAGGAATCCATAATACTAGTTTGCTTTTAGCAAGACTTGTAACTTCTTCTTTTATGTGCCCTGTACTTTTAAGACATAGTCGATCATGGCTCTCCCCAACTTCCTATCCATTGTAGCTCTAAGCAAAATTTGTCCTCTTACAATTTCTCAAAGTCTCTGTTCTGCCATCCCTTTACACAAGCTTGTTAAGTAGATTCCTCAATGTCTCTCTCTCTCTAGCCCTTTTTCCTTCAATGTCTTGTGTGTCTAATTTGCCAAGCTGTCTTTCCTTATTATGTGTCCCAGACATATCTGCTATCTCTTTATGATATCTAAATAGAAGTGTTCTTTTTGTTTCTATTTTCCTTAAAATTTTCTCATTGCTCACATGCACCACCCATGGTATTCTCAGCATCTTTTTGTAGAACTATATCTCTGTTGCCTAAAGTCTCCTCTTTTATTGTGAGGAAATTGTCCAGTATATACAGAGAGAAAGATAATAGAGTTGACATTACATAGCTCTTCAGCATTCTTTTCAAATACAAAACTGACATACCATAAAATTACATGGCTTAACATTTAAGTAGAATAAAAATATTCATGTAAACAAATTTGTATTAGATATATGTTGCTCTTCACTGCTAAATTGTTATAGAATCATTTCTGAAATAGTGAAATTTGGCCATAATATCCAAGGACAATCAATCAGCAAGTTGTTGGCCTCAAAACTCAGTGGGTTAAACACCAAAAGTTTCTACTCTCCTTCTGAAAAAACAATAACGCTAAGGAAGCTATTTGATTCTATGGTATACTGACCCCATTGTTTTTGCTGTACTTACTATTATTTATGTATTATTATTTTTTAGATAAAGCTAGACTTAGGCCTGCTACTGGTAACATGTAACCCAATACAACTGACCTACATGGATGACTGGTTGGCAACTAAAGCAGCTCCCTGACTAGCTTTTCTGCTGTTGAGGAGGGTGTCATGTCACTCCCAGGATAGAAAAAAACCTTTGAACATTAGTAGAGTTTTATTCCTTGTTTCCCTGCCACTCTTCTCATTCTCTTTCACTCCCAGTGGCCATTGGCATCTTTGTGGTATCATGACCATACTTGGGGTGAATTGATTAAAATATATATGAGGTTAGGATGGGATTTCAAGCTTTGAATGACAACCTTCCAAGAGATTGTGTCTCAATAAAAACACTGGGTATACTCAGACAACCCTGTATGTCTGAATTCAAAGTCAGAAAGATCATCTGGCCTTGTAAAACCTTTTGCCTAAAATCATTATGGCAAATACTTTCTCAGGCAGAATGCACATTGCTTTGTGCAAGATTAATCCCAGTCTTACCTTGCTGATGCTATCCTCCAGGAAAGTGATTCATTGCACCTTCTTGGGTTCATTTTCTCTGCTGATATGAAGTGGAAAGACGATATTGAATCTGTTGCTAGGTCAGCTGCTAAGAAAGTCGGTTCACAATGTCAGACAAGACAATTTTTGTCTCCAGAATCTATCTTAAATATCTATAAGTCTACTATTCATCCATGATTAGAACATTGCTGCCACATATGGTCCAGTGCCTCTGCTATTTACCTTGTACTCCTTGAGGAGATCCAAGGCAGAAGCAGCAATATTATTGGTCCTGATCTGGTGGCTCAGCTCCAGTCACTTTATCCACTGCCATAAGTCAGAACGATTACTATGAAATACTTTCATGGTAATTGTTCAAATGAGCTCTTCAATATGGTACCTAGTTCTATGCTTACAGTTTCTTCTCTTGCCTGCCTGGCTTGTGGAACTTCCTTTCAGCTCAATGCTTTCCAGCCAACTTTGCATTTAAATTTTTGCAAATTAATGTCAATCGCTATCTACTGTCCACCTGATTACTCTCTTTTCTTCCTGCTCATCATTAATGTTACTGTTCCTAATTATTCCACACCCTGTGTTTTCATGGCATTACTATCTTGCTTGGTGTGATTCAATTAAAAATATATATATATATATATATATATATATATATATATATATATATATATATATATATATATAACCAGGTATTTATAAGATGAAGGATAAGGTTATCTTTGAAAAATACGCTTAAAGTTATTCAGTATTGAAGCAATAAACAAGTCATAAGCGATTTTGTTAATATTTCAGTGTTTATTCACATCCATTCACAGGACATGATAAATGTAATCAATATTTTCTACCAATTTATATAAGTATTTGTACAAATAAAATCTTGAATAAGGAAACAAATAGAACTAAATTTAACAAATGATGCATGGTTTTTATCAAAAGGGGCAGCCCAGCATGCAATTTATAAATTGGGGATACCAAAATCAAATGGGTACAATAATTTAAATATCTGGGAAGTGTTTTAACAGAGGATGGAAAGTGCAACACTGAAATCTGAAGGCACATTGGGATAGCAAAAGTTGACTTTCCAAAGCTAAGCAAAGAATTAAGAAACAGGAAAACCTAGAAACACAAAAAAAAGTGTACCAAACTGTTACATAAGATCTGTTCTCCTATATGACAGTGAATGCTGGACAATCTCATCAAAAATGAAGAAGACTTGAACACAAATTTTGTTCAACAGAAGGATGCTGAGGATACTATAGACCAAATATACACTGATGAAAATAAGTTTAGGACTAATGGTTAAAGTTTTATTCATTTCAGAATATGTTTCTAATAAAACAATATAAATTAGTTTTATTGTGTATGCTGTATGCAGAATTTATTTCTCTTTTGAATGATGTAAAAATTGTATATTTTTCTACAACTTGAAAAATTTTAATGCTACATTAATTTAAATTATCCAAATTTGCCAACGGACAGGAAATTGTGGATATCTATGATCACCTACATCCTGAAGGGACAAAGCCCAAAAATAAATAAAATAATAAAAATCATGCTTGTAGATAGAAGATCTACAAGCATGATTTTTAATTATTTTCATTCTTTATATTAACTGATTAAATCTGTCACATCAGGACTTATTAGCAATAATGATCACTCATATTCTCAGACGGTTTCCCAAAACCTTTATTCCTGATTCAGATAGTATTATGGCTGCAGAACACATTTGACAGAATTTAATTTGTTTAACATCTACAAGCATTCTATCTCCAATATTGAAAATGCACTTATTCAATTGCATATGCAGAAATTTAGTGCACATATTATTCTATCCTGTTAGATACATAAATATCTACACTTTTCATGCTGAATGTAATAAATGATTGCAAACTTTTATCAGAACACCATCTCTTCATTGATCAGTATGCACATATACTGACTCTTCAGCCTAGCCTCATTATGTACATGCATGTTAATAAATGCAAACAATCTTTTTAGGAAAAAATTACATCATTTCTTTAACAAATAAATACATTTATTATCATTCATGTACATATTGGATTGGCCAAATGTTTGTTTGCTTATTAAGTATAAAATTTACTTAATAAACTAGACAAACTTTTTGGATAACCCAATACATTGGCAAATCTGTAGTCTAAAGTTTGGAAGGTTATACTTATTTTTCAACATAATCTCCTTCTTTTTTAGTGCACTCAATACAGTTTCAAATATTATTCAAAAAGATTGAACACTGTATAAGATACTATACACAACTCTATATATCAGACTAATAATGATAAAATAGGAAAAATCTCCAATGTTAGGCATTTAGCCATTTGAAAAGACTTCTTCAAAATCATAATGGTTTTATTAATGGAATCTTATATGTAGGGTGGATGAAATGCAACAAATGTCAGTTACAATTCTACATCAAGAAATGCTGAAGATACAAGAATGTTAAGCTTTTCATTTAAATGTTTAATGTTCAATATATTTAGACGCCTGATACAGCCAACCTCACTCAGCTGTCTATTTTTCTATTTTTATTTTTATCGCTATTATTTTGAACATTATGCAGTGATAATTTCAGATAATAACAAACATTAATTTTAATTAATAACAACTTTAAGGCTACAGATTTGGTTTGTTTTGTTTTACAGCATATCAGCCTCAATGTGTTATTGAATGATTTTTATTACTGGTAATATTTTTTTCAAAAATGTATGGCTGGTAATATTTTTTTTTCAAAAATGTATTGCTGGTAAGATTTTTTCCTTAAAAAAATGTATTGCTGGAAATAATTTTTTTTCTTCAAATATTCATTGCTGGTAATATTTTTTCAAAAATGTATGGCTGTTAAATTTTTTTTTTTTTTCAAAAATGTATTGCTGGTAATATTTTTACAAAAATGTATTGCTGGTATTAAAACCTATTTTTAAACTTTCATAGTGTTTTAACCCCAGTTTGTGGGTTAATTAGTTGCCCATAGCTGGGACCCTAACAGGTGCTACTACCCTGAGTCAGGGGTCACCAACAATTGAGAAGTGGTTCCATGCTTCTCAAAACCTCCTGATCAGAGGCCTTGCTGTTGGATGTAGTTTATTGTCTTACCCAGGACACTTAAGTCTACAGACTTTAATAATTCTTGTTTTCTGATTATGCACACACTCAAACACACAATTTTCCTTCTCTTTGGTGGGTGTAGGTGGGCATCATTTGAGTGTACACTATATCACTTTTTTTTTACCTGGATTTGTATACATACACTTCTGCTATTAATTAGTACATTAGAGGCAAACACATGCATACCTTTTTACACGTGTATCCATGTTATGAATGTATAGTAAACATTATAGTCATATGGTATATAGTATTTGTGTTGTTTCCTATTTTTGCAACTTTGCACACATGATCACACATCAAAATGTACACGGAATCCCTCTCTTTTTAGTTTTTGACACCTCTTTCACTATCTCTCTCTCTCTCTCTCTCTCTCCTTGAAAAATCAGCTGGTATAGATTTCCCCATCTGTGGTTACAAAATATCTTTATGTACGCAGACCAGAGACTGACAATATCTGGCAACCTTCAGAAAGAGAAAAAGACAGAAGGTTGCCTTTCTGGCTGGTTGTACATAAAAAAAAGAGACAGGATGTAGCCCTACCTACTGAAGAAAAGGAGCCAGTTTACCTACCTACCTACCTACATATTTATCACATTTACCAACAACCACAACAGCCTGACAACTTAAGTTCAACCAGCCTAACTGCACTGTTCACAACTTTTAATTCTTGTTGGTTGATGTGTTTTGCAGCAAAAAAAAAACTCGTTTCGTTAATACAGCAGTCGTCAGTCCGACAAACAAGGGGCTGGCATCTTTTACTCCATCACTTTTTCTTTTCTTTTTTTTTTTTTTTTTACAAACCACGGATACCTGACTGAGATGTTTTAAAATTATTTACCTGAGGATAAAGTTAATTATAAAAAGCTTTTGAATTAAAAAGGAAAAAAGAATATAAACACACAATTTAAAAACAAAAAAAGAAAATTATACATATTTACAAACACACACACACACAATATTTTTTTAACTATTACAAAAAAATCCCAATTTATTAAACTTGCTTTTCCTATCCTGCCTATCAAAATTATATTTTAAATTCACCATGATAAAAACATTGGCTTAACATCAAAGACAAGAAATACAAAAAATGAAGTAGAAAATTTATTAGAAAGAAAAAAAAAGAAGAATCGCAAGAACCAGGAAGGAAAGTTTTTCAAAGTTTCAACACAAAAAAAAACTTTATTTAAAAAAAGAAAGAATATAAAAAAAAAACATTATACAATGGAGGAAAGTTCTAAGCAGGTAGATGTTTTAACATTTAAAATTCTATTTTATTATCTTTTATTTTTAATAATTTTCTCTAACCATCACTAATTATTGAATCCTTCCTAAAACATCTGAAGTTATCACCTTTACATTTTTATAATGTAAAAACATTTATATTAATTTCCTTGTAAATATTTCACAATTTGCCATCATTATGATTCGCATAATCATTTTTAGTCAGGAAATTATTTAAATAAAATATAAGCAAATATTGATGGTATTGAGTAATATATCCATGTATAGATTTAAAACTTTTAAGTTTGACTACTACTTTTATATTATTATTAAAATATTATAATTGCTTTATTGGTATATAGTTAAAATATAGAAAAAATCTTATTAGGATTTTAGTATATTCTAACAATATACTAATGAATATGAAATTAAAATTGAATATATTCAGCTTAATGTCTTTGTATTTTTTTTTCACTTTGCAATGATATATTCCCAGGCCATTATCACCATCAGTAATTCAGAAAAGTCCTATTAATAAATATACTGATAAATTTATCAGCTTACTACTGTTAGTATTTTATTATAAACCTTATACTATATAACATTAGTATTCAGTATAACTAACATCAGTGGAAAGAGATTTGCATGTTCACACTTAATGTTTAGTGGTTATCATTGAAGACTGCATGACAGTAAGTTTCTCAAATATCTGGTACTTTTCTAAGTATTATTTATTATAATTATTATATTCACATATCATATTTGCATATGAGATGTCATATCATCACTAAAGACTCAATGGCAGTAAATTTTCTCAGGACTCCAGCACCTTTTTCAATATACTCACAGATCCAAGCAAAACTATTGTCTGTGTCATCTCAACTTTTCCTCAAAGCTTTAATTTTTCTTCTTCTATGATTATTATTATTTATGATGATGATGTTGAAAAAAAAAAAAAAAAAGGGTAAATATCTCAACCTTGTCAGGAAGCTGAGAAAGTTATGGAATATGAGGGTGACAGTCATACCACTTGTTATCAGAATGCTGGGAATAGTCCTAAGAATCTTAGGCTAGAAGAACTGAAAATCAAGGGAAGAATCTGGACTATCTGGTCAACAAATATTCTAGAGAACAGCCAAAATACTAAGAAGAGTGCTGGCATATTGAGCCTTGCTGTCACTTGATCTCCAATGTTAACCACTTTTTACTACTGGTGTGAACACTCAGTGAATAAACGTTAAAATAGTTTAAATCATGATCAAATGTTAAATATTAAAAGTTGTAAAAACTTGGCTTATACTATTATCAGGTGCAGTAAAAATATTTGTATTGTTGATTTTTATTAGTAGTACTCCTACTACAACAATCCAAATTATTCTATAAGTCTTTATGAATAGTCATTATTTCAAATTATTGTTTTTAAAGAGATACTAAAAAGTATTAGAGCCAAAGTAAACTATGTTGTCATTTGACTGTTATTACTATTATCATTATTATAATAAGAAAATAGTGGTCTTGTCAGATTATTTCTTTTTTATGTGTGTATAATCAGTCCACTCAAAACTTATCACTTTTATTGATATTAATGTTTTACAGGATGTTTTACTGACAATGAAATATCATTTTGCCAAGTGAATATTTTTATATTTGAACATGTTAAACATAAATTTTATTATGCATTGATTATTATTTACTGTTATAAATAAGGCTATAATAATGTTACTGCTGTCTGTATAATCATTATCTTTATTTTATGAGATAATGCAACAGTTTGATTAAAAAGTAACTGAAGAAAAGTTATATATTTTGCCTTGTTAGGGTTGGAAAAAGTCATAGGAAATAAAGTTATAACTTCAGCTTATTAGCAGAAAGATGTCTAATTAAAATCAGTAATAATATTTTAATTTATTTAATATATTTTAAAATAAAAATCATATTTAATACAAGTAATATTTTGACAAACTGCTTTATTAAAATGTTACTTTTATTATTATAAATTGAATTATTTTATTGTAAATTAAATACTACTTTTATTTTATGTATTAGATAAATTAAAATGTAATTATTTTATTAAAAATATCTACTTTAAAGGAAAAGATTATTTATTTCCTCTATGACATTTTTTTCATAAACAAAAGCTAAAGTTAGAATATTTCTTTTATTATTTTTTTCTATGACTTTATTTTTTTACTGCTTCCTAACTCAACACTCTCTTCAAATTACTTACACTACTGGAATCTAAATTAATTAAAAATACAATACTTATTCTTGCTATAATCAGTTTATTTTTCTAATACCATTGCCATTTACATGAAACTTTAAACAATGTTATTTTCAAAGATATTATTTCCAAGAGGTCTGGTATCTTGTCTTCCAAAATTTTCAATTTATTTCAGAATGATGGCTTTAATAATGACAACAGTTTGGACCTTTGGAATTTGTCCCTAATATACACCCTTCTATTGCACCTGACACTTTATTTTTTAAAATATTATTTCTCACTTTGTTCCATTTTAAATTGTATGTTATTTCTCCATATTATGAACATTATATTGATAATATTGCATTTGTTATGACTAAGATATTGCAGTTATCTGATGTGACCCTGTTTAAGAGATTTGGTTTGTATGCAAGTTTTATTAATGATTAATTCGAATCCTTACTACAGCAGTTTTAATGTTACCTTCATTTATATAATGTTTATTTGTCATCAGTTCTGTGAGAGGAATAAATGTTTTTATATCTCATTAACAATCAGTATAGGAAATATTGTTTATGGTAACCACTGCATTTAAAAAGAAAAAAGTATCTTGAAACTTCTATATAGTGTGGCCCTTCAGGACGTGAACGACCATGGCTCTCCACAACTTCCTATTCTTTGTAGAGTCTATTAACATTCATCTTTTTACTACCCCTCCTAACCCCTATTATGCCATACATTCACACAAGCTCATCTAGTAGGGGGCCTGTTGCTTTCCCCTGTCCCTTCGCCTTCATTATGTTATGTGAGTGTCAAATTCTCCAAGCCTTCTTTCCTCATTATGTATCTATGAAATTACAGCTGTCTCTTTCTGATTCTGAGTATAAGTGTCCTTTTTGTTTCCATTTTCCTTTAGACTTCCTTATTACTTACATGCTCCATCCATGATATTCTCAGCATCCTTCTGTGGAATCACTTTTCTTTTGCCTCGAGTCTTCTTTTCATCTGTGAAGAAATTGTCCAACATTTACTACCATATATGATATTACATAGCAGTTCAACAATCTTTTCTTTGTGTCTAACAAAATTTCTTGTTTCTTAGTACTTTGCTTAGCTTTTGGAAAGCATCTTTTGCTATCCCAATGCAAATCCCAGGCATTTTAGTGCCACATTTTCCATCCTCTGTTAAGACATTCCTCTGAAAGGACTTTTTTTAATACTTGACCTTAAACTTGGTGTTCAGTGCACTTGTCGAACCCACCTGAACTTAGACCATGGATAAAACTTTAAAATTACTATTTTCTTTCTGTTGTTGTTAGCACCATTATTAGCCATGCTAATTTTTTATAAGTGTCATAAAAAATATAATTTCTTAAAAATAAATAAGTTTGTAAAAGTTATTACCAAAGCTGAGAAAAATATAATAACTTTTATATACATAGGTTTTATTTTCACTATTATGACATATATATTGCTTATGAATACAGCTCAATATTATATTTCTCATCTATATCATTACTATTTCTATATGGTTACTATGAGTCATGGCTATTTTTTCTGTTATTATTTATAATGCTTTTTTAATAGCTATGAGTATTTTTATCATCAAGTTTGTTTGGATGTATGACTGTTATTTTTTTTAAAAATAGGATCAAAGTGTAGTATCTGCCTGATTCCTGACACTTTCTGACCAAGTATAATCCTACTGAATAATATTAAGTTGGGAGGAAAGATAAAAAGTAAGAAACCATCAAAAAAGATGAGGAAAACCAAGTAAAAAGGATATATATATATATATATATATATATATATATATATATATATATATATATATATGCACCTATACTTCTTACCTCTGTCTAACCACATTAAGCACTTTTTTGTTTATACCTTTATTAAATTACATAAATATTTATTCATTTATACCTGTGTATGCATACAAATGTACGTATATACAGTTGCTTTATATCCACATTTATACCTATATATATATATATATATATATATATATATATAAGGAAAAGTAGGTTCTTTCTTTCTTGTCATCTTGTTCAATCTTCTATTTTCACAATGTGTGATATTTAATAACAAAAGTGTTACAAACATGAATAAAATGAAAAAGAAACTAAATAAGATACGTTATATTCTATAACCAAAATACTTATTTTAAAAGAATAAAATTTTAAATTTAAATTTATAATTTCAATATCCCCTCTCCTTCATGCACATATGCAATCACATCAATGTAAACATCACTTTAGTCCAACAAAGTCCTAAAGAATGAAATATGTTACATGAAAAAACTTTTTCTTTTTGTCACAGATTTCCTAAAATCTCTCTCTCTCTATATATATATATATACACACACACAAAGGGTACCATTACCAATTTGGCTATGATAATGCAAATACTTACTTCAAGAATGATATATTATTGGGATTTCTTTGAATCTATATCTGCTAACTGAATATCAACTTGCCACTGTCTCAGAAGATAACAAACAGAGATATCAACTCAAACACGTGTATCCCCAAAAATAACAATTATACCGAGAATAAATAATCTCAGATAAAAAGAAATCTATTTAAAAATTTATTGTCCTTATGTTCCATGTATGAAAATGTAGCTGGCAAATATAGATTTGAAAAAGTCCCAATGAGAAATGTGCATTCCTTAATTAGGAAACTGAAATTTAATTTATATATATATATATATATATATATAAAGAATTAATGGAGTTTAATTTTTAATGTATATCTTTATATGGATACCCATGTTTGAGTAAACGCTTCACTTGTGTTTTTTTTTTTGGGGGGGGGGTTGTCTACCAATCTGCATATTCAAGAAAAACTACATTTCCCTTATTAAGCTGGTAGAAGAAATAAGTACTGTTTAAAATAAACAGAGTATCTAGTCTAATATGGGTATCCACTATAAATAACATTTGAAGTAATATATATATATATATATATATATATATATATATATATATATATATATATATATATATGTACATATATATATGTGTATATATATATATATACATACATACACACATATAGTACACAAAAGGAAGGCATAGACCTGCTGGCTGTAAATCAATTAACATTGAGCAAGAGATTGAAAAGTGTTAAAATTGCAATATATTAAAATTCTTTATGGAAAGAGGAAATGGTAGAAAATATTTATTCTTTTTTGTGTGGCATATTTATATTTTGTTTTTATAACATTTAAATAAAAACATGTACAAATAAGAAAGACTTGAAAGGATAAGGTAGAAAATGAGATGAAATGCATGAGATAATGCATGATCTTAGTTGACAACACTGGTGGAAATCTCAAGGATACTACCGGTTATTATTATTTCTATTACTGTTGCTAATCCTTTTAATTATTATGCTATTTTTATACATCCTTTTAATTATTATGCTATTTTATACATCCTTTTAATTATTATGCTATTTTTATACATCCTTTTAATTATTATGCTATTTTATACATCCTTTTAATTATTATGCTATTTTATACATCCTTTTAATTATTATGCTATTTTTATACATCCTTTTAATTATTATGCTATTTTTATACAACCTTTTAATTATTATGCTATTTTATACATCCTTTTAATTATTATGCTATTTTTATACATCCTTTTAATTATTATGCTATTTTATACATCCTTTTAATTATTATGCTATTTTTATACATCCTTTTAATTATTATGCTATTTTTTTAAAACTAAATGATTATCAAAAAATTTTGATAGATTTATTAAGTTAGAACATGAGAATATCAGATCATAAGAATAATTTCAAATTTTGGTTACCAACTGCAGATTTCAGTTTGATAAGGTATCAATACAAATTTTCATACAGTATATCTTAGCACTATCCTTGGGCCTGTAATAATTGTATCCGATCCTTATTCATTTTTTTTTTTAAATTTCCCCTACCAAATCTCTAATCTTATTTCAACCCTTCTGCTTATTTATTTTTGTGGTAATTTCCTTGAAAAAATTTCAATTCTAAAAACAAACGATCATTTAGAATTGCAAAATTGATTTGATAATATTCTAAAACTTCATTCAAATAAGTAAACAGTATTCCTTGGTAGAATGCTGCAATTTCTTGAAGAATGAAACTTTGACATTATTCATGTCTTTTTGCAACAATGCACAATGATTCATAAAGAAAAGAACAAAAAATGAGTGACATTAGAAACCTGCTTTGTAAGGTTTATATTTATTTGCAGTAACAATTTTGATGCACAACAAAATTGTTTTAACTCTGATTAAATGATTTGCTGTATGTTTATATTCAAATAAACTAGAATAAAATCTTTTAGGCTCATCTTACCCTTCCTCATATTTCTCTACTATCCACCACTTAGATTTTGAAAAAATTCCCACCCACAACCCACTTATTCCATCACCCAAGAGCAGTTATTATGATCCTACTTGGCTTTTGATGATAAAAAATAGTTAAGTAGAATGAGACAAATCTAAATCATTATAATCTAATTTTTATGCAAGTACTAATCCCCAAAATAGATTGGGATCATGATGCAAAAGAAGTAACTATAGGTTTTATGTTAATCTCATATCCCTTTGGGTCATAGGCAATCATGATTCTCCACATATGGATTTTCTTTATCTATGAATTACTACGACTTTTGGAATGGAAAGTGAATTGTTTTCCAATTGTCTTCATTATAGTTTTAAATTTAAAGTAGTCTCTCTCTCTTAGACTGGCTACTACTCAAGACTTGAGAACACAGTCTACCTTGTTATTTAATCCATAGTTGGGGTAAGATAGATTCATGCTTTTTCTTAAAAGCATTAATGTAAAGTGAACACAACAAAATAGGCTGGAATTTGAACTGAGCTTACTGAGTCCATTTTCCATACCAATAACCATTACACACCATGAACATCCTTATTGTTTTTATTAGTATATTTTTCAATCATTTCACCCAAAATAAGGCAATAAAGTCAATAAGATGCAAGGGGTTATTGAGTGTTAGAGAATATGATAAGAAAGAAAACACTGTTATGTAGAGAGAACAATAACAAAACAAGAATTAACAAGACAATATATAACAATTGATATTGCATTTAAATTTTTCAAGATTAAAGTTGACTAGGAAGCAAGAAGCCAGAAGAGATTTTCACAAGCAAGACATGCAATAGAAGAAACTGTTAGGATAGAACTTATGGTTACATCTAACAATTTGAACAGCAAAATGATGAGACCTTAATGCCAATCTAGTATTATGTTTAAAATCATAAAGTCTAGGTACTGTAGAAGAAAGATCATCAGGACAATTGCCATGAAAGTTTTTATCAAAAAAAAAAATTGCAGTAATTGCTGAAAATAACTGTCCTAACATTGTAATAAGGTAAGATCATGAGAGCTACACTTGGGTCTTGGAATAAGTGGGCTGAAGGTTGGATTTTATTTTTTAAATCTAAGTGGAGGATGGTGAAAAGATTTGATGAAGGGTAGGAATAGTTTAGAATATTTTATTCTGATTTTGTATTTTGGGGATTTTTTTTAAGTATACATTGTATGGTGGGAAACATACAGTGATAGTATCATACCAGTTCACATGAACTGATTCTTAAAATTATAAAAGCTTAGCAAACTGGTTGTTGGATTACTCAAAAATAATCTTATATATTATATATATATATATATATATATATATATATATATATATATATAATAACTAAATAGCTAATACCATTGCTTTAAGTTCTGAAGAGGCTGAAAGAGGATTTTCTGTGATGAGCATAATTTATTCTGACAAAAGAAATCAACTTGAAGTTAAAAATGTGGCAAATCTTCTAGTCATAAATTTGATAAGTCTTCTATTGGATCTTTGGGACTACAACGATTCAGTTCAAATGTGGTTAAGAAACCATAACACAGCTGATGATACTAGAGTCAAAAAGCATCATACTTCTGAACAGAAATATGATGAGAACAGAATTTTAATCTGGAAATATCTTAATAAATAAATGTTTTCTATTAATTATCAAAATGGTTTAATTCTTTTTGATAGTATATAAAGTGATTTGTTTCTATTCTCAGATTGAAAAGAAATTAAGCAGAATAGATTCCTAAAGATTACCTGCCTTTATAGAACCAGTTTCTGGAAATTTGGGATGCCATTATTGGAAACGCTGTATTATAATTGTGTGCTATCAGGAGACTAGTGTATCAAACAGGTGTTAAGATGTTAATCTAGTATCTGTAATCAAACCATAAAGATGCAAAGGATATTTTTTCTTTTTATGTGGTATCAGGGGACTAGTGTGTCAAACAGGTGTTAAGATGTTAATCTTCTTGTGCTAGTAACTGAACTATCAAGATATAAAATGAATTGGGGAGTTTATTTTTTTCTTTAAGTATATTTTATATGGTGGGAAACACAGTATGACTTATGTACTATTTGGGTCCCAAAATGTTTCTGGTTCATGAATGTTACCCTAATCAATACATTTGTTTCAAAATACTCTACAAATATTGTTTTCACTTTTGTTTTCTGTTGACACTTAAAAATTACTTCAGTTTTGTTAATTTTTCTCTAATTAGTGTCTCAACTGCCAAACCTTATTATTATTTTAGTTAAATTTAATGAGACACAGGATCAAATATATAGAAATATATGGTAGAAAGATTGTATTGTAAAGAAATACCTATTTGCTTTGAAAATCAGCTTTTTAAAATTTAAATAACAGATATGATCAATCAGTGGTTCATTGGATTCCAGTGTATATTATGAATTAATGATTTAAACTTTTTCTAATGATAGAAGCATCATTCATTCACAGTCTAAGTCTAAATGACCAATTAACAACTCTAAGATTCATAATGTTACAATTAGGATCTTATGTCATTTCATGGAGTATTTGCCTGCAAATAAAACTGGAAGAACAAGCCAAAAAGAGTCCTATCTTTGTATGCATATTTCTCAAAGAGAAAAGACATGAAAAATTGTGACAACTTGATGTAAAGAATGCACAATACTATTTTGCATGCAATGCTTCAAGGAGTAACATACTGTTAACAATTATTAATTTACAAACCTAACATTTGTCTTATTTTCATTTTTTATTTATTTATATAATCTAAAAGAGTTAATGTATCATTTTTATACTCTTTGTAGATAATTAAAGTGTATTATTTACACTATTTAAATGCATACTATTGTCCTGATCTTATCCTAACAATAAAGATGAGGGCAATAGTCCAACTATAAATAGTGTCACTAATGACTATTAATCTCAGAAATTTAGACAGAAATTAAAGCAAAACTAAGTATAAAAACTACCCTTTAAGGAAATGATTTTTCATGCTACTTTGAGATGCATGTTCATGTACCCTTTTTCCACCCTTTAAAGAGTTATTATTCTATCTTTTTACCTGGGTTCATTTGCTAACCTGGTAGAAATATGCAACTAACACAGCTTCTAAGTAGGCCAATTTTATCAATACTAGTTTAGTATGACACATACAAACAGATGGTATTATGATCTTTAATATTATAGGTTTTATATTGTTATTATTATGAATCATTTTTAGCTAATGCTTTGTGGCTCCCCTCATCATCATTATTATTATTCATTTACATCTTTTTCTTCTCATTTTTGTCTTTACCCTAATTTATTTATTTGTTTCCATTTGGAAAGGCAGTCATAAAAAGCAGTCATTACTTAGCAGGTGGGTGCTTGCATGCTTGCTTACTGTTGTGTCTGGACATATTTAATATTCACAAACAGTACTTTTGTGATTTCCTTATGTTTTGAATTTTTTTGATGAGTCATAAGTCTTAATTTAATAATCGAATCTAATAATAATCTCTTGTGATCTCGATAACTATAAAATACTTGTGGAAATTTTACTATTGCATTGTTAAATATTTGATCTTCACAAATTTAACAGAATTAAAGATCATAATTATGGATAAAAGTCATTATTTAAAAAAGTAAGAAGATATAAAGGAAAAGGTTTAGAATTAATAAAGTGTTATTGTATATTTACATATATGTAAAATACTTTATTCCAAATAACAAATGTTTTATTCCAAAGGTTTGATTTTTCACAAACCTTAAATATGCATAATATAAAACACAATATATACAAATTTATATCACTCTGACAGCATTAAATTGATATTTCTTTGCATAGAAAATTCTTAATAATAGTTCCCTTATTTTATTATTATACTCTGCTTTAAATTAGACCTTTTTCTGGTTCACTCCACATCAAAACCTGTCATCAGATGTGAATTCTACAAACTAATTAAATATTTTATTTTCTGTTATTATCTTCTTGCACAGCTAATTAAGAAGATCCTTATATTGATATTTGTGGTGTAACAAATATTGGCACGGAAAGTGAAATTAGTGAGCAATGTTCAAATTCTGAGCTAAACTGTTGCTTTCATTTTCCCACAAATACTCTTGAGAAAGACATGAAGCTGTCTCTTCTCCCTTCCTCTTACTTGCTTCCATGATAGCTATAATCTCTAAATATTCAAATGTAATATCAATTGACATCTCCAGATGCCTTGATCTATTCCCCATCCTTCCCTTTATTCTTTCCTCTATTACACCTCTATACTCTTGCTCCCAATCTCTGTAACCCTCTGCATGCTAGTAGCACACCCACCTTGCTTGGGGTGAAATGTCTAAAAAAAAGAAATACTAAATATTTTATTTACACTTCAAGATACTGTCTCATGTGGTGAAAGATATTTTACTTAATGCCACTTGTTTATTTTGTATCATAATAACTTCTATGATTTTGATTCTTTCTTTGCATTGAGTGCTATATAGTATTTTAGTATTATCTACTAATATTAATTTATTGATAATTGTATTTTGGTTGTTTGTAATGTGTTGATCGATATGGGCGCAAATTGCACTGAGTTTTGACAGGGGACAGTTCACCCTCCAAGAGAGCATGGTGCATGTGGAGTGAATGTAAGACTTTAATGCTGTTTTTTTGTTGCTGATATTGTCCCAGAGGCAATGTCCCAGAGGGCATGAAAATTTATAAACAACATTATTTTTTTATATGGGGAGGGGGTCTGAAGTTCCATGTGTGACTGGAGACAACCTCACAGCAGACCACAGACCTGCTGGAAGGCTATCAGCCATCAAATTCTCCCACACACCAATCTGGACATTGGAGGATGATATGATACTTTGCTAAGACTGTGAGAGCTGGAGGGACAAGTCAGTTCTCATGAGCTCAACATCTTCATGACATGAGATTTAGCTGTAGTAGCAGCAGTAGTTTGTTATTGGTAATAATTGGATTAGGTATTTTGAAAAATTTATAGTAAATGATAAAACTAATGTGTTTCTTGGGGCTGTTAAGTGATATATAACAGCAAATTATAGTTTGAAGTATTTGTTAATGCTGTTTATAATTAGCGTATATCTGCTTATAAATGAATAAGTTAATGATGTGCTTATTTTGTTTATATCAGGGTAATATCTTGTATTAGTTTTTCTGAAGTTTAATTTTATTTGTTCACACATCTTATATATTTAATCAATTCATCCCAAGGAAGACAAGAATGCCACTAAGCTGCAAGTGGCTACTGAGTGTAAAAGAGAAAACTTTAGCAGAAACTGGAAACCCAATCATAAAATGGAAACAAGGAATAAAGCGCTACTTCTGTTCAAAAGACCAGGGAGGAATATATATATATATATATATATATATATTGTCCAGGCTATATGGTAGAAGAATATCTGGTTTTGGTCATTTCCATGAAAACTAAATGCTTTAAAGTATCTATATTTTGTCAGGCCTGTCAGCTCTGGTTCATCCATATGGAAAGAGGCCATTCCTATTTGAACCCAATACTTCTGCATTATATATAGTATATTATATTTTATATTAGTATACATAGTATATTAGTATATTATATTTTATATTAGTATACATAGTATATTAGTATATTATATTTTATATTAGTATACATAGTATATTAGTATATTATGTTTCATATTAGTATATATAGTATATTATATTTTATATTAGTATATTATATTTCATATTAGTATATATAGTATATTAGTATATTATATTAGTATTATTACTAGCAAGGGTATTAGCATGAATTGAATAAAACAGAATAGTCCAGAATTTGAACTTGGTTTGATAATTCCACTTTCCACACTTTTACATTTGTAGGGAGATTTAATAATTATAAACCCACTGATGTTTATATATACAAAAATACTTGTAAAATAAGATACAGCAAGATGTGGACACAAAAAAAACGAGTATTATTAATTATCTGGTTGTTATGTGATGTTGTAGAAACAAGAGATGGTAATACTGACTAAAATTGTGAGTTTGGAATCAAATGTAGATCAAATATAGATCAGAATCTGATAGAAGAATAAGATAAAGAATATGCAAAATGTATACTTTCTTGTATGTTTTTTTATAGATGTGTATAATGAGTGTCCAGATAATTTAGTTGGAAAAATAAAAGAAGCGTCCGGGGGTTTTCTTACCTTGAAAGATAAATGTTACTATAATGGCTTGAAAATGAAAAGGAGATGAAATTTTCATTGACGCACATGTTAATGACTTGTTAATATTAACTGCTTTTTCAATAGTGAGTATGGCACATGTTTGTGTGTGTAGAGGAGAAAAGTGGGGTTGATTCTCTTTGGTTTAGAATGAGTGAATTAATGTTAATTATAATTCTTATTGACACTATAATTAATTCTTTATTCTTTTATGGATACAACACCTTGACAGTATAATTAATTTTTTGTTTATGTATTTTTCTATGAACATGACACATTATCCAAATATCCTTAGGTTGTTTGGCAATATATATTGAATATAATATTTCATATTCAGTATAAAAACACATATTATTGAAAATAATGATTTGCTCTAGGTAGGGAACACTGTTTTTGATATGATGGCATAGCACTCCATCATTAGTGGTTTTTGTCTTTATGAAATACCTAATGGCTCTTGTATGGGAAACTTGTAGACTTGATTCTGTTGAGCACTTTTTAGCAATCGTTCCTGTCATATAAACCCTGTATGATTGAGAACTTCATTGAACAACTCCTGATTTTGCTGTTTTCATGATGTGTTTTTTCTTTGTTCGCAATAACACCTTTGATAACCTGAAATATTGGCTGTATCATCTTTGGCATACTAGTATGTTTTTCCCCTTCATAATTTTGGTTAGTGTATGCACTTTGTGTAATGAATGACCACTCTTCGTGAAACATCATTGTTCACTGAAGATCATCAACAGCCACCTGATGAGTTACATGTCTGTCACATAACACTCCATCTAGATATGGGGCACTATTTATGGTGAGTTAACCAACACTTATTGAGGATTCATTTTTGTTTTCATATATATATATATATATATATATATATATATATATATATATATATATATATATATATATATATATATATAAATCCACAGACAGACTGTTTCACTATTTAACACACTTCAATGTGGCTAGACATATAATTGCTTATATATATATATATATAAATCATCCACAGACAGATTGTTTCACTGTACTTCAGTGTGGCTAGACATCTAATTATATATATATATATATATATTATGATTGGTTACTCATTTTTTGAGGATAATTGTCTACTAGGGTGGTTAGTCAATCCCTGTTGCAGACGCCTGCTCATGCACATTTGTGTCTCTTCAATATCCACAGAGCCCATCCGTGTTTTATACTGTAAATATACTGAGCATAGTTACAGTTTCTGGGAGACAGTGCTTCATCTGGCATAATCAGCAATTTAAACAATGTCAGTATGCCCAAACCCTTAGTCATGATGATTTGTGACTTTGTGCTAGTTTTTTAACAGTTTTGTCTACCCAATTACACTCACAAAGCTTGGGTCAACCCATGGCGTGGTCTTCAAGTACTTACCAGAGATTATAAGTTAAGTCTCATGTTTGGAAAGTACATATTTTAACCACTAGCTATGCACACATACATATGTGTGTGTATAGGTGCAATATTTCTTAGAAAAACATATCTAAAACTTTCGCCCCAGCTCCTCAACCTCTGACATCTTACTCTCAGGGTTGAGGTGTCTTTGGTCCTAACCAAACTTAAGGGAGTGGCCATAGGTGCCCTGAGCATCTGTAGCTTATTCAACCAGTTCGCTGGTTTAATCCTGCTTCCTGCCCACGTTGTGATTTGTTTGATCCAGAAAGCAGAAGTGATGTCCATCCATTCACGGTCAACTGAAGATGTAGACATGGCTGGGGAGTTTGTGCTAAGAAATTTAGAATGCAGCAAAAAAAAAATTAATATCTGCAGAAAGCCGGACAAACATCGATTCAATGGTTGAATTGGTAATGTCTTTAATATAGCAGAAAAGAAAAGTAGAGAAGCGAAACAGGTTACAGAAAAGAAAAGTAAAAAAAAAAAACAAACTCATACATTGGATTCTAGACACAGAGAGAGTGTATATGATTATCTTGTTGTTGAATCATCTCAGAACGATATATGACTCTTGCAATGGAAGAATAAAGATTTCTGTGCCAAACTTAAAGTTATAGTGGTGTTTCTCCTCCCAACGCTCGCCCAGGCCAATTCTCTCTTCAAGAATTTTCTCCCGTCTGTCTTTTTCAGCATAACTACCTGTTTATATAGATAAACCCGGCTGGTTATAACTGAACCTTGCCACTACTACTACTTCATATGTGATTATCACAGGGTTCTGGCTGCTTCAACCAAAATCATGTGAATTCCAAAGATCCTTCTAGCTTACTCAGTTCTATTTCAATTTTAATCAATGAGAATTATTTCAACCATTTCCATTGTCTTCTGATGACCCAGATTCAATGGGTAAAACTTCTGCCCTAGATCAGATTTCCCCATCAGTAAAAAAAATGCTCTGATTTAATTTTGCTGTTCAAATCTACTCCAATTTAACTAAAAAAAAATATACGTGTGTGTGTTTCCAAGACTCTCTCTCTGTCACATTTAGCCATGTACATGATATTGCACAGATATTAGTTGATAATACAACAATACTCACACATACACACAGTAAAAGAACCTTCAGATATTGGAGGGCATCTACATAAAAACAAAGCAACCAACACTCAACAAAATTACATTTCAAACTAGTCACAACACATTACATGCATCTAGACATATGGTTCTGTTGTTAATATTTTGTTCTCTCATGTGGTACAATGTCATAGAACTGCATCATGAATTCACAACCTGAGTCTGCTATTCCACGACTGTTATCGTCGCATAGCAAACTTCTATGTCAGCATAACAGAATATCAGCTATGATTGTGAATATCTTTGTTTAAATGTCCATATAATCACTCTGAAAATGGCTCATGTGAGCAGAAAGCTTAGATCAAAGAACAATATAATAAAAAAATATCAAAATGTTGGACAATTTTTCTTTATTTTCTCACAAAATTAAAGCAACTACACAAAGTTTAGAACAGCTCATAATCAAACATAATAGACACTCATTGTCTGTTATATTTAACAATATATATATATATACACACACACACACCTGCAGTCAAAGTAAGCAATCAAAATCAGTCTAGACAGAGCGATGATAAATGTGTGCAACATTGTCTGTTTGTGCAGTACTTTTTTTCCAAAGTTATATTCATTTAGGTGTGTGCAAAAGTTTCAAAAATTTTCATTTTAAAAATGTAAATTCTTACTCTATTCAATCTCCATTCTGTAAAAAAAAACAGTGGGAACTGATAACTTTTGTATCTTCTTCTTCTATGTGCCATGTCACTTGAAGATGTAGGCGATTATGACTCTCCACAATTTCTTGTCTTTGGTAGCTCTTAATAAATTTTGTCTTTTTGTTATCTCTTCTAAGCCTTGCTCTGCCATCCATTTACTCAAGCTCACTAGACAGCTTAAACAATTTCTCCCACTTGCCTTTAATCTGTCCTATGAATATCATATTTTCCAAGCCTTCTTTCCTTATTATGTACTCTAGATTTAATTTTTAATAAGAGAACTATATCATAAGTTATTAAGTTTTGTCACTTCTTGCAACTTGTGTAAATTCACTTGCAAGTTTTGATTTATCACATCTTGAAACCACATGAAAAGCTCTCATAATTAATGATTTATATTACCATTTGACAACAATGGTGATAAACTTTATATCTACTAACATTGCAGGCAGTTATGTTACATTATTGTGAAGCTAAAAATCTGAAAGGATTTTGTTCACTTAAAGCATTAGCATTTTATATTGTGCATGCTAAGTGTATCTCTTCCTTAAGTGAGATGGTTGATTAGGTTAGGTTTATCCATAAATCCTGTTGACAACAATTAAAAGGCCAAAGAAGGATAATTGTGAAAAGTCCCAATAATATCAGCAGCATAAAGAAAGCCTTTCTCTCTCTCTCTTTCTTACTTTATCTTTTTTTATCTAACTTATCATCTGTCTGTTTCTGTTTTCTCACTATTGGCTGTGATCCAAAACCATAGCATTTTTATGAGGAAGAATTTATTCTGTGCTTACACATTTACTCAGTCACTCATATAATGAAAAGAGAGACGTTATTTTTGTTGTCATTTTTGCTGAAGTTTTTCTGATTTTTTTTTTCTTTCTTTCTTATTCCTGTTTGTATTTCTTCTCATTATTACAATATTTGTTGCTATTGTCATTATTGCAATCTTTTATTTTACATAGTGATAATTTCTTTTATCATCTTGATAATTTCAATTATTACATTTTTAAAATATTTGTTTTCTTTTGGCCCTTTATCCCTTTAGAAACAAATAAAATTTCTCTTCATGGTGTATGTATAAATATTAAAAAAATATAATAGATACAGGAAAATTTCATTAGAAACAAAGAAAAACAAAGTACTGAACTGTTACATAATATCAGTCCTCCGATATGGCACTGAATGCTGAATAATCTCTACCCAAATAAAGAAGAAACTTGAAGCAACAAAAATGTGGTTCTACAGAAGGATGCTGAGAATACCATGGACTGAACATGTTAGCAATGATAAAGTTTTAGAGAAAATGGAAACAAAAAGGACATTTATACTAAACATCAGGAAGGGAGCATTGAAATTTCTAGGGTACATATTAAGGACAGAGGGCTTAGAAAATTTGATACTCACAGGATAGATTGAAGGCAAGAGGGACAGAGAAAAGCAACACATAATCTACTTAACAAGCTTCAGTAAATGAATGACAGAAGTTTAGGAGAGATAAAAAAAAAAAAAAGACAAAATTTATTAAGAGCTACAAAGGACAGGAAATTGTGCAGAGCCATGATCGTCCACGTCCTGAAGGGACATGGCACATAGATCCACAATGACAATTCAAAATACTTTTTTAAAATTTTTTTACAATGAGGTTCACCCTGTAGAGGGCTCAGGAGCTGCATGAAGTAGAGGGTTACAAAGTAAGGGGCATTGTTTATGTAGATAGGTGGGGAAGATAAGAGTTAAACCTAGACTTGAACTGGTTATCATGAGTCAGTTCCATAGAGCAGAGGTTCACAGGAAGAAGCTGCTAGAGTGGAACAATTCTCACCAATGTAATATGGAGGAAATGAGGGTGGTTCTGTACAATGTATGTAGCATTGTGGGTCCAAGCCATGATGGATAGAATTGGTGGAACTAAGGAGTGTAGTTCATCTGAGCACTTTCCATGGAAATATCGATAAAGCAGTAAAAGACTTGCTACATTTCGCCTGTAAGAGAGAGGTTGCAGAGTGGAAAATAATTTATCACCCACAAAAACACCATTTGGAATTTATCAAGACTGAAAAGTGAGGACTGGATAGTACTCCATTTTAGGCCTGATCTGGCTCTTGTAATTCTAGAGGATAGCACAAGGCATCAGGTACTTGCTGGAGCAGTACAGAGAACTGTCCAGACAGTTTTCCTCCCATAGAAATCTAAATTGGAGGAAAATCAGCTGGTCATCATAAGTTATGGAGGTGCACCAATGTATCTATCATCAGCATAGATATTTACAAATGATCAGAATGTAGATAGATCATTCATATAAAGTAAAAAGAGGTTTGATCCAAGAAGTGGCCCCTGGGGGATGCCTGCATTGATTGATAGGGCCCCAGAGGACTGGTCATTCACAACTTCCTTCAAGTTCTGTCTATTAGGAAGAACTTTATTATTGAGAAGACTTTTGCAATATAGTAGATTCTATGCGTCATCATAGAAAATTTAAAAAAAAATAATTATGATTTTGGCATAGTGTACTTAATATACTACTGAGTAGCATTTATATGCTTTTTCCTTGAAGTATTCTTCTGTGCTTTGTCCTTTCATGGCTCTCCACAATTTTCTGTCATTTGTAGCTCTTAATAAATTTTGTCATCTCTCCTAAACCTTGTTTTGTCATTCATTTACTCAAGTTTGATAAGTAGATTATGTGTTATTTTCCTCTGTCTCCCTTGTTTGGTCCATGGTATTCTCAGAATCCTTCTATAGAACCATATATCTGTTGCTTCAAGCCTTTTCTTCATCTGTAAGGAGACTGTCCAGCATTTGTAATAAATGCATAAAAAGAAACTTATCTTGAACTGTGCCAAGTATGGAATATGGATGAAGTTCTATTTACATTTGATATATCATTTATTATCTTTTCATATTCTTTGGACTATACTTATATACAATACATGGCATATGATGGGGAAGCTATTTTTTTCTATATTTTAAGGGTTTCTTGCTTGGACAAAAAAACTTTTCAGCACCCACTCATATGACACAGAACTATTTCTCAAAGAATTTCTCTTGGTATAAATTAGTCAAAATTAACTATTATTTCACAAGGAGAATGGGCTCAGAAAGAATGTAAGCTGGGTTCTGTGTAAATTTAGATACCCCTATTTAACATACCTGCCTATTTCTAAAAGCACCCATCACTAAAAAGAAAAAAAAACGTATGTTGTATTTTACCTTCACAGAGAAGGAGATAAATACTGCCATATATCTATTTTCTGATTCTGATGATATAAAGGGCTGTAATCCTTTTATGTTTTCATACAGTAATATAAAGACGATGATAGAAACTGTTGATAAACTGTAACAGCATCAATGAAAATAGCTTTTTTTCTTTCCTCTTTCTTATATACCAGTTTAAGAAAGATTTAAAGAACAAAAACAAAAAAAGCAGGCTTATTTTTTTATAAAGAAAATACAATATCTTCTATCTTGTTTGCTTATGATAATCTAAACTTTAACTCAACTCAGAATAGAAACATGAGACTTTGTGAATAATGCACACACAAATTGAAAGAAGCAGGCCTTGATTTTCTTTTATTAATTTTGATAGAGAATTGCAAATCCATTTTTTTTATTTGTCAGAATTTTCATAATAAAATTAATAATTAATTTTTCCTCTATATTTAATTATGTGTTTTGATATTGTGACCAAATACAGATAAAATTTAGCAATAAAATTATACAAAATTATACATATTCTTACAAACAACAAACGAATTGAAAAAGAGTGTTTTTTTCTTAATACAACTTCTAAACTGCTATTAGTTTAATTTTTTTTCATAAATCTTAAAATTATTTTTATTGCATTTCTAAACATTTTAAAATAATTAGCATTATAATAAAAATAATTCAACATATATAAAAAGGAAAAGTAACTTTTGACAGGTAAATATCTAAAAGAGAAAATCTGGCAATATTTTCAGTTCTTAAGTTTTGATAGAACTTAAATAAGCAAATTTTAAACTGCTGTATCCATTCAGAATCCAGGCGATCATGGCTCTCCACAACTTCCTCTCCTTTATAGCTCTTAGTAAGGTTTGACATTTTGCTATCCCTCATAATCTCTGTTTTGCTAACCAGTTACACAAGCTTGCTAAGTAGGTTATTCGCAGATTTCCCCTGTCCTCCTTGTTTTCAATATATCCTGTGAGTGTCAAATTCTCCAAGCCCTCTTTCCTAGAAATTTCAGTTGTCTCTATAAGTATAAGTCTCTTTTTTGTTTCCATTTTCCTTAAAAAAATTTTCTGATGTTTTTAATATTTTTATTCAATATTAAATTACAAAATGGCTAAGAATTATTTTACCCATCAGTGGTTTGTGCCATTATTATCATTATTATTAATACTAAAAATCTCATTATCTATATCTTTATGCAACTTCTTAAGTAGCCAAAGTAGTGTATTATAACTAAAAGTATTGAATTAAGGTGTCCCTAAAATGTGTAACTTAATGCAAATAAAAATAGCCAGGTGAATGTATAGTGAATCCCCTAGATATTTTCACCCAATAATAAAAATATAATGTTTCAAAGTAAATATTAAATGCTATGACAACTATTATTTTCATATATGTGAAAAAACCTGGGTGCAAAAGAAAATAACTCTTTTTACATACAATACAAAGAAAGTAACCAGCAACGTCCCTAAGGTTGTTGGTACCCCAGGCAAGCTGAACTTCAGTGCCCGTACAGTATAATTTTATAAAATTCTCACAAGGAGAAAAACTGAAAATGTGGAATTATGACTTTATTACAATATACAACTTAATACAAGGTAAAGAAAACATCTGTTATCCTACCTAAAACATTTTTTTCTAGCCTTTAGATCTGCAAATCTTTTCATAGCATTTTTTACACCTATTTTCTTTACAAGATCATTTTCTATTGGCAAAATAGCTGAAGAATTTAATCTGTCATGAGTCATGGGTGGCCACGAGTATGTTTTTTATAAGCTTCAGTTTTGGAAGATCCCAAAAACAGGACATGATTGCTAGTACCTTGAGCCATTTCTGAAGGTAATTTAAGCTAGGAGGGAGTCCATTTCCATCATAATTTTCTCTTAAAAGGTGACCCAATGAGTCAAACGGCCATCTCACTATATGAGAGAGCAGCATGCCAACAAAGTGATGTTTAGGGTACAAATCCCAATATACCTATCATGACACGCAGACTGATAAGTATATGCCAGACATATGCATCATATCCAAATGCATTTGATATGGTAACAGGCTTTAATAAAAGCAGCACATGATTTCACTGGTGGAGTTCAGTCAGAAATACCTTCAAGTTAAGAAACCCAATCTCTAATTGAGGATATTCCCAAATATCTCAATCTGATGCCTAATTTGCCTTGGCAATCTTATCCTTCAGTCAAAAGAAAGCAACTTTTTGGGGTGTCAGTCATTATTATTATACTTTGCTTTGTTTACTATTATTATTATGATTATTATGTTTTGATTTGTGTATTATTATTATTTTTTAATCAAGTTCCCCCCATGGAAGGCAGAAAAGCCACTGAGACACAAGGGGTTACTGGGTGTGAAAGAGTTAGAAACAGAAACATTGCTTAGGAGAGAGAACAAAAGAAGAATAATCATTAAGACAGAAGATAGTGATTGACATTGCATTTAAATTTTTGCAGATTAAAACAGACTGGAAAGTATGGAGTCGAAAGGGAGTTCCACAAGTGAGAAATGCAAGGAAAAAACTGTTAGCATAGAATTTTTGGCTACATCTAGCCAGCTCAACTGTAAATTAGTGAGACAACATTACTTGTCTAGTACTGCACTTAATTTCAAAGAGTCAAGGTACCATAGTGAAGTGCTCAAGCAAAAAATTACCATGAAAGTACCTATAGAAAAGGCAAAGGGAGGCAACCATAGGGGTGGAAAAGTGACTCAAGACTAGATAACAGATCAGGGACAATAATATTGCTGTTCTTCTTTGGATTTCATCAAGAAGCTCTAAATAAATAGCAGGAGCACTGGACAATATGTGGCAGCAATATTCTAAGCATGGTAGTCTAAAAATATGTAAAATAGATTCTGGACAGAAAAATTGTCTATTATGACACACTGAATCAAATTTTTATTATAGTTATTATTATTAGTGTTAAAATATTATGAGGTCTTGTTTTGGTTAAGCATTTTGTAGCAGTCATTGTTTTATTAGAAATATCAGTGTGTCTCACAGTAGAGCAACGGTTAATAAGATTGTCTTGTTGAACATTAGCCCATTCATTCTTCAGTGAGTATACAATACTTATGACTTTGTACCATACTAGTCTAAACTGACTACATAAATATCAATATTTTTTTGTTTAAATGCCATACCCCTTCAGGATGTACATATTCAAGACTCAACATAGTTTCCTTTTTTTTATTACTTATGAATTGCCATGAATTCTTGGGAAGGTAGTGAAATGGTTTCTCTTTGTTGTCTCCAAGTTTTAGAATTCAAATTTTTGCTTCAGTTATACTGGTTTCTCCTAGAGAATCCAGTTTACCCTATAATATAATCCATAGGTGGAGGGAAAAAAGTTCCATGCCTTTCCTAAAAGCATTTGTGTAGCAGTGAATTATTATTGTTATTAGTAATAGCAGTATTAGGTCTTGTTTTGGTTAAGCATTTTGAAGTAGTCAGTGTTACAATAGTCTGGCTGTAAGATGTTTACTTATTTTGTCAATACTGCCTAAGTACACGTGCAGTTTTTAGTATAACTGCTTAGTCAAGTACATTCAGAGAAAGTGACAGGAGAGGTTATTAACAAACTTTTATAAGCATCATCATAAGCTTCATTATAGGTTGTCTCTTTTTGTTTCGTATATATGTTATGATTAAAAAATAATCATCATAATCCTCATTATGTCTGAGGATAGTCATTTTATTATAACCATCATCATCTTCACCTTCTTTTATCACCATGATTGTAATAATAATAATAATAATTATTATTATTATTATTGCCATACTTTCTTTCTGTTTCATTATTGCTTTACTTTTTTCTGTAACTTTGTGCTTTCTCTATCTCATCATTTCTCTGGGCATGATGAAGAGAGATGGTAGTGTAGTATTTAGAGGAAGCAATTATTCTGTCACCTCATCAAGTAGAAAGCTGACGTAGGTATCGTAATCTTTGCTTATCAGTATCTCCATATCAAGTTTCATTGTCTCTTGCTTCTACCACCCGACTGCACTCTCTTTACACTCTACCATAACAGCACATATACCTTGTTTCTCACCTTTTTCTTCTCTCACTCTTCATCCAGCATCTTGTTAAAAACCACAAAGATATGAAATAGTATTACGTGTGTTTGTGTGCATGCACATATATATATATATATATATATATATATATATATATATATATACACTATTAATTAAAGAATATCAAACACTTAAAATCCTTTTGTTTTTAGATCTTGAAGATTGAGAGCTGATTTTTTCAGAGCTCTCATGAAATAAAAATTATTACCTATGGGATTTTAAGTGTTTGATATTCTTTAATTAATAATAATTTTGCTCTGTCTTTTGACATAGAGCTCTCCCTGGATCTATATCCTCCTGGAAATTCCATACGGATTACTATATTGTATCATTACTACACATATATATATATATATATATATATATATATTGGTAATTAGGGGATTTGTATAATTTTCATAATGATTAACCATAGTCCATTGACCCATTGGTATGATGCTTGCATCATATCAGCATATCAGATAGGTCTAGGTTCAATTCTCCGAGTCAGTAGAAGATATACACTGCCGGTGATTCTCAAAAAGGACAAAACACATGTTTTTTGCATGTATGTGCATTGGGGATTCCAGTTTTTGACATGCTGAGTCATTATGAAAATTATGCAAATGCCCTAATTACTAATCAATAATAAAAGAAAAAAACTATGCTCTAATGCTCTGGATGGGGCAGCTCAGTGAAGGAAGTTGTTGCTCTAGTGTTTCAGTCCTACATATTCTGTATGCTTGTATAGTGTCACCACCAGGAATGATGAGCTGTGCTATATCATTAATAGTAACTTAGTTTCCTTCTCATTACTGTAGCCCATTGACCCAATGGTATGATGCTTGTGTTGTATCAGAGAGGTTTGCATTCGAGTCAGTAGAAGTTGCTATTTTGTCCCAAAAAGGACAAAATGACCATCCACTGCTTTTCTGCATGTGTGTGCATTGGGGATTCTGGTTCTAGACATGATGAATCATTATGAATATATATATATATATATATATATATATATATAAGAACAAATATAGTTTTAAGGTGTGCTATATTTATGGGATAAAGTGCTCAATATCAGAGATAGAGCATATGTAAATATAAAAGTGAACATTGAAGCCAACAGAGGTGACAGGCTGTTTCATGCTAGACACAATCATCAGGCAATCAGTATATATATATATATATATATATATATATAAACAGAAGATGTCTGTCTGTCTATGCTATTTATGCATGTCTGCATTTCTCAAATGATTTCGATGAAATTGTACACACATTACAAATTTACTAAGGTAGGTCAAATGCAACTTTTCAGTCTCCAGGGCCCTCCCTACCTGGGTTTGGTAGAAAAATCAATAAACTAAAGGTGGGTATGACTTTTTGCAAAAACCGAGGCAAAGTTACACACAAACAAAATTTTTACTTGATGAGCTGATGTTCTTTGCACAATGCAAAACATCAGCTCATCTTACAAGCTTTATGTAGAGTGCCTGATAGTTTGCTTGTGACATTGGCTTCATACAAAAAATTGCAAAACACTGAGAAAAAATTAGGTTTTTCATACTACTTACAATAGAAACTGAAATAACTTCCTCATTTTTTATCGGATTTTCTTCAAACATATTGCAAAACTTTGCCATCATACAAGAAATAAGATAGGATGATTTTATTCCTGCTTGCTTCCCCACGTATAACAAAAACAACAAAACTGTTAAAAAAGCCCAGGTCCAAAATCATCTTTTGCCATTTAGCCAATAATTTCTTTGTATGATTCCATCCTAAATTGGCACTCAAGCAACCTTTGATGCAAAGACTCTTTGTGAAGGATTATGGAAGCTTTAAAAGGGAAAAATTCCCAAAGAACCTCTTATTAACCCCAGATTTCCAGTAAATGTGCAAAAATAGAGAGAAGGTGGGGCTTCCATTCATTTGCATTTGTTGTTGAATCAAGCTCTGATGCTTCATCTCTGTTTTTGTTTTATTATTAGATTTGGGAATAATGCTGTACTATTTGAAAGTTATTACAGCCGTAGGAAATTTAATGAGTATCTAAAACATTGAAACAATTTAACCCCGAGCAACAACCACACAAGAAGTTTTTATTGATGGAATTCCTTTATTAACAATAATCAAACACTTGCAAAGAACATATCATAAAAAAGATGAAGTGGTGGAGTAGCTTAGTACACCAACAGATGATATATGTTAGTGGGACACAGACAGACATTTCTAGATGGGGGTGCTGGTATACAATTGCAGTGATGTACACCCAGGCAAGGTACTGCAATTAAGTTTTTTATTTAATTTTTCTTGTGTTCGAACAAATGCTTTCTTTTCTGGACACAGAGAATGTAGAAACTGTCCAAATGTTCTGTAATTCAAAGCACTTTCAGCCATACTTTTTAATATGGAACCAACATGCTATGCCTGTTCAGCCACAAATAACTTTGGGTTAAACAAAGCTTGTATTACTACTTTTAAACACACACCTTCACCAGTCTTTCTAGATCTATCATATCTGCTCTGAATTTATAACCTAATCTAAATGATGATAACATATGTAGGAAATGGATTAAATCTGATAAATATTTAATATATTTTCTGTTTATACATTATTGCTTAACCAGATGTTCTCTGTAGCTGAACAGTCATAGCATACCAGGCTTAATGGTAGTTCTGTATTGGATACAGTTTTGATTCCTGTCATAGAATGCATATTTTCTATGAAATTTCTTGAACATTCAGGCTGGTAAATGTAATTAGTACAGTTTAATTAAAGAACAGAGCATTTAATAAGTGTATCCATAAAAAATAATATAAAAGCAGAAAATATATTAAATATTTGCTGGATTTAATGTGTGTGTGTGTGTGTGTGTGTGTGTGTGTGTGTGTGTGTGTGAACTGATAAACATGGATTAAATCCAGCAGAATGATTAAGGCAAGAAAGTTTTTAAATTCCAGATTCATCAAAATTCTGCAAACATTTCTGATGAAGCTATAATTAAAGCAAAACATGTTAACTTTATTAATGTTTTCCTATTTGTTCTTCATTTAATTGCATAAATACATATATATATAAAAACTCAAGAACACACTTACGAATGGTAACTGACCATGAAAAACTTGCTAAACCACAATAATAAGAGAGACTTGAATAGAATCATGTTGTACATGAAAAACTCAAGAGATATTCATAATTGTCTTGATGTTAATTTCCTTAAAAATGTTGCTACAAAATTTGATCTGACATGTAATGAACATCTAAGTATGGCAGGCCTCTAAAATCATCAAAGATGCCACACACAAAGAGAATTCATTAATTATATATTATGAGGGCATTTATACGTAACTACTGCTAGTGACACCAAACATTACCACATCTGCACAAGAGATTCTAGCAGAACTTATATTTGCACTTCCTATATTTGAGGATGGATCAAGTGATGACATTCCTTGAAATAAATTTGCAGCCATTTTATATATATATATATATATATATATATATATATAGGATTAACCCTTTCAAGTGCACATTTGTGTATTTGATGCATACAGCAAAAATTATTGTTCATTTCAGTAGGCATATCTAAATGACTTTGAGTTAGAAAAATAATAATATTGAATGTATTAAAATAAATATACCAATGGGACACTATGTCCGCTTTATCCCATACCAATGCATCTTTGAGACAATTATGTCCAGCAGAACATGTTGAAAACATCTGTGGGACACGTATGTCCCAGGGGACTCGAAAGTTTTAGTACAAATGTAAATTTTGTCACTTAGCTGAGTAATGTTACCTTCAGCATTCTGAATCTAGAGTTTCAGAGATGGACCCTCCAGCAATCACTCCAACCACTCTTCAGGGAATACACACACTTCAATATACAATCTCCTATGGAGTAAGTTACCCTATTTAATGTTGGCCACTTCCCTTGTATTACAATGGCTTCCAGAGCTTGAAATTTTTATTTTGCATTGACTTCTATATAATATTTTAATTTTATTTAGAAATATTTGTCTCACTATATCTATATACATATGACCTGGTGCTGAAAAGTTTGCAAATTAACCAAGAAGCACATCTTAAAAAGTTCTAATGTTTGGTCATAAGTCAGATTTTGTGATATGAGTCAAGACAATAAATTTTCAGTACCCTCTCATATAAAGTGCATGCATAAAACATATAAATTTTATATTTATCTCCAGTTACTAACTTATATGCATGTAAGTATGTGTGTGTGTGTGTCACTGTAATGGTATTTATATTTATCTGTCCATCAAGCTACAAATTTAGTTTCACTTTACATGTGCACACTTTATGTGCTTCTATAGAAATATATATATATATATATATATATATATATATATATATATATGCACAATAAAATATTCACTTTTGCATATGTATGTATGTATGTATGTGTGTGTGTGAGTTTATGAGCAGATCAAGTATTCCTTTGGGGTTTTCATTCTGGTTTGGTTATTTTTATATCTCATGGCATTTTGTATTTCAGTATATCCAGCAGCTGTCCTACTCCTTGTCGTCCCACCCTAAAAAAAATTTGAAAATATATTTAACAATTTTGTAAAAGAAACATTCATACAATTGCTCTACCAATTATGTATTGAGTAGAACTTTAAGTCAGATAGATATATTATCCAGGCCTTAATAAGTTCACCAGTGTTTTACCATTGGATGACTTAAATTATATACAGTACAGTCTCCAGTATTTTGACTGGTTTTTGTCAATGCTAAAAATCCAAAGGGCACAACAGCTGAAACTTTATGATAGTAACAAAGCTGAGGACAATAGCCCAAATATAAAATGTGTAAATAATAATAACTCATCATCCCAGAAATTCATACAGCCCTTAATAAAGTTTGTCTTTTTGCTATCTTTTCTAATCCCTGTTCTGTCAACCAATTACACAAGCTCATTAAGTAGGTTATTTGATACTTTCCTCTGTCTTTAAGATATCCTTTGAGTGTCAAATTCTCCAAGCCCTCTTCCTCATTATGCTTCCTATAAATTTTAACTCTTTCTGAATCAAATTATAATTGTCCTTTTTGTTTCCATTTTCTATAAAGTTTCATAATTTCTCACATGTTCAGTCCATGTTATTCTCAGAATCTTTCTGTAGAACCACATTTCAGTTGCCTCAAGTCTCTACTTCATTTATAAGGAAATAGTTCAGAATTCTTTGTTCACACTGTGATATTACTATTTTAATATTTATTTCTTTGTAGCTCTACTCACACAAACATTGGTATCCAGAGCATGTAGATGTTATAATTTCATTTTCTATATCAGAAACTCAGGACATGTTTCAGAGTCTAAGACAAACTATTCAGATTTTTTCTGTTACACAATAAGGAAGCATCACTTTTTAATGATGATACTCAAAATACATTTTTGGGGTTAAGACACAAACTATTCAGATATTTTCTGTTACACAATAAGGAAGCATTACTTTTTAATGATGATACTCAAAATACATTTTTAAGGTTAAGACACAAACTATTCAGATATTTTCTGTTACACAATAAGGAAGCATCACATTTTAATAATGATACTCAAAATACATTTTTGGTGTTAAGACAGAAACTATTCAGATATTTTCTGTTACACAATAAGAAAGCATCACTTTTTAATAATGATACTCAAAATACATTTTGGGGGTTAAGACACAAACTATTCAGATATTTTCTGTTACACAATAAGAAAGCATCACTTTTTAATGATGATACTCAAAATACATTTTTTTGGGTTAAGACACAAACTATTCAGATATTTTTTGTTGTTCATTTTTTTTAAATGTTAAGAAACTACCACTTTTAATGGATATATTATTAATACACTTCAGATATTCTGTTGGCAGGAGGTGGAGTGGAAGGAGATGTTTACAGATAATACAGCAGGATCAGAATTGCCAAGAGGGCAGAGCTGCATAGTATGACAAGAGTCAGGTATAGAGGTAAAACAGAAATTGAGGAGAGGCATTTCCATCAGGGTTAATGGGGAAAATGTGTGGGGAAATCAACCACTTGTGTGAGTGATTGAGTGATTGAGAAGTTGGGTGCCAGTAAGGTCAGTGGCAGTGTGTTTAAGCCACCTGGTATGGTGGACGTTAAAGTCTCCGAATATGAATATGTTTGCAAATGAGTGTAGGGAGAAGGTCTGTATTATCGGAAATACTATCTAGCACACAACAGTCTTGAGAGGAAGGGGAATGGTGGAGAAAGAAGACATAGCTGAGTTAAGTAAAGAGAGATGGAGACACAAGTATGAGTGGTCTTGAGATTCAAGAGAGTTCCCTAGCCATCAGGAAATGTTTGCAGACATAAATTCCTAGGTCACTTAGAAAGGACTCTAAAGTATAGGAAGTAACCAGAATCGAGAAATCAGAGGAAAGGATAGAAGAGTTGAGGTTAGTCTCACAGAGAACTAGAATGTCAGGAGACATTTTGAAAAGGAAGGATTCTACACTGTAGAAGTTGGCCCAAATACCACAAATGTTGGATAAGAAAAGGTTAAGGGCTTTAGGTGATTGTTGTTGACCTTAATGTTATGACAAACCCAATTCTGAAAAGCACACTTAGCACATTTTGGTAAAATAGAAATTATATTCTTTTGAACATTTGGTAAAAGACAGAATTTTTTTTCGGAACAGGTTTTCTCTGATTTAAAGATTGGTGTAACATAATTTTGCTTCCTACCTACCATCTCTATTTGTTCTTGTACCAGACTAAACTAAGTTTATATCTAAGGCTACAGTGTCAAATGGGCATGTAACCAAGTGGTGAGAACATTAGCTTTCTGGCCATGGTTGATCTGTTAAAGAGGTGATAATATTGACCTGGAGAGATGATTCTAGCATACAGCACTGTTGGGAAATGTCTGAAAACTATATTATGGATTAACTTTGTAAGTGAAATTGTGTAGATGAAACTGTCCAGAAGCCATCAGCAGTTGTACAAGTAATCACAAGTAATCATAGTGAATGAGGGTTTGAGTGCACTGGTATTGTTCAACACTTGATCATACCAGAAACTATAATGTCCACTCATTATAGTTACAGTACAAACCACAGGTGGGCTATGTAGATGTTGAAGAAACACAAAGGTGCCTGACCAAATGTCTACAACAGGGATTAGTTAACCACGATAGTAGACTCTTTCTGAAGTTTAACAGGTGTCTCCAATAGAGCAAAGTCTGTCTTATTTAATTTAAGGTGGAAGAGAATAAATGGATTCATGCCTTCCACAGAGCCATTAATATCAAGTGAACACAGACTGTCTTAGCCAGATTTTGAATGCGATTCATTGAATCCATTTTCTGCACTGTTAGCTCTTAGTTCACATGCACCTGCACTGTATATAATACAAAACTCAGAAATCAATAAAATCAATCAAGTATACTGTGTTTAATAATTAAAATCAAAACCTATCTAACAAATAACTCATTGTTTATTGTACATTAATATAAAATAACAGTAGAATTCAATCTCAGCTTCTTCTATGCACCATGACCCTTCAGGATGTTGATAATCATGGCTCTTCACAATTTCCTATCCTTTGTAGCTCTTAGTAAATTTTTTCTTTTTGCTTTCCCTCCTAAACCCTTTTTTTGCCAACCATCTATACATTCTCCTTAGGTAGGTTATGCAAGGTTTTCCTATCCTTCTTGCTTTAAATATGTCCTGTAAGTGTAAAATTTTCTAAGCCCTCTTTCCTCATAATTTCAACTATCTCTTTCTGATGCAAAGTATAAGTATTTCCATTTTCTCTAAAACAGTGTTGCTGCTCACATGTTCAGTCTATGTTATTCTCAGCATCCCTCTGTAAAACCACATTTCCGTTGTCTCAAATATCTTCATGTGTGAGGAGATTGTCCAGCATTCACTTCCATATAGTAGGACCAATATTACATAACAGTTCAATACTCTTTTGTTTGTTTCCAACAATATTTTCCTGTTTCTTATTACTTTGCTCAGCTTTTGGAAGGCATCTTTCACTATCCCAATATACCTTTAGTACATATACTATATCAGATTTTATGGTGCAAGTCAATGTTTTTACAATAAAATTATTATTAAACAACTAATGTTGGTAAAATTTTCCAGATGAACTTATAAGTATATCATGTAAGTTTCATATTATAATATCTGTCCATATTAAAAAATATTGATAATAATGGGATGGTGGACATTAATGGATTATAAGTAGAAACCTATAATTAAATCTGAATTTTTATAAAACTATATTTAATATTGAATTTTTTATAAACCTATAATTAATACTGGATATTTTTATAAACCTATAATTAATACTGGATATTTTTATAAACCTATAATACTGAATTGTTATCCTTATAATTAATACCAGATATTACAGTGGGAGTTAATGGCTTAAGTGCAACATATTTTATTTATTTATAAATACAAAATATATTGACTTTTTTTTAATCATTTCACCCCATGCAAGGCAACAGATCCACTAATCATTACTGAGTGTGAAAGAATATAAGACATACATTAGTAACTCTTTGAGCCCTGACTACAACTTTACTGGTGGTAGAGAAAAATGACATAATCCCCAACCACTGGTTAAATGGTGGTAGAGAAAAATGACATAATGCCCAGCCACTGGTTGAACAGTAATAGAGAAAAATGACTTAATGTCCACCAGCCAGTTGAACAGTGGGTAAACGCTTGTAACTATTTTTATATCTACTGTGAAACATTACATACTAATTATTTGCGAATTTTGACTCAGGAGCTCAGGCAAAAGGGTTAAAATTGTTCAGGAATGCAAGGCTCAAAGGGCTAAGGAGTGAGAACAATAAAAGAACAGGATTTAAGGAAACAGAAGATAACGATTGATGTTTGCATTTAAATTTTTGAAGATCAAATTTATCAGGAAAACATGAAGCCAGGCGAGAGTTCCACAAGCGAGAAGTGCAATACAAAAAACTGTTAACATAGAATATTTACAGTTACATGAAGCCATTTCAATTATAAGATAATGAGATTTTGCCACTAATCTAGTAATGCACTTAAATTCATAGAGTCAAAATACCATAGAGGAAAATTCATCAGAACATTTACCATGAAAGTATATTTAACACAATATCTCATATGCCTGGATAAATTATTTTATTATTTTACATGTTGAAATAGACTCCTTGACATTCTATAACTTTCACCAGTCTTTTAACCAATGATTTTTCTAACTTTTCTACTTCCATAGCAGTTTTATTGCTTCCTAAACATCTCTTCTTTTCTCATATATATGTCTTTTAATAATGGACTACATGTTTTCTATTCATTTAATATGATCATTGTTTGTGATCTGTACCTGTCAAAAAGAAATATTCTTGTCAAAGAACTTTTCAACAATTATTTGCATTTATCTTGACAAGATAATTAACTTGGAAGGGACCTAGAATTGTGCTACTGATATTACTCACCCAAAATTTTAAATCACCTCCCTTCTGTTATCTTCTGAATTGTGTCACTTGACTATTTCTATGAAGGACCCAACCTCAACCCTAATTATTCTTTCCATCAAATATTGTTCTATATTCATTGCTAAAGAAATGTCATTGCTAAATCACTCAATAGTTTTACATCTTTTTGACTATTATCATTATAACCCATAGAAAAATTCATATATCTGAATTAAAAATGAAATATCAACACCTATACTATTCTATATTTATAATATAATGAATGACTCAAATTACTTAATGTGAACTTACAGTCATGCTAATAATTAGTCATAAAAGCAATTAATATAGTAAATAAATTTCCAATAATTGTGGTAACTTTTAAAAATTGAAATTTACATTTTTACAACAAAGCTTTTGTATTTAAATGTACATGTAAGTTGATTTTTCTCTGAATGCATCTTGTTATTGTAAACAATATTATTTGACATATTCATAAAAATGGATATGAGTTATATACAAAGAAAGTTCATATACTTAAGAAAATATTATTCACAGTTTACAGGAGAAAACAAAGTACAAGTTAAACTGTGATGATAGAGAAATAAATAAAAAAAAAAATAATAACAAGAAGTCCAATATTTTACTATCTCTAAAAATAGATTGATAAAAATTGCCAGGCAAACAAAGCCATAGTTCAACCAATCAGAAAGATTTCACAACCAACATATAATGTTGCAATCCAATGTGAAGTGAGCAGCCTTTCAAAGTGGATCTATAGTTGTGTATATAAACAGATGGAAAATCAACCAAAACCAAAGTGAATAAATTAATTTTGTCCATTCTCCAATGCTGAGGTCATGTAATATACACAGAGATGAAATACAACATTTGCACAACTAGACCTTACACAGCTAAACCGTCCTTGCTATATTAAAAGTAAACATACCTCCCTTCATCATATGGTCAAGCAGCAGCTACTACACATGAATACAAAGCATCTCTAAATCCAATACATATATATAATTAAATTTTCTTCATCATTCTCTCCTGTATGCTGCCACAAAACAAAACTACCATAAAACTGGTATATAGTTTCAGTCATTAGGACATTTCTTTTTTACTTTTAGGTACTTCATTTCTCTCTTTGGATAAAGAGAGTAAAAACATAGACTTGTGTCATGGGCTGTTATTTTTTTATTTATTTTTTTTTGACTGACCAGGAATTGGTGCAAAGTTTTGTATTTATCTGTTTTTAGAGGTATAATGTTTTTTGTGTTTTTAGAGGTATAATTATTTTAAGAGATTGGTTTACAAATTCTCTTTTTATACCATGTGATATGTTTTTGATGTAATGGAATAACCTGTCACCCCCATGAGTGACTACACTATAGGTAGTAACTACCTATAAGTATTTGTAAGTCAACAGACTACAGAGACTACCTTGGATCTGTTGAGTACGACTCATACTTACGTGAGAACTGCCAACCTCCCAATAGTAGCACTCACTATTGGATTGACTTGTGATGACCTTGTACATAACTGTTACCTTTATACTTATTGAACTGTATTTTTACAATAAACCTTTATTTATTTTATCCACTTGGTTTTTCAAGTATATTTTCCTATTAGCATGGAATATAACAGTTTTTATTACATTCAAAAATTTAGTTTTATTTTAGATTTTATTTTTGGTGTTTTTCTCTGGAGCATACGATTTATTTTGATCTCATATTTGTGTGGCTTATTGACATACCTCTGAAATCTTTCAATGAGAGGTATTGTTAATTATTACATTCCGAATGTTACTACTGTTATAGACAAGCGTATGGTTGCAAGAAAGAAATACGACAACAGCAGAAATAGATTTACGTGGTTTATTTCAACAGGAACGTGAGGGTTTGGGACAGCTACCTTGTTGTAAAGTTCATAAGCCGGTTTTCGGATCTGGTCGATCTCTCATAGTAGTTCACACATGTTGACGGTGGTTGGTGCTTTCCTGCTGACAGCTGCTGAACGTGACCGGTCTCCTTTGTAGCCACCTGTTGACTGCTGTTGAACTTCCCTGTGACCCCTTTTATAGCGTTTTTTTATGGCTTAACAGGCTCGAGAAACGAAGCGAGTATAATTAGGAGGGAAGCATTTTTATTGGACGAAAAATAGAGCACTTTAATTATTATTTTATTTTTCGACCGGAACACGTGTGTCGGAAACATTTGTAAAGAAAGTTAATGGTCATTTTGTGACGGGGCTTTGTCCCGTTCACATCAGGTTCTCGGTCTTGAGTATTTGCCTGTAAATCAGCCGAGTTATGTCATTTTATTTTATAACAAGGCTCCCCCAGATCTCGGTCTCATTTACAGTGAGCGTTATTCGTGTATATTTGGGTGATTAAGTCATGATAAAGTCTCTGAAACGTGTGGGAAGTTGTCCTCGTGTTCTTCTTGTTGGCATTTGTTTAGGTATTGGGTTATTTGCTGAATTATGTGTCCCCGAGGGATATGGAGGAGAATGATCCTGGTGACTCTTACATGGTGGAGGCAGAGGGATTGTATTAGAAAGATGTGTTGGGCATGGAGCCAGTCGTCGGATATGTGCACGGTGAATCCAGATTGTATCACCATCATCGTTTTGCACCTGACACATCATATTGTTCGTTTTTATAATGGTATAATTTCCTATCCAGGGCAGATGAGAGGATTGGGCAACAGTTGAGTGTGGCCGATAAAGTAAAACCTTGTCGCCTACTTGTATTGGGTCCTTGTATGTGAGGCGATTTAAGTTAGTCTCAAGTTTGTGGTCAGCTTCATCGTTGGCCAGAGTGACGTGGTGGTGAACCTGCTTTAGCAGGGCATTAATTTGCATTCCATATGCTCCAGGATCGTCGCTTGTGATTTCTTTTCTGTGTAGTGTAGGTAGGCCGATGTTGGGGTGACGGCCGGTAATGGCATAATGCGGGGAGACACCGGTGGCGCTGTTGGTCGTGGCATTCATGGACGAAACGACAGATTCTAGAACATCTGTCCATTCACAGTTTCTGTCTTCGCATAACATATAAAGTGCGTTCTTCATCGTGCGATGTTGTCTCTCGATATTTCCTGAGCTTTGCGGGCGCCAAGGACAGTGAAGTTCTTGCGTGATTGACATCTGGTTACAGAATTGTCGATAGACTTCTCCAGTGAAGTGTGTGCCTCGATCAGAGGATACTATGCGTGGAATCTCTCTGTGTCGAAGGAAGAAATGGTACAATCCGCGGGCGGCGTCGATAGCACGGTCTCTCGCGCATGGTATGGCTGTAAAATGTCGGCTGAAGCTATCCAAGATGGTTAGGATGTAGCGTTTTCCCTTTGAGTTGGGCATTGTGACAAAGTCTATAAAGACGAGATCGAATGGTCTCTTTCCTCGTTTGCAGTGGCCAATGGGCCAGTGGGTACGTCTACCGTAGTTTCCCTTGCACTTGGCACACGTGTCGCAAGAATCGACATAGGCCTTGATGTCGCGGTTTTTGAATTCCCACCAGTAGCTGGAAAGGAGTTCTCGCATACGGGTGAAACCTGAGTGGTTGTTGCCCTCGTGTGCCTGGTAGAGTTATCTGGGTCGTAGTTTGTATGGTACAACCAATCTCGGAGAGTGTTTACTGTCTCTTATCATCAAAACGGAGGTGCCTGGTTCTAGAAAAAGTTGGTGGAAATGTTTTTTGAAAAGCGTAGCTCGGTGGTCGTCAGGATCGATATGAGGTTCGCTTGGGGTGGGTGACTGGAGGGCGCTGATGATCTTCGCCAGGGCGTCGTCCTTCTGTTGTTCGTCTGCGATGCCGAGGTGGTTGCAGATTCTCTCAGTGGGGATGGTGGTGGTGGAGTGGTAGGCGAAGAATGCGTTGGTGACGCGCTTGTGGGTGCGGGCGTTTTGTGGTGTGTGAGTTTTGGGAATGAGCTGTAAATCGTTAAACTCGCCGAGGCACCAAGATGGGATGTATACGCGGAGGTCTGAACCGCTTACCTCGAATGTCTTGCCTGCCGGTGTAGGGTCGTTCGGGGCTTTCGTTTTCTTATGTCCGCAGCTTCTGCTGAGCATGTCAGCCCATACATTTGATTCGCCTTCAACATATTCCAAGACGAATTTATAACATGAAATTTCTTCTTGCCATCGTCGTATTTTGGCATTATTGAACTCTCGTTGGTCCAGATATGTCAGCGATCTGTGGTCGGTGAAGATGACGAAGAGGCGGTTGCGAAGGAAATAATCAAATTTCAATATTGCCCACTTTATTGCATATGCCTCTCTTTCCGTCGTGGAGAGTTCTGTTCTGTGGAATTGAATGTATGGGAAGCGACCGCGATGATATCTCTCTTCCCGTTGTCGGCTTCTTGCATTAAGATTGCTCCACATGCGACGTCACTGGCGTCGGTGGTGAGTGTGAAAAGTTTGGAGAAATCCGGAAACGAGATGACGGGTGGTGAAGAGAGACGGTCCTTGATTTTTTTGAAGGCTCTGTCGGCATTTTGCGTCCAGACAAACGGTTTATTAACCTTGTTGAGTTCGTGTATGGGACCCATAAGTTTTGAAAACATATCTGGCCTGATTTGTTCGTGAAGACGTGTCTCTAGGAATTGTCTGATCCACACTAAACGGCCGATAAGGCTTTGTAATTCCTTTTTTGATGTTGGAGGTTTCATTTCCCTGATGGCACGAACGTATTCATGATCAGCCTTGAATCCTTTGCTGTTTACTATGCGTCCGAGGAATTTTGCCTCTGACGCGAGGAAGGAACATTTATCGGGATTCAGCTTGAGTCCGAATTTTCGGAGGGCAGTAAAAAATTGTTCGAGGGAGAGTATGTACTCCCTAAATGTCCTAGCGTAGACCAGGTTGTCGTCGATATAGGAAGAAATGTTGTCACGGGATGTGACCGTGGCTAGGGCTTCTGCTATGCAACGGGAGAAGATTTGTCCGGCAGATGTAAGGCCGAAGGCCAGGTGCGTGTATTGATAGCATTGGTCCTTCCATGTAAATGCTGTTTTGTATCGGTCTCGCTTGTCTATCTCAATTTGCCAGTAGCCGCTGCGTAGATCAAGGGTAGTAAAATATCTATTGCCTTTGCCGATTTTGTTGAACAAGTGGTCGATCCTTGGCATTGGGTAAGGGTCAAGATCGACTAAGACCTTGTTGAGAGTTCTTTAAAGTTAGCAACGACACGGATCGATCCGTTTTTTCTTGCGTACGGCAAATACAGGGCTATTGAAGCCTTTGGGGTCGCTGCAGTTTTCAATGATACCTTCATCAGCCATACGCTTAATTTCGGTATCTACGTCTGCTTCCAAAGCCTGGGCTATTGGGTGTTGTTTCTGGCTGCGAGACTGGCCGTTGGTTGGTATGCGGATGGGTCGGATGAATGTGCCTTTGCTGCTGCTTTCGGTGCCGATAATGTCAGCGTAGCGAATGAGTAAGTTTGCAGTGGCCTCTAGTTCGTCTCGGTTTGGGTGGTTTGGTAGCGATAGTCCTGTGTTATGTTTTAGCCAGGTTAGCTTTTGATCCAGTGTCTGGATGTTGGGCTGTAGTTCCATAGTAGGCTGGTTTTGGATGACGTCAGCTTGGGCGCCATATGCTGGATCGTTGGTTGACGGTGATATGATTGCGGCTGTGTGTGTTGTATATCCTGAGGAAAGTGTGCGTCTGAATTCTATAGTCGCATTTTGGTTGTCGATTAGATAGGAATCGAGCGTGTTGTGACGTAGGATATTTTGGCCGATCAGGATTGGTGTGGTTTGGGTAGTTACCAGCACGTTAACCTTTTGAATGTGGGTGAGTCTCGAATGCCGATGGTGATGTCACAAGTCAGTTCGCCGAGGGCGGTGGTGCTGCCGTTGATTCCTTTTACTACGACGTCGGAGCGGGTCATGAGTTTCTTGACTTCTCTGGGTAACCGAGATATTGGTACGATGCAGGTGGAGCATCCAGAGTCTAGCATTGCTACGCCAGAGAAGGTGATGTCCCTGAAGTTGAAAGTGGACTGGACGAGCGGTGAATGGTGAGCGAGTCCTTGAAAGTTGAAGGTGTGATGGCTGACGTAGGGGCATGGCGAACGAGGCATCACATCTCGTCCTGCCCGAAGCGAAAATCCTGTTCCACATCATTTATGGCTTGTATATTATCATTCGTTGCGGCGATATGGGCCTGTGCCCGAGTGCGAGGTGGGTGGCGATATACACAGTTGCGTCCATGGTGGCAGGGGCGACCTCTGAGGTAGTTCTTGCACACGCTGATTCGTGGTGTGTGCTGATGGTTTCTGCGTGTCGGATGGTGGCCATGTTCAGGAGGGTTGGTGAGGCCCGTCTGCTGTGGGTTTGGTTGCCTGCTGGGTCGGAGTGGCGCGTTTCTTTGGCTTGACCGCTGTGGTTTCTGTGTGAAATACACAGTGTTGTGCGAAGTCGTGTCGTTGGATTTTACACCGCGATCAAGGTATATTTGAGCTTCGGAGGCTATGCCAATAGCTGGATAGTGGTTGTCCATTGTCTTGACGAGATGTGGGTAAAGATTTGAGTTCCAAATTTTCACCTTTTCGCTCATTAGCATAGCGCCGATGATGGAAATAAGTCCATCGACTGTTAAGTCAGTATTTTTGTCTTTTTTGTATTTGTTTTTTATGTGGACGGCTGCCTCTCTAAGTGTGTTTTCGAGTCGACCCGCGAAGTCTGTTAATTTTTCGCCGTCTCGCAGTTCCAGGTCCCAGGCTTGACTGAGGTGTTGGAAGTTAGTCATCTGGCTTCCGTGGGCTCCTAATAAGTATTCCTTCAGTTGTTCGAAGGTGGATATGTCCTTTTTTGAGTCAACCATCTGCTGAAAGATACTTTGGTCCAGTAAATCTTTAGCAGACTTGACGAATTCGCATTCCAGGCTGGGATAGGTGCTGAGTTCTGGCGTGACGTGGATTGTGTATGTTTTGTTTAGGGCCGTGATGAATGGTTGCAAGAAAGAAATACGACAACAGCAGAAATAGATTTACGTGGTTTATTTCAACAGGAACGTGAGGGTTTGGGACAGCTACCTTGTTGTAAAGTTCATAAACCGGTTTTCGGATCTGGTCGATCTCTCATAGTAGTTCACACATGTTGACGGTGGTTGGTGCTTTCCTGCTGACAGCTGCTGAACGTGACCGGTCTCCTTTGTGGCCACCTGTTGACTATATTTAGTCGTCCCCCCACGAGGGCGTCATGTGGCACAAGGCCTTTTTAACGTGGGCATTTCCGAGCCATTAGGCTCGGCCAAAAAATAGCCCATTTGAACCCGTATAAACCGGTTCAGGGCCGGTTTTACCTCCCCGAAGGAGACTCTGCCGTTCGGCGTAGCCTCCTTCGGGTTCCTCCCGCCCGAAAGCAGAGAGTTAAACCGAACCGTTCGCTCAGAAAGTGCCTGTTGACTGCTGCTGAACTTCCCTGTGACCCCTTTTATAGCGTTTTTTTTATGGCTTAACAGGCTCGAGAAACGAAGCTAGTATAATTAGGAGGGAAGCATTTTTATTGGACGAAAAATAGAGCACTTTAATTATTATTTTATTTTTCGACCGGAACACGTGTGTCGGAAACATTTGTAAAGAAAGTTAATGGTCATTTTGTGACGGGTCTTTGTCCCGTTCACATCCGGTTCTCGGTCTTGAGTATTTGCCTGTAAATCAGCCGAGATATGTCATTTTATTTTATAACACTACAATCTAATACCACAAAATAAGTGCTAGCTTATATTTTCATAAAAACAGATATTATTAGCTGAAATTGGCATAACATATTTATCATATAAAGATATTCTAAAAATATTACTAACATGGGTTTGTTAATACCAGTTTTATTGTGAAAACATTGACTTGCATAGTAAAAAGTGACATAGTGTTAATGCAAAAACAAGCATATACATATGAACTTTGAACTTTTAAGTGTTAATAATCCAATCCATTGGAGAATATTTTAGAAAAAAGCAATATTGATGATAAGTTCATCTTGTTATGCTGTTTTATTTAGAAAACCATAGTCTTTTCTTCAGTCACATACAGACTGTTTTGAGCTGGAAAAATTTTTTTTTAACATCAGTCTCACAAATTTCATATTTTTTTTATTTTACTTTTTCTTTCTTTTGTTTATTTTTTGTTTTAAATCTTAATCTCCGATTCTTATCATCAAATCTTCTGGTTATGTGATAACATTACAGAATTTGTAATACTATTCCATATCCTGTTCATGTCAGTTTAACACTGATGCCTTCTTTTACTGTTTCTATATGTATTACTATTTTACTTAAAGTTAGTATTTTCTGGATTTCATATGAAAACTTGAGAATTTTCCAACATATTTCAATGAGATATTTGCTTTCCAAAATTATAGTTTATGACAGTAGTTTAAATAAAGGAAAAAAACGGAGGTGTATAAACTGAGGCCTATTTTTTTTTTCCAGAAAAATGAGAATTTGTTTTCCACCAACAAAAATATGGCCTCATGATAATTGAGTGAAAGCAAGCAGTTGAAATTAAATTCAAACAATACTTTTAAAAAAATATAGACAAAAGTTGTGGTTTGAAATAATTATTTTTAATTTTAACAAATGATACACAATTTTCATCTTTGAAGATAGTGTGAAATGAATGCATAAAAATCAGAGTATATGTCACCATATTCGTTTAGAGATTGCTTCTTCATAAAAGAGTGGATTTCTGTTATATGGATAAGGTTAAAACTTTAAATTTTTTAAATTTGTATTTTTACCTATATCATTGTAGTTACTTGTAGCAAATTCACATTCAGATCTATTCAACAATTATTTTAGAGTGAATAATAAAAGGTTATTTTTTACTGAACAGGAAATATAGTTAGTAACTGAAGAAAGTAAGTCATCTGAACTCTGAGTGTATGTTTGTTTGTGAGGGTAGGTTACAAAGTGTACTTGACTCTCTTTATCTGAAAGACTTGTGTGCTTGGTTAATGAGAGTATCTGTTTATGTCTATGACCCCAAGAGATCAACAAACAAATATACTGGATTTTTTTTACTGGTAGAAAACATTTCTTGTTTAAAGTCGGTTTAGATAAGCTTCTTTTTGAAAGTTGTTCCAACTGATCCATAAATCTAAGAAAAGTGTTTCTTTTCAAATTATAATATCTGGATATTGTCATGTGAACCCTTTGAATACCAAATTAAAAGGATTTATTGAGGGAGAAAGTCCTTTTATTCTGAATAGTTTGAATGGTGCAAACAAAAAAAAGCACAAGTCTCTTACTCTAGTGGGAAATTTGCGAAGAAACAAACATCTATTACAATGGCAAAATTATTTTTCCAGTGTACAAATTGTATGAATTACAGTATTAGTCCTTGCACAAAATTTCCCTTGTCCACCTAGAATTATCAAGGCAAGTTAACAGTTCTTTCAAATTCAAATCAGTTTTCTCTTAAAAAACAAAAAACCTCCAGTTCATGTAAATCAAATGTTTTCATTAAAAACAAAGGGATTTTAACAACTTCCTTTTAGAGCAACAGTTCATATCAATAAATTTCATAGTAACAAAAGAAATTTACTTACCTCAAAAAGTTCACAATTCAAAATGTTGCAGGTTGAAAGTTGAAATTCAAAGATGATAGTTGAAGTTCAAAGTGTGGTGAGATGCGGTTGACCTACCTCGGCAAAGCTGCTTTTCTGGGTCTTTTTGACAAAAATTCAGATATTTTAAAGGAGCATCATCAAACCTGAGAGAAACTCTCAAAGTCATTCATATTATGAGAATTTAGAAGATACTTCTTTGTCAGTGACACTTACAGTCTTTTCTCATCTCAACAGCAGCACAGAAAAACTTTCTTCCTGATGACATCCTTTACACCCAAGTGTGGTCTACCTCTTTCTGCCTTTGCAGTCAAAATTTTCTCTCTTATATAGACCAAAACTAACTCATAAACCAACTCCTTAGCAGAGACTATACTCTTATCCTCATTTGTTTAAAAAGAGTCATCACTCAATCAAACCATTAAAATATGGTTTCCCATCGCCATAACATAGTTTCTCTGTGTATTTTCTATAAATATTTTCATGGTAATTGTTCTCATGAACTTTCTACTATGTACAGTACAAGATTGGTGGAAAAGTCTCATCATTTTACAATTGAAATGGCAAGATGTAACCATTAGTTCTATATTAACAGTTCTTTCTCTTGCACTTCTTATTTGCAGAGCTCTCTTCAATCTTCTTTCTTTCTTGTCATCTTTGATTTTCAAAAATTTTATTTATTGAAATGTTAATTGTTATCTTCTGTCTTCTTAATTCCTGTTCTTTTCTTGTTCTTAATAATTTTTTTGTCCTTAATAATGTTTTTTTCGCATATTCTCTCACTCTTGCAATTTAGTGGCTTCATTGCCTTGAAAGGAATAAAAATATATATATATTCTGTTCCCTTTCTCCATTTTTTTTTTTTTAATTTGGGAATTTAAAAATATGATTACATCGGTGCATTTTTCCCTTTTTAAAATAATGGACTGAATGATGCCAAAATAAATAACATTCTGACAACATCTTCAAAGCAGAATACAATTTGAAAAATACTGTATACAAAAACTTGTTAGGTTAATTAAAGAGCAAACCAGAATTAATCAAGAAATAACTTTATTTAACCATCAGTTATTTTCATGTTCTGATGAATTGATAGCAAATATAATAATGCATAATCTGAATTGATGACTTAAATGCATAAAATCAAAGTACATATCATTGTATTCGTCTAGGGATCACTTCTTCATAAAAGAGTGGATTTCTGTTGTATGGGTGAGTGTAAAACTTTGAACTTTTAAAGTTTATATTTCAACCTATTAGGAGGCCCATTGGAGTAATGGATAGCAGCTTGGATTGAGGAATTGAAGAGCTAAGTTAGAATTCCATTCAGATTCATTACATTCATTTACCCTTAAGAAAAGTATGGATCCTCTTCTTCTCTACCCGGCTATGGGTAAATAGCAGGACAGGCTGGGTTCTATAGCCTTGAGTGGCAACTAGTCTAGAAGATAACTCTGAATCTAAAATCCTTCCTAGAGAGGATTGGGTTATCTTGCTCAAGAAACAGGACTTCTACTGCTGCTGCAATACATATGGTACCCCTACAACCCTGATGGGTCATGGGACTCACAATCAATCGATCAATCGATTTTAACCCATATTATTTTAGTTACTTGAAGCAAATTCATATTCAGATCTATTCAACAATTATTTTAGAGTTAATAAAAGAAGGTTCTTTCAAATTAAAATATTCTAATTCCATAAAAAATTAAATAAAAAACAATAGCATTACAATTGTATGAGAAAAAGAATAATGAAAATATTGTATTGTGTAAAAATTAATATAGAAACTATTTTCATAAAAAAAGTTAATATTGTATGAAAAACAAATTTTAAAATAAGGTAGGATAGTGATAGTGGATATGCTGGTGTTTTCTAAGACAAAAGAGTAATAATGAATATACAAAAAATAACATATTTTATAGAAAAACACAAAAAGGGTTAAGAAAATGTCCTTTTACATAAGTAATCTGTGCAATGTCTTATTAAAGATGTTGAGAGATTTCAATTTAAGATATTTTATCATTTGGCTTTGTAGATATCCTTGTGTGCAGTCAAGTAAACTGTTGTGTTCAATGTGACATGTGATTTGCTAGGGATTGACATGCCCACCCAGAGAGGAAATGAGACATGTCCTAGCCTTTAAGGCATCTTGTGGCTAACTTTGAGCTCTTTTCATGAAATTTTTCTTTGGGGGTTCACATGATACATAAAGGGTGTATAAATTATTCTCTGTATGATTTGATTTGTATTTTTTTTTCTTTACTTTCCTTTCCTTTCCAGAAATATCTTCTGAGATATTGAAAAGTGTCTTGTAGCTTTTGTTGAAATGCTTCTTCTGATTAACTTTGACAATTGCTGACAATTTTGAATACTAGAAATAAATTGGGATTGTCAATACAGCTTTTTTATGTTTAGACATCCTTAAAAAGTGAATGTAGTGTACATGAAGCATTGTTTAACAAAATCATTCTTTAAAAAGCTTTCCTTCTTGTTACTCTGAAGCATTCTGTCCTTTGTTATCCTCCTACTGCTGCTGATAATATTCAAAAGGTGAAATTCAAGCAGGAAAAGTGACTCTGGAAGATTGCGCAAAAATTTACCCAGAAGTTATTTTTTAGGCAGATAAAAGGTTGAGTATTACAAAATTTAAATTGAGTTTTTAAAATTGTTTGATTTCAACTTCTTTTTTATCCTCTTTTTGTGCAAAAAGAAATTGTGTATACAAATGATTTTTGTTGATATTTTTTGGCACAAATGTGCCTATTATTTACTGCCTGACTTTAAATAATGTAAATAATGATAACTCCACATCCCAAAAATTCAGACGGAAATTTTGCACCCATTTTTTTCCATATTGCTGGTAATCCACTTTTATCAGAATATAGAACAAGGTAAAACATTTCTATGAAAAAATATATCAAATAAAACATTATTTTAATTTTTCAAACTTTTTTTATTAATAAATTCTTATATCTAAGTTAGTTACCATATACCACTGTACACCTCTTAAGGTTAAACTTTCTTTCTTAATCCAATTTTCTTTTTTTTTCTTTTTAATATTTTTAAAACTATTTTTCACCTGTCCTTTTAGCATTTGCACAACCTGATGTATTTTGATTTTATGAAACTTAGAAACAAAACTAATTTGCTTTTATTAAAAAAAAAAAAAAAAATGGATGTCTTCTGTCTTTGTAGAGCATGCAAGTTTTTCCCCCAATTACTGCAGAGTGGGGAACAAGATGATTTTTCTTTATCTGAATCCCCTTCCCATCCACTCACATTTATTAATTTTTCATAATTCATTCATCTTTACAAAAAAAAAAGAAATTCACACTTAAATTAGTTTCCATTTTTTTAAAACAAAATTTTGTGTGATCATCGCAAACGATTGTTTCAGTTGGATACCTCATAAAATTCAAACACAGTGAAAAATATTTTTTAGACTCGATCAAAATGACAGATTTTATTGCTGAGTTAGAATCTGGTATAAATTATTCTTTTGGTTTAATTTATTACTGTTGTCAGGGCTAGTAATTCTTTATCAATGTGCAATGTTTAGCATCAAGATTTTGAAAAGTGCATGTGAATTTCTTTATTTAGTTGCATGCATGTGTGTGTATGTGTATGTTTGATTTTATTTTGATTGCATGGACATAGCAAAAAAATAGGATTTTGTGTCATACATTTTAATATGATTTTAAAAGGAAAATGATACAATCAGTGTTTATTGAGTATATTTATTCAATATTACTAAACTAAGCTCTGTAGGTCTGGACCAAGCCCAACAAGACACTGGACAAAATCCTGTTGTACTGATGAGTCTGTTTTCTTCTTTAGTTTCAATGTTATTTTCTTCTGTTGCTTACAGTACCTCCACACTTCAACAGTATGGATTCACTGTTAGAACCATATTAATAGGCCAATCTAAGGCATTTCCCCAGACTGTAATGGTATTATTATTATTATTATTATTAACATTTGTGTATGCTGTTTCCTGCTTTGTATCCTGTAGAGCCAGGTCCAAACTATGGTTTTTGGGCTATATAGAATTTTCATTTAATTGATAGCACTTTTCTTAGTCTATGGAATGTTTCTAGTAGGGCAATCTTCTGGAAAACTTTTATGTTGATGTTACCTGAGACACTGTTAGTAAAATTGCCCATTTCTTTTCTCACAAGGCCCAGAGCTTCAATTACTATTAGTACATTCTCAGTCTTCATTTCCCACATCTTGTTAATCTCAATCCCCAAGTCCTTATATTTGAATAGTTCATCAATAATTTTCATGGTGGTGTTTCTCTCAGATGATACTGCTATGTCAATAAGCATATACTTCCTGAATTTCTTGTCTTTTGCTTTTATTTATCTGTTGGTTTGAATTGGTATTTCCCAGAGGATAGTTGATGCTCATACCATCTCTTAGTGGTTTCACTTTTGTGCCAACAATGTCATCATATTTTCCACAGATCCTGAATTTCAGGTTAGTTCCATCCTTGATTATGTAACAGTGATAAGATTTGGTTGTGAGGCTTTAGTTCTGAGTTGCAATAATTAGGCCTTCTGTCTCAATTTTCAACTCAGTGCTCCTCAGTCACTGATGAGCTTTCTGTTGGTTCACATCTGCTTAATTCATTTTTTTAGATATTTGCCATGCAACACTGTTTTTTTCTCAATTATTTTGTAATTTTGTTTGGCCAAGTTGTTTTGCTTTCTGTTTTACTCATTTGCCATAGATGGTATTCGCTTTGATTTTGTCGGTAGGGTCTCAGGTGTAGTGTTTCTTGAAGAGTGCAGCTTCTTTGTTGATAGAGTGGATTTGTAAGAAAGGGTCATTGGTTTTGTGAGGTATGCTTCCAATGTGATTGTTGTAGTTTGTAGAGTTAGTTAAAGTTGGATTAGACCTTGGCCTCTTAAAGCTCTTGGTACGTACAGCCTATCAACATCTGATTTCAGGTGGTGCACCTTCACTTGGGTAAGCATTTTTCTAGTCTTGGTGTCCAATCTTTTAATGTCATTCAACTCCCATTTTTAATGTTGATGCTGGATGTTACAATGGGTATAGCTAAGGTGTTCATAGCCTTCATTTTATTGGCCCAATTAAGTTTGTTTTCTAGTATTAAACCCACTCTCCTATAAAATTCTTTTTGGATCTTTTTCTTCATAATTGAATGTTGTATTCTGTCTCCTTCTTTAATTCTTAAGTATTTGTATATACCATTTTCATTATTATTATTATTATTAATAATAATAATAATAATAATGATAGATTGGAGGGTAACAATTAAAAAAGGAAACTCTAGTAGAAGGAAGATAATCCAAAATTTTGGAACTGTAAGAATTATGTCAGCCATGATTAAAAACAGAACAAAGATGCTAAAAGATTCATTCATTTTGTTCAGTTAGTATATTTTGTGCTGCTGTGTTCCCCACACCCCTCCATCTCACAATTTTGGTTGACATGAAGGCAGAATAGTGCAATGGCTTACTGGTTCCTATTGCACCAAGGATATTGAGGCTACCCTGTCCCTCCCCTCAGAGGTGTATTTGTTTTTTAAGTTACCTTCTTTTAACATTTGCCTAAAGAGACAGAACCTACAAGGCAGCAGGTGATTTAAATTCAGAGCTTCCTTCTCCTAGACTGGTTACCACCCAAGGCCATAGAACCCAGGTTTTCTTGCTATTTTACTGAGAGCTAGTGAGAGAAGAGATGAATTCACATGTTTTCCAAGGGTATTAGCATGTAAAAGAATGTAATGAACTCAACTGGAATTTGAACTTGGCTCTCCAATTCTTCAGTCCAAGCCACTAATCATTACTCATTAAGCCTAATATAAACCAATACTTACCCTCCTGGTGATAGTTTTAAATTGGTATCAATTTCAAGAACTCTTTCATTTTTTTCTTGACCAAACACCACCAAATAAAATGGTAAAAATCAAGCTAATCATTCTGAACTATATCTTACACCCATGAAATTGGAAGGAAAAGAAACATGACATCTCAGTACTTATAAACTTCAGCCAATCTTCCTAGAACTAAAGTTAACTGAACCTTACAGATAGACTTTACTTTATTCTCTAAGACTTGAAGAAGATTCATACACAGGTTTTGTCCATTCAATGAGATAAGATAATCAAGTTTCTGTTGTTCTTAATCCATAAATTATTTAATTGCAGTGGGTGGCTATTTGTCATGTCCTGTGACAACATAATCAAATGCACCACATGGGTACTCAGTAAGAAGATAACTTTGCATGTAATGGCCTGACTAGTCTAACTTGCAATGGTTATCCATTTACACCACATAGAATCATTCTGAATCATTTATATCATCTGAATTCTGAACTGTGGTTTTGGTACAAGTAAATGATAGTTGATTTACGTGCAGTAATAGATGTTACTACTTTTCAATTCCAGAAAAAAATGATCATGTTCATACATTATTGTTTGCAGTATTATTTTTTATGGTGTTTTAACTCATTTGTTGTAAGAGGATTATAGCTTTAATCGCCCTATTGTGTAAGAACCTTAATGAAGATTTGAAACAAGAAACTATATCTGCTTGCTTACATGCAGTCCAAGACAGTTGTGAGTATCCTACTAATGTGGGTAAATAATATCATATCACATCAGGTATCACATGATAATGGGCGAGCTGTGGAAGAAAGGAATATTCTCCCATTTGTATTTCCCCCATTATGGGTATTATTATATCCATGATATAATAACACCTCATTTTATAGAAAGAATGGAATAACAAACATACTTTGTTCTCAGTTTTCTGCTGCTAAGTTGTACACAAAATTATATATACATATTAAAATGTGTCCCATACATATAAACTATAACACATTACACAAGCAGTGTGAAAAGGAACAAAAATATAGGGTCTTACTTGTAATAATTCCCAAGCTGAGGGTCCCATTCTAAAAAAAAAAAAAGCAACTGCTCTTTTTGACTCCCTGAAGCTGACTGATGGAGTAGCCACTTTTGTCACTCTATGAAGTGATGACACTAAGCAGCTGTCATGTGACCTACATGACTTTATCTTGCCAAAGGGATCCCTGAACTCTCATCACCTGTAGACTGTATCTGAGCACTGGTAAAAGCTAGAATTTTGAATGCTAATTTTCTTTTTGGTACATTGAAAATCAACATCTGAAATTCTGGTCTTGACCAAGACACAAATGACTATATTGGAGCCAAAGGCAAGTATGCAATCAATCATCTAAGCCACAGAGCAGATTGATTAGTTGATTGAAATCAAAAGTAATATTGATATAAAAATAAAAATTTTTAATGTCATATGTGACCCAAAAAGAGTTCAAATTTTAGCAAAACTGAAGAGAAAATTGATGCTTCAAAAAGATGGTGACAAAAAATATATTTTTGTGGTATGATGCCACCTTGAAATAATTTTGCCTTTCTCTTTTGGGAATCATGTTGTTCTTTATATAAATATATATTTTAAAATTTTATTTGTGTTGAATGCATTTATTTGAAGTCTTCATCATCATCAGCCAATTGTAACTCCACCTGCTATGTTTCATTCAGTTGCATGCCATATTCTGTATTAAAAACTATGAGATCAAATATTAATTAAAGTAAAAAAAAAGAGTCGATTGTAAGAAATCAGTTAGAAAGGTTATGATTAACAGAGGCAGATATTTATACATTAAAAATAAAACATTTGTTTTTCGAGAAATATGATTTCCAAGCTTTGGAGTTAAAAAATAAAATATGTAGTAAATTTTCTGTAATTATAAATATTTGTAGATTTAACAAATACTACAAAAATTACTAAACCCCAACTCTCAGAAATCATAATGGCTAGAGAACTAAAAAGCATGCATATTTCACAATATCTATTTCTGTGATTACTTTTATCAATGCCATTTTAAACTTTTGTGGATGATTACTTGCACAACTAAATTATTTTTTAGTAATTACATTTTATTTATGGTTTTAGAAATTTTAACTGTCAATTCCATAAAGCAATAAAAAATGTTTATTTTTAATCACTACATTTTATCAGTTATTTTTTTTTCAATTGTACTTTATTGAACAAAGTATTTTTTTTTGTTTTTACACAAATTTTATTTCTTAAGAAATGTAAATAAAAATAATCTTGCTTGTCTGTTCAACATTTAAAAACTAAGAAAACAAGGCAAAAAAATGATAGAAAGATATTTAATGAGTCTGTACATGTGTGCTGTTAGAAAATGTCACTACACAGAATATGGGATTTGAGGTCTCTCAGCTCTTTGTATATGCTGAAAAAAGATGAGGAACTGTAAGTAAAATATTGGATTACATGTTTATTTATTTTTTTAACTATGCACATTTGGCACATACTGGCAGAAGTGGGAAGCAAGGGGAAAATTTTTTTTTTCTGATGTTAACATCTCAACCATGAAGCCATAAAACTGTAGAGTCTATCCAGTGAAGGGTTTGTTCACCTACACTCTCATTAATACACCCACACATAAACATTTGCCTACACGCAATGTTACCAGATACCTACTTAGATGCATCCACACACCCGCCCACACAATTCACTTGCAATATTACTCAAATGAAGCATTATCATTTATTTTTAATTTCTAACTGGTATTTCAGAACTTATTTCTAAATTTTAGCCCATCATTCCATGAAGTTTAGTATATACTAAGTAACAGGAGAAGGAATAAATCATTAAAAAAAACTCAAACTTGCATCCCTTATTTTTGGATGCCTACTTTTCTGTTCTGCCAATTAGGTCAAGAAGAAGCAGCAATTCAAATCAAAGCATAGAGCTTTTATTTTTATTTTCCAAAAACTCTAGAGACACTGCTATCTTTTAAATTTTATATCTACATACATGACACATACTAAATTTCTAAATGTAACCCTAAGTTCAATGCTAATAGTTTCTTCTCTCGCACTTCTTACTTGTGGAACTCTCTTCTGGACTCTTATTTTCCATTTAACTTTGATCTTCAAAAATTTAAATGCAATGTCAGTCATTAGCTTTTGTCTCATTAATTCCTGTTCTTTTATTGTTCTCTCCATAATAATGTTTTTCTTTTTTCATATTCTTTCACACTCAGTAACCCATTCTTTTTTTTATCACTTAAACATTATTTTTAATAAATACCTATATTTGAGTAGATATTCTGTTTGTTTATTAAACAGTATATTTATTTATTATCATCTACTGGCCTGAATATTTGAGAAATCTTATTAGAAATATAATCGCTCTCTGGCAGCATTCTGCTATGGGAAACCATCATTAGATCAAACATACTTTGACCTCTTGGCTACAGAGAATCTGATGGCCAAGCAAAGTCTGAATAGTGTTTATTAGAAAAATATGTGCTCTCCAGAGAGTGCATATTTTTCTGATAAGATTTCTCAAATATTCTAGAACTTTATGGAACCTTCTAGAACTTGTATATGTTTATATATAAGTTTGTATGATAGATATAAACAGTTAAATGCATTAAAAAATACATAAATACTATTCAATTATATCATTAACAAATTGATAAATTAGGCTTCTGCAAGTTTGCAATTTTTGGTTATTTGTAATGTCGGATGTTTTGTTGTAGAGCTACTGAAATAATTTTTAATTTTTTTTTTGCACTTATTGCATATTTGGTAAAATCACATTTTTGCTTTGGGGAGACCTTTTTCAAGAACTAAGACAAATTAATACCTTTTTCATTATTTTTGAATATAAGTTCATTGATTTATAACTTAGGATCATCAGATTACAATACTAATGTATATGTGTACGCGTCTGTGTGTGTGTGTGTGTGTGTGTGTGTATATATATATATATAATGTGTATGTGTGTATATATATGTATATGGGTGTGTGTGAGTGCATATATATGTGTGTGTGTGTGTGTATATATATATATATATATATATATGTGTGTGTGAGTGTGTGTGAGTATATATATGTGTGTGTGTAAGTATATATATATATGTGTGTGTATATATATGCATGTGTATATATGTGTGTGAGTGTATATATGTGTGTGTGTGTATATATATGCATGTGTATATATGCGTGTGTGTATATATGTGTGTGTGAGTGTATATATATGCATGTGTGTATATATGTGTGTGAGTGTATATATATATATACATGTATATATATATATATATATATATATATATATATATATATATATATATATTGCTTTGCATTAGTGTATTTTTCTTTGTTTCTTTGCCTTGTTACCTTCCATTTGTATGTGTATCTCTAGATTGTTATAAAATTTGGAATTTCTTTTATTACTTTTATTTTTTCATAGTTTATCTATGCAAGTATAAATAAATGTCATCTTCATGTCATTATACCCTATGAGTTTAAACTCATTACACTGCTGAAGATGAGCAATATCAACACTGAATAGTGTGGGGGGGGTAGCTTCAGACCAGACCATGTGTCCTTGGCCCAACCTCAAAATTTTGCTTCTAGTGATTTGGATATTCAAAATGAGCACGGTTCTGATCACAAGAAATCACTCTACAATGAATAAGTGAAGGCAGCCATGATGGTTCATCCAGAAAAAAAAATATCTGTGAATATTGAGATCAATGCTACAGTTAACTCATCCAACTGTTAAAAGACAAACGGTGAAGTGAAGAAAATTCAGACGTGGGTACCCCTTGATTTGACTAATGATCAGCAACTTGCATGGTTTGACATTTGCTACAACTTATTTGTTCATTTAAAATGATTATCTTTTTTCTTGATCATGTATTTATTGTTGATGAAAAGTGCTTTCTGTATGATAATCAGGACTATGACTTTCTTTGGACTGACAGGCTTGCTCCCTGTTGTCAACCTTCCTAAAATCAAATCTTCACCCCAGAAAGAGCCTCTTTGACTGTTTGACAGTGCTGTAATGGAATAATCCATTAGAGCTTCTTGCAAACTTTTCAGGTTATCATTACAAAGACCTATAGATGTGATTAGGAAATAATACATCAAAAGTTGGATGTATTTTGAATAGCATTGTTGAATAGAAACAGGCCTAACATGTTGCATGACAGCACAAGAGACCATATACATTTATATTTTTTAATCATCTCATCCCATGCAAATTGATAATGTCACTAAGATACAAGGGTTTACCAAGTGTGGAAGAAAATGAGAAAATATTAGTGAATAAAAAGGACAATAAAAGAACAGGATTAAGAATGACAGAAGATGGTGATTGATGTTACATTTAAATTTTAAAAGATTGCTGTTGCCAGGACAGCAAGAAGCCAGAATCGAGTTTCACAGACAAGAAATGAAGTAGAAAATGTTAGAATAGAAATTATAGTTATATTTACCTATTTCAGCAATAAAATAATAAAACCAAGTTGCCAGTTTAGTACTATGCTTAAATTTATGAGGTTGAGTTACCAAAGAAGAAAACCTCATTAGAACAATTGCCATGAAATTATTTATAGTTAAGGCAAAGGAAACCTACATTATGGCACTGGAAAAATGACTGAAGTCAAGATGCCAGATCATGACTGATAACATTGCAGATTCTTCTTTGGATTTTGTCAAGAATCTCTAAATACATAGCAAAATTAACAGACCAGATATGACAGCAATATTCAATGCATGGATAAATGATATACTTATAAAATGGCAAGATAGATTCTGATAGAAACATTGTCTAGTACAACACGGTGAACCAACTTTCCTACCAGCAGACCTAGCAATTGATTCAATATAATTATCCCACTTCATATCAGTGGAAAATGTTACCCCAAGAAGGCACAATGAGTCATTTTTCTGGAGATTAGCATCAGTCATACTGAAAGAAGGCAAAAAAGATTCTCTCATGTGATTGCAAGAGAGCAGTTACATTTTGGAGACATTAAAATTAATAAACCCTTTCTTGCCCCAGTTAACAATAAACTGAAGTTCATTTTTTAGATCAGCTATCAATTTGACCATATCAAACCTATCAGACTTACCATTAAGGCAGGAGTAAATAGTTGTCAAAGCATAATTGAAGGAGGCATGGTGGAGTAATGGATAGCAGCTTGGATTGTGTAATTGGAGAGGTGAGTTCAAATTCCAGTTTAATCCATTACATTCACTTACATGCTAATACCCTTGGGAAAGGTATGAATCTGCTTCTTCTCCCTCCAGCCATGGGTAAATAGCAGGACAGACCAGGTTCTGTAGCATTAGATGGCAACTGGTCTACTGCAGAAGGAAATGGCAACCTACTGTAGGAAAAAAAAATCTGCCTTGTCAGTCATGTATCGAAAGATACATGATCGCCTATGCGTGTATCATGCATGGTATACAACTGACTAAAATAGTTGTCATCAAAATAGATAACGAGTTGAGAACCAATGACATCATGAAAGTCATTAATGAAAATTAGGAAACAAAGTAGGTTCAAGTATAGAGTCTTGGGGGATACACACACTGATTTAAAAAGAGATAGAAGAGTAGCCATTCAAGACAACTTTCATTTCATGATTAGATAAGAAAAATTGAATCAAATCAAAAATTCTTTCAGAAATAACATAACCTTTCGACTTGTGAAGAAGTCCAGCATGCCAAACCCTGTCAAACGTCTTTGAGATATCCAAAGCAACAGCACAAGCTTCCCCATTCTTATCTAAAGCTTGATAGACTCTATCACAATAACAGTTAACATATTAAAAGTTGATCTAGAGAAGTGAAACCAATGTTGTTTCTCTGAAAGACCCTGTAAAGCAAGATAGTTATCCAGTTCAGTGTTGATTTTAGCATTTAGATCTTTGCCCCTCCCCAAGTAAAAACACACACACACACACAAAAATATATATATATATATATATATATATATATATATATATATGAGGGTATGTTTGAGTAATGGATAGAGACTCGGACTGGGGAAGAGAACTGAGTTTGAATTCCAGTCAAGTTCATTACATTCACTTTGGAAATGTGCTAATAAATACCCTTGGGAAAAGTATGAACTCATCTTCTCAACCTCAGCTATAAAATATGTAATCTACTGGATCTGTATGTAGTTTTTCACAAAAAATGGTTTTAAACATCGAATAATATTATTCTATTTTAGTTTTATGATAATTCTTATTTTATTTTACTTTTGTAAGTATTGTTAGGTACATATAATTGTATTTGACATCCTTATAGGGTAGCAATCACCAAATATTAGTGTCAAATTGTCATATGTTTGTTGTGAGTAGTCATTTCACAACTGAAATTGACCTATGAAATGGCAATATTTTAAAGATTTTTTTTGTAGGCAACAATCTCTCTTCATTACATGTCCCATTGAAGAAGACTGACAAGGTTCTTTTGTTTAGCTTTTGGACTCTGCTCAATGAATTATATATAGGTTGATCTGCAATCTGTACAAATATTTTTATATTATCAGAATATTTGATTTATTCCTGAGTTCCCTGCAAACATAGAAATACAAGATATTCATATTTGTATGCATATTGTTGATATTCTTGTGTATGTTAACTATTGGAACCAAGTTATATCTCATGTTACAAATATGCCTCTTTTAGATTTGTAAAATATGTTAATGACTCTACCTTTCTCTTGAAACCATCATGAAAAGTAGTATCTTAGTTTATATAACTCTTTTTAGTCAGTTATTTATGATGGGGTTCTAAAAAGTTCTCAACCTTCTCACTTCTCAAAATGAGCATTTCAATGACCAAATATCAAAATATTGTTTTTAAGAAATAGGTTGGGCCAATAATGTTTAAGCACACTCCTGTACAAAAAAGGGTTATAAACCAGACTGCCAAAAACTGCACTGATTTAGTGTTCTGTTCAAACAGGAAGATGCTGTGTTTTTAAAGTTTGGCTTGGTTTGTTTTGTTTTGCAGCATATCAACCTCAATGGATTATTTAATGCTGACATAATTTTCATTGTTGGTAACATTTTTTTCCAAAAATCTATTTCTGGTAATATTTTTTCCTTCAAAAAATCTTTCTGGTAATATTTTTTCCCTCAGAAATCTATTTCTGGTAATAATTTTCCTTCACTGGTAATATTTGTTTTTGAAAAATGTGTAGCTGGTAATATTTTTTTTTCAAAAATGTATTACTGGTAATATTTTTTTTCAAAAATGTATTGCTGGTAATAATTTTTTACAAAGTATTTCAGGTATTAAAACCTATTTTTACAATTTCATGGTGTTTTGACCCCAGTTTGGGGGTTAACTATTTGCCCATAGCTGGGACCTAATAGGTGCTAATGCCCTGGGTCAGGATGAACCTGGGAACACCAGCAATTAAGAGGTGGTTCCATGCTCCTCAAACCCTCCTGATCAGATGCCTTGCTGTTGAATGTAGCTTACAATCTTAGCCAACACACAGATGTAGTTTATCGTCATACACATGACAGGTGCTTTTAAAGAATTTCATCTGAAAGAAGACCATTTTGGGTATGATGATAAACTACGTCCAGCAGCAAGGCCTCTGATCAGGAGGTTTTGAGGAGCATGGAATCACCTCTTAATTGCTGGTGTTCCCAGGTTCACCCTGACCTGCAGTGGCAGCATCTGTTAGTGTCCCAGCTATGAGCAAATAGTTAACCCCCAAACTGGGGTCAAAAAACTATGAAGGTGTAAAAATGTGTTTTAATACCAGAAATACTTTTTTGTAAAAAAATTATTACCAGCAATAAATATTTGAAGAAAAAATTTACAAGCAATATATTAGTACCAGCAACACATTTTTAAAAAAAGATATTACTAGCAATAGATTTTCGAAGGAAAAAAATATTACAAAAGTGTTAATGAAGCTTGATTTACAAAGTGATTTGACCATTAACTTTGAAATAGATACCCCACTCTACCTTGGCATAACCTTTCTGAAGGTGGCGAATCTGTAGATAAGAATTAACTGTCTGACCACCTAACCAAGATGACCGGCCCAACCGTTTCCATAGTAATTAATGTTGCAATGGACCATACTTATAAACACACGCAAACCACAAGATAGCTTATTCCTAAATTTTCACTTGAGGATGAAACAGGACCCAACACCTTGATTCAACTTAATTTTGATAATTATATTGATGGTTTTGGCTCTCATTTTTGAAACATGAGAACTCTTATGTAGCGAAGGAATCATATTTTTTAAAAATATTATAATATATATATAAAATTGTTGACATTAAATAACACTTTAATAAAAAACAAAAACAAAACAAACTGAAAGAAGTATTCTTTTTTTTTATCAAAATGTTTGTTTTATTTTAAATTTGAAGCAATAAATTATCAAAAGGCTGATTGAAGGAAGGGTACATCAATTACATTAAAAATGGTTGCTGAAGACATTAGGTTTATAATACCCAGAAATTCATACACAGATGTCCTCAAAATCACATGGCAAAGGGATAAAGATGTTTAGATCCAGTTACAGGACCCAAAGAGTGTGAGTTCAATACCTGGTTAAGACAGTGGAGAATTTTCAGAAGGAAAATTAGCAGGAGAAAACTGATAACTGACATCCATTAAGTATGGCACCTGGAACTAGAACAGTCTACCTCAGTGAGCGAAATAAAGGGTTCAGTTCGACATTCCAACCACCTGAAGAAGGCCGGAGGATACAATGGCCAAAACGTTGTAATAAATATGACAACAAAGATGAGGACAATAGTCCGAATAATGTAAATAATACCTCATCTCAGAAATATAGACAGATACTGAAGGAAGGGTCTAAGACTTTTTCTTTCTTAATAAATAAAAATAAGAAATGAATTCATGTAACATGACACAAGGCATGTATAATATTTAATAAATAATGAAGGCATATGAGTAATGGTAATATTAACCATTTCCATACAGCAAATATTGGGCATTTATTGACCAAACAGCTTTTGTCAGTTGAATTTCATAAAATCTTACTCATAAAAAAGTTTTTTCAGGAAAATAGATTTCTCATGTCAACTGTTATCACTCTTTCTAGTATTGATAGGAGTTTCCTTCCTAACTTTTGTTTACAGTAATATTGAAGTTTGACATCTTGATTATATGATTTTTTTTCTCTTCTCATTTGCTATGCTATCCTGTTAGTGGCTGATATAATATTGTTGTTCCCATTCACATAAATACAGTAGTAAATACTGTATATTGGTCTGCAGTTGGAGATTCATTGTGGAATTCACTTGGCTCACTTCTGGCAGTTGACTACTTCTTCTACATGCCACTGGCAAATCTTATGTGTTGTTTATGTCCTAATTATTATCATTCATTACCAACTGTGGGAATATTCTATTCAGTAACCTTACCGAGCTTACAACAAATATATATATATATATATATATATATATATATATATATATATATATATATATATATATAAGGGTACACATATTTTCTATAAAATTTTTCAGATATTCAGGCTGCTAAATGTTGTTAATACTGTTTATTATAAACAGAGCATTTACCTAAATATTTGTATCTATAAAAATAATGTATAAACAATAAATAATTAAATATAATATATATATATATATATATATGTATATATATATATATTATTAAATTCAACTTAAATCCAAATATATTAATATATATATTATTAAATTCAACTTAAATTCAAGTCTTTCATTTTTATGGTATTTTCCAATTTTAGAAAAAGATGTTGTATTTCAGGATTGGAATTGTGGTTAAATTGTCCAAAATTCATGTTTGTTCTGTTGTTTGAGTTTCTCAGTCATTATCAAGAACAATGGCTATCAGTTTTATAGGCAAGATTCTGTTGGTTACATACTGGTATTTTATGGAGAGGTGAAAGTTCTGAATCAGTCTAAAATGACATCATATGTAACAGTGAGCAAGGCCACATCAGAAAAAATGTATCAGTTATTTTGTATTTTCCTTTGTTTTTATTTTGCATATTAAATATTTTCTACACACTTCAAGATATTTTATTTAATGTGAGTTACTTTGTATAATAATAACTTCTAGGATTTTGAGTTATTCTTTTTAGTTTTTGCTGTATTGTGCTATTATCTACTATTATTTATCTTATTATGATGTGCTGATCAATTTTTTGTTGGTGGAGGTGGAGCATTTTTAAGGATCTTATGGAAAATACTTTATTTTACAAGATGAACACACTGTAATGACAAAAATATGCAGGTCTAGGCTTTAAGAAAGCTTTATTCAACTGAGAATACAAGGTTCATGTATAATGTCCTTTTATAGGCCCAGTAAAATGAAATAGCTCTGTCAAATGGAGAGTAACAACACAAAGGGAAACCACTCTTTATTATTCATAACACACACTTAAATAGTCATCATAACATATGTTTTCCTTTCCAATAGCATAAACATGCATGGACAAGAGCCAAGATGAATTAATGTTGTCTTTTTGTTTGTTTTTTTTCTTCATTTATATGTATACTTCATCAGTTTCCATATCTCTTTGATGTTCCTAACTCTTCATCTATATGCTGCTTCTGAGAGCATACATCAAATAATAGAAGATAATTTACTCAGGGGTCACTGGCCTATTTTGCAGATATTTTTCATGCTTTCTTTAGTTTTTTTCCTATTGTCCACCCAATACAAGGCTCAAGAGCCAGTAAAATTGGAGTATTACTGAATAAGGTTGATATATAGACATGAGAGGATGAAGTAATTATTGATTGAGTAAGAACAATAACAGTTGACCATAGACATGAAAAGGTTAAGATTGTAGCAATCAGAGAAACATCTTCTTAGGAATCTCTTCCACAAGGTACTAGTTCATGGGAAGAAGCTGTTCAAATGGAACTTCTTTTTAACAACAACAGAATATTATATGATCTTCATCACCTGGACAAAACCTTTAAGAGTGAAAGAGCATATAAAATCAAATATTTTATATATATATATATATATATATATATATATATATATATATATATATATATATATATATATTACATACAATAGGAGGCACAGTGGAGTAATGGATAGCAGTTTGGATTGAGGAATCTGAGAGCCGAGTTCAAATTCCCTTTGAATCCATTACTTATGTGCTAATACCCTTGAGAAAGGTGTGAATACTCTTCTTCTCCCTCCAGCTATGGGTAAATAGCAGGACAGACTGGGTTCTATAGCCTTGGATGGCAACTGGTCTAGGAGAAGGACAACTCTGAATTCAAACCCAGACTGGAGCCTCTAAGGCAGATGGATGGCACTTTGTGCTACCTTCTGGCAACTCCTGCAGCCACGCTGGTACCAAACTCTATTGGTTTATCCTCTCCTTTGGACTCTGCTAGCAAGGCTGAGAGGGGGAACTAGACATCTGGGCAGCCCTAGTTCTCCATCTATCCCACCCAGGCTTGTAGCGCACCACGCTACTCCATCGTCTCTTGAGACAGACGGATGCCGATGATAACATGCAATAGGAATTAAGATTACATCAAGATTATAATGATTTCACCCCACAAAATGAAATTAATCTGGGGGATTTTCAAACCCATCATGTTAATAAGAAAAAATAAAATGAAACTTTAAAATGAAAATTAATTTTTTCTTATTAACATGACGTGTTTGAAATCCTCCAGATTAATTTCCATTTGTGGGGTGAAATCATTATAATCTTGATGTAATCTTATTTCCTATTGCATGTAATTTATATGCTCTGTTTGAATAAAACATTGAGCTATGTGAATCAGTTTAAATACTGTTATTATATTAAAAGGATTCATTTGAATTATGTACCAATGAATTATTACCTGTGTGTGTGCGTGTGTATGTATGTATGTATGTATGTATGTATATATATATATATATATATATATATATATATATATATATATATATGTAGTTAACTTATATTTGTTAATAAGCAGAATTGTTGTATTTGGGCTGATGAAAATCCAAGGAAGATTGTTGAAAAGCCACTGCATCCATAAAAGGTCGCTGTTTGGTGTGCATTTTTTACTAGCGGAATCATTAGGCCATATATTTATAAATTTGAACATCCATTTTCGTAATAGGCTTTGATGACTTTAACACATTATTTGATTGTTAATCTTTCTGTGGTTGAAATTGCCAAAGACATAAGTTGTTAAATCTGAAAGAAAAAAAAAAAACATTAGACGCTTAAACTTAATTCACATTTAAAATCAGTCCAAGTTATTGGTCTACTCTATATATACTCAGAGTCTTGCAACTTTTGTCCACTGGTGAGATAATTTCAGAATTTGCAAAGTAAACATTTTATTTATTATTATTAATGTTCTATCCCTCAATATTGAGCACTGTTTGTCTAAAAAGATATTATCTTCCAGAAATGTCCTTAGAGACCATTTTTGACAAAATATATTTTTGTTGTATATATTACAAAATTTTGTCTACAGAAAAAAATAAAGAGAGAATTAATGGATTTATTTTAATTTTTTTTATTACTTCAAACATTATAATAGTGGATATTCCTATTTGAAATAGAGACCCTATTTTTATTTTAAACAGTGTGTGAAATCTTTGATAAAATACATCACAAATAACTGTTGGGACTATTAGGTAACCATGACATATTTGGGAAGGATATCACAATAATCCAGAATCTATACTGGCAGCAAATTGCCTGCATACAGATAGAAAAAGAATTCAGTAAATATACAAAAACAGAAATGGGTGTAAGACAATGATGTGTCTTCTCGCCAGACTTATTCAACTTATACAGTGAAATGATTCTAAGACAGAAATCCTAACAAAATTCATTATTGGCAGCCAATCTTAAAATAAGATATGCAGATGACACAGTTTCATCTGCAGACACATAGCAGACATAGAAAGGAAATTACAAGAACTCCTACTGAAGGTAGTGAAGGAAAGAGAGAAGAAAGGACTAAACATCAAATGCAAGAAGATAAAATGTATAGCTGTCATCAATAGAGACAGCCCAATATACAAATTACAAATCAGAGATACCAAAATCAAACAAGTACAACAATTTAAATATCTAAGAAGTGTTTTAACAGAGGACAAAAGATGAAATCTTAAGGCATATTGGGATAGTGAAAAATTTGTAGGGCACATAATAAAGAAAGGTTTGGATAATTTGAAGACGATAGAGACAGAAGAAAACAATGCATAATTGACCTTGTAGGCTTGAATGGTAGAACAAGATTTAAGAGAAATAGCCAAAAGTCAAAATTTAATAAGAGCTACAAAGGACAGGAAATTGTGGAGAGCCATGATCACCAAAATTGTGAAGAGTCTTTGCACATAGAAGAAGAAAAACCTGTGTATTATGTCTATTGTCTGTTGGCCTGTGTATTAAGAAATATTAAATAAAGAAATTGTGCCTTCTGGTAGGAATGGAATCTTTGTAGGAGAAACCTCTATTTGATCCAGTGTGCTTCATGTCAGAAGATAGTATCAAGCATGAAACAGATTATTTTCACTTGGTGTTGACCTCAGTGTCCACCTTATTTTATATTTACATGTGCCCTATTCCTTATTTTGGGTGCTTTTAGTCATAAATATAGTATACCTTAAATCTATATGTTTATTATATATATATATATATATATATATATACACACACATATATATAAAGGGGTTATCATTAAGTTTGTAGCCTGAAACAGTTTTATGGTTTTAAAGTATTTAAAATGTTAATATCAGTTATTAAATTTCAGTAATTTTCTTTAAGATATGTGCTTAGCATAACAATTATCAACATGAATTCATTTCTTCTCCCAGCTATGGGTTAAATAATAGTATAGACTTGGCTCTCTAGTCTTCGATGACAGCCAGTCAAGGAGAACAATTCCAACTCCAAAACTGTAGAGATGGAAATGGGAAATATGCCACTGGTTTTCCCAGTAATATATTTAGCACTCTAGATAGTTGTTAACTATGTCATTTTACAAGACACATTTAGATACATGTAGATTTGGTCAAATTTTTGTGCCTATATGGAGTTGAATTCAGTAAATGTTCTAATTTCTTTTGTTATTTAAAATTGAGGAAAATTATAAAAGAAAATAGTATTTTTCAACTTCAAAAGTTACTGTAAATAGAATTAACTTCTTCTTAGTATACTAGATCAAATATACCAACATTTTTAAAAAGTACAATAACTATTTTTTTACAAAAATATTTCAGAATTAAGATTAACTATGTTAGAAATCATTTTTATAGTTCTTTTTGAAGACTACTATTGAAATTAAGTAAAATATTGCATGAATGCATACATGTAAGACCAAATACAGTAGATTTTATATTTTCATTCTTTAATAAAGGAAAAAGGATTAAAATAATTCCCAGAACAGTTAGCACACAAGACAAGTATATTGTTTAATAAATAAGAAAGAATAAAATGGAGATAAAGTTCATAATTATATCATGTGACTTGGCATCCTGTAAGTCACTGGCATTTGAGAGAATATAGACATTAAATGTGTTCAAAAGTTTCCAGAACCCTCATTTTTTTTAAAGCTGCAAACTGAATACATATTAAAAAACATACAGCGTCATTAATAATATAGAAATAAAACTTTTATATAGACTTAATACAAGAGGATATGGCTGTATACATAGTGTAGTGGATATCATTTTGGAAAGTGAGACAGTTGTGTAAGATTTAAATACTCTTGAAAATTTAGGAATCAACCTCCTTTACACCTATGTAGGCATTAATAGCAGGTCAGATGGCTTTGATTGACAACCAGTCAAGGAGAAAAACAACTTTGAATTCAAAAACAGTTGGGTGTATGTGGAGCAAGCAAATTCACCCTATAAAAATTTGCTTTCTACAGAAACCGAATGGTAACATTTAGCATGGTGAGTATGTTGTCTTATGCTACACAGGGTGGGGGGTGTCTACAGGGTTAACAAACAATTCAGCTTTCACCAATTCTCAAAACTTGACCAAATTACCAAATAGATTTTTTTTCCCAAGAACTTTTCAGCAAACTACTCTGTTAAGATATTTTAAAAAATATTCTATGAATTTCTTGAAGCATTATCATGATTATTAACTTTTACTAATTTTTTTTTTCATTTTACTTCAATTGTTTTTTTATCCTAACACTCAAATTTTTATTTTGGATAAAGATAGAAACAATGAGTTTTTTTAGGATTTATTCCAGAATCTGAGATGTCACTGGTAGATTAAGGAGGATTACTTTTAAATCCTGCAAATAATGATGTATTCATTGGACATGTTGGTATTTTATAATATGCAGTATGATTTTCTGTCAAATAATATTCAAATCATAAAAAGAGAGATCTGTTAATTTTTCATGAGGAAAACAAAAGATTTTAGAAAAAAAATTCCTTTTATTGGATTTCTGTTCTTTCTCCAGAATTTTATTTATACATAACATTGGCAATGGCTTGCTAATCATTACACCAGGACTGATTCTTTATTTTTTTTAAAAATAAGCATAGTAATTGTTTGTCAGCCATATATAATAAGCAAATTTCATTTTTTCTTTTATGAAAGCTCATATACATATCGAGAATTTATTATATGATTACTGTTGAAGGACAACAATACATATGCAAAATTTGTTATGTGGCTACTGTTGAAGGACAATTTTACATATGCAAAATTTTGTATATGACTACTCTTGAAAGACAATTTTACATATGCGAAATTTTATATATGACTACGGTTAATAAAAACATCTAAGTAAAAAAAAAAAGAGAAAAATTTAACTGCACATAAAATATTCTAATAAAAATTGTTCATTGTATTTGATTCACTTAGAGCATTACCTATGAAAAATATATCTAAATTGAAATATTCATTATCTTGGAGTAAAAATTAAAAAACTGCATGGCTGAATTTCCTCAAACCATTTAATGCCTTCAAAAATTCTAATATCATATACAGAAATGCATACATATGTGTGCAGTCTTTATTGCTACAAGTTTACTCAGTTCATAAAAAGAAAATGAATCCATGGATTAAGTTCAATTTGTAAACATATTGATTCAATTTAATTTTTGTGACCAAAATTAGGTTCATTTGTTGGCCTTCCAGAGTAGCAATGCAAAGTAAATTGTGATGTTTATTAAAATTGGCATTTAAGACAGTCATTATATATTTTTTATCTCTCCCCACAAGATAAATAAAGCCATTATTGTTGACACATGTATCAAATGTCAACACACTTGATAAACATTGTGTCTCACTTTATTAGTTACTTCCTGTTTTATCAGTTTATAAAATAAATACTTATTTGAATCTAAATGTTTGCTTGCAACATCTATCTGTGTAGTTAGGATAAAGGCCAGATCATTTTGCATGGATGTAAACAAAATGGGAGGCATTTGTATGAAATATCCTGAATTTCAAAGTCTCACATAGCCACATTGCAAGTTTGAAGCTTCAAAATGGATTGAAAGAGTGACTTGAATGATAAAGAAAAATGTTCTAATTGTAAGGATGAATTGAAGTTTAAAAAGAAAGTTTCAATAGTAAGGATAACTTGAAGGAGGAAGAGAAAATTTTAATAGTAAAGATGACTTGAAGGATAGAGAGAAATGTTTTAATAGTAAGGATGACTTGAAGGATAGAGAGAAATGTTTTAATAGTAAGGATGACTTGAAGGATAAAGAGAAAATTTTAATCATCAGGATGACTTGAAGGATAAAAAGAAATGTGTAATAATTTCAAGGTTTGCAAAAAGTGAAAACAATGCTGGAAATTGCAGAAATGAACAGCAGGTAACACTAAACACTGAAACATTTTGTTGAAAATCCTGAATATGTCCACTGTAAGAATGACAAGGAGAATTTCTTTTTGAATCTCTGGAATAAGAAGTTGTCATTATTTATATTATTTACACTCAGACTATTGTCCTGTTTTTATTATTTTGGACATTGTGCCTCCAGCCTTCTTCAGGTGCTTGTTGAACTGAGTAACCTTCAGGGCATTTCAAAATGAAACCTTTATTTAACCTATGGGGATTGATTGTTCTAATTCTTATTCTGTCAAGGAATATCTTGCACAATTCTTATTTAATACTGCTTAATTATTGCTTTCCCTATTTTCATTTAGTCTATGTCTTTGCTGCATCAATTTGGTGACAGTAATTGTGAGTTCAGTTGCTGTAGAAACAGAGCAAGCAATAACTGAGAAGTACTAAATAAAACCTAGACAAAATATCTTGAGATATGGACAACAGAATGAGAACAGTCTACCTTCATAGATTAAATAAAGAGTTCAGTTTTAGATTCCCTGGAGTTTACCTGTACAGTAAGCACCTGAAGAAGACCAGTGTGCAAAATAGTCAAAGTTTTGCAATAACAACAAAAAGTCTTTAAATATTATGAAATAAAAATGATCAATCTAGTTCAATAGAAGTTATTTATCACCCAAATGTAGACAACTGAATCTTCAAGATGAGTAAGGACAAATGTTATTTATACTATTCTTTATAAAATCTTCAGTGTGATATTTCTATTATGGCTTCTAAGGAAAAATTGGTTTGTAAAACAGATGAACATATTTAGATGAAAATAGCACCAAAAGCAAAAGACAATAAAATTACTGACACTGCACTGTTTTCAAAAATGTATAAAGTATTTCTATCCATATGTAACTAAGTGGTAAAGCGTCTACAGTAGAGGTGTATTAGTTAAGGTTCATTTCATTTTGTTGGATTTCATGCATACACAATGTCAATGGCCTTTTGCATTTGTAACAATTGTCTCCTTTCTTCTAACAGCATTAACATAAATGAAGAGTAAAATTTTGATATACAATAACATGTGATTTAAACTTTGTGTCATCTTAAATACACAGCATAGAATCTAATAGCAAGAGCAAATATATATATATAGGAGTAAAAAATATTGCTCATTGAGTGCTGGTGTTAATAAAATAGTGGTTGGTGTAGTTGATTGGCTCTATATCATACATTTAGCTCTCATATGGACTAAAAATCCTCTTTGGAATAATCCCTACCAATTACAATTTTGTATTATTTTACATATATATATAATTATTTATTTAAAAATATGATTCCAACGCTACATAAGAGTTCTCATGCTTCAAAACAAGAGCCGAAAACTTCAATATAATTATTTGAATTAAATTGAATTAAAGTACCAAGCTCTGTTCCATCTTCAAGCAAAATTTTTTTTGGAATAACTAATTCCTGAAATTTACGCATTTTATAAGCATATTCATTATTAAAATTAAATTTACTATGGTAACGGCTAGACCAATTATTTAAAGAAAAGGGGCGTAAGGGTTAATAATTTGTATCAATATCTCAGTTACATTCAAAGACGTCAAGTCAGGGTAAGGTTGGGGTGTCTAAATTTAAAGCGGAAGATGGCATCGTCTAGTCTGGTTAAGTGTCTATGGAGATTTATTTATTTTTTTATTTTATTTTTTATTTTTTTCTGAAAGGGTTTTGTGTATATAAAAAAAGCTGTCATAATTCACTAACATTTGTTTTTTTGACGACTTCATAAAGGGTTATCTTCTGCTTTGGGGTAGGGGGGTAGGGCATTTAAACTATTTATTTAGACTATGGAGTTTAAAATTTCTATTTATTATTTTATTGTTTGTTTGTTTTTTATGCTAATTATTCAATGCGAAAATTTGATGATGTCGGCAAAAAACTGTTAATTCATGTCTATTGTTTAATAAATTTTTATTATTTAGAAACTTGATAATGTGTAGTTTTTCATGTAGGCATATAGTTTAAAATTTGCTATATTTATGAAGGAAGAGTGCTCAGTATTGCAGATAGACAATAGATATAGACAATGTGGATAGAGCAATCAAGACTGTATTGTTTCATGCCTTAATTGATCTTCAGAATACCTTGTCTGAAGATTGCTTGAAGCAATGGTTTATCTCAGCTCTTACCCAGACGCAACACTTTACTCAGCACATGGGCTGTTATAATCAGCACTAATACCTGCATACTCCTAATTATGTCAGTTTTCAGTTTTTAATCATTTCACCCCAAGCAAGGCAATAAGGGGTTACTAAGAGTGAAAGAAGCAGAGAAGACAATAAAATAACAGTGTAGAGGAGACTGAATGATTATAATTGACATTGCATTTGAATTTTTGAAGATTGTAGTTAACAGGAAAGCAAGATGCTGGAAGAACGTACCACAAATGTGAAGAGAGAAGAAACAATTAGCATAGAATGGTTACAACAGTGAAATTATGAGACCTGGCTGCCAATCTAGTACTCTGCTTAAATTTATGAAGTTAAAGTACCAAAGTAAGTGCAGTACTAGATTGAGACTAAAGTTCACTTAGGTGTCTTTAAGGCAGAGACATTCTTGGAGTCCCAAATTTACCAACAACCCCAAAATGGACAACTTGATGTGCTGCTTAGTATATTTCCCTGATTTTTCCCTGCCAGATCTTGGTACCTCTGTATTTTCATTTGCTCTCTTCAAAGTCCTACAATATCTATCAGGAGTCATTGATAGTTACTATTGTGCAAAAGTATGATGTCAGGGCAATTGCTCTCTATGTGCTTGTCAGTCAGAAGGAATAAGTATACTAATTCTCTGCACACTTGAGGTTATACATCTTGCAATGTATTCAGAGGGGTACTTTGTCATCATGTTATTTGTACACGTTTCGTGTCAGCTGAGTACAACCACTTACAATGTGTTGCATGCTTTCAGTAACTTTCCCACACTGCTTGTACAAGGGTAAATCAGCTATTGATGGAATTTGTTCTTAATAATAACAATTATTATTATTATTAGAAATAGCCATGAAAATTTCACAGTTTCCCTATTTTCCTATTTTAATTTTCTGATGAATCTAATTTTTAAATTGACAATTGAATAAGTTCATGGTGAGTTCTATGATAATAAAATAACCGTAGAAATTCCCCTATTACATCATTATATATTTGAGTTTAGCAACTTTAACAAAATATTTAATAACACTCATAAATATGAATGCTAGTAATTATTTAAAGTATGGGGGTACAAATGAAAAGTTTTAAAACTGACACCTTTTTCTATTTCACTGAAACAGATGTTAAACACTTCTTTCTTTCATTTTCTCACTGAAACTAAGTCTTATCTGTCTTTCCACTCAATCAAAATAGAATAGTCCATTATTTATGAGGTATTGGCAGGGCATAATGGTCGTGCTAACTAGGGGAGGGACAAGCAGAATTATAATAGGAAAGATTATTATTATTATTATTGTTGTTTTTAATATGTCTAATTATTATTAAAGTTTCTAATATATCAAAGAAAAAGCTTATTATACTTCCCAATTCATTCTGTTTTAAATACAAATCTATATAAATATTACAGATATATCAATGATAAATTTTTTCTTACACATACATGTCTTACAGTCTAATAAAATTTATCTACAGGAAGGCAAACCTTTATCAGTTTGACATCACTTTACAAAATCTTATGATAGAAGTTGCAAAGATTTGATTCATTGAAGTAAAAGCATTTTTATATTTGTGATTTACTGTATGTAAATTCTACAAAATTATATCATAAGCCAAATGAAAATGGTAAATTACCTCATTTTATAGCAACAGAGTGCAAAAGAAAGAATCTTATTTATACTCATTTTTAGAATTAATATGAAGAGAAGTTAATTACAAAATGATGATGAAGAATTCTCTATTTAAAACACCTCCAAAATTTGATCAAAAGACCAAATATCAGAATGCTTTTAGAATCCCTTCTTAATTGTACTGAGAACTTTACAGCAGATTTTTATATGTAACTGATTCCATATGCAATTCATTCTCCTTGCAAAGGTTAAAACACATACACAAATTTTACATTTTTAAAGAACTTTCCTAGATCTTTTAAAATAATTTGGGCTAACATGAACAAGGAAAAAAAAAGTCAATTCAAAATTTAGTTCAGTTTAAACATTGGTCAATTTGTTACTTGTAGCCTAATTAGGCAACACTGGTAGAGTTTAACACTTTGATCCATTGCAATGTTCACAGAAACTACACTGATATTAGAATACTAAAGAGTGACACTTTGATCCAAGTGTCAATATACATAAATGAACCCTTCATTTTTATGGACATATTTATATTGTCATAAAGTACACATTTTTTTAAAGCAATTCACCCCAAGCAAAGCAGGAGTGTCACTAGCATGCAAAGGGTTGCAGAGGATTGGGAATAAGAATAAAGAGGCGTGTTTGAGGAAAGGATACAGAGAAGAACGGACAAGCTCAGGGCGGCAGATGTCGATTGACATTACACTTGAATATTTGAAGATTATAGTCATTGGGGAAGCAAGTAAGGGGAAGGGAAGGGAGTTCCACAGATGAGAAGTGTGAGAGAAGAATCTGTTTGAGTAGGAGAATTGGTTACATTTAATCGTTTTGAAAGTAAAAGGGTGGGACCAAGATGCTAGCCTGGTAGCTTGCTTAAATGCATGCAGTCTGGGAACCAGTGAAAGTACCTTGTCAGAACAGTTGCTGTGAAAATACTTGTAGAAGAGACAGAGGGAAGCCATGGCACGACTGCAGGAAAGCAATTGTAGACTAGATGCCAGATCAGGACTTATCATATTGCATATTCGTCTCTGGATTTAAGCACAATTTGCTTAAAATAGAATATTTTCTCATTTTTACAAAAAGTTACACTTTAAGTTGAAAATTTAAACAAGAATTTTTATTTCTTTATCATGTATATTTGTAATTGGATGTGATCAAGATTTACTCATTTATATTCTAGTTGCAAAATAATTGGAATAAATGTTAATTTAGAGTTATATTTCTTCAATCAAACACAACTGGCCATTTAGCCATCAAATTTAATCGAATTCATGATTGTATAAACTAATGCATTCGCTGCTATTATTTCTACTTTCTTGAGTGTTTACTGAAGATAAACCTGGATTATTTCAATCTTACTGTTAATCCTTCTGTACTACTTCTTTCATTCTTTTTGGATTAATGAGGTTTCATTTGTTGATCTTTGAATTTCCAGGGATTGTGCAATTGAACAACATCATCATCCATTAATAATTTATGTGTGCACGCACACACATTTAGTTACTGAGTCATTTAGAAGGCTAGAGATCTGACCATTAGATTAGAGGCTTAACCAGGGATTGTACAATTGAATAACATAATCTACACACATATGCATACACACACACACATATATATATATAGATATAGATAAGTTGACATTGAAGTCTACACCCAGAGGCGACAGTCTGTTTTATGCTAAACACAATCATCAGGCCATGTCAATTATGTTTAGCATGAAACGGGCTATCACCTCTGGGTGTTGACTAATGTTCACTTTTATATTTACATACACTCTATCACAGATATTGAGCACTTTAACCCATAAATATAGCATACCTTAAAACTATATTTTATCATATATATATATATATATATATATATATATATATATATATAATTGTGTATTTGGTAGCAATCTCTCTTTTATGCATGTTTCATCAAAAATGACTGACAAGGTGCTGCACGCAAAAAATTTGGACAATTTCTATATAAAAGAAAATTATAAGGACACATGAAAAATTAAATAAAAATATTAATGTCAGTACCTTTTCAATCATTTTTTATGAAACTTGTGTGTGTGTGTGTGTGTATATATATATATATATATATATATATATATATATACACACACACACAAACACACATATTTAGTTACTGAGTAGTTAGGTTAGAGGACTAACCATGACACTTGAATTTGAATGTCCACCATGGTTAAATTGTGAGGGATTAGGCTTCTTGATTATAGCAGCTAAGAGAGGCAGTCCCAATATGCATATTGTTTTATATATTTACCAAACCGTACAATTCTCATTCAACTTGACTTATATATTGTACCATTTTTCACAGAGATCCTACACTCTGATCTGATATTTAACTACCACCAAAAGGGGTAGATGTAATACATATTCAGTTTAACATGAGGGCTGTTAGGAATACAATTGGGTAAGGATAAAAAATTTTGGGTCCACCCATCCAATGTCAGAAAAGCATCAGAATACTCTCTTCTCTTATAAGATAATGGAGAGGTGCTGCCTTGAGGTCAGAATTCCAATGTCCAGGCTTACATTGATTTTTGTCACATCTTGCTTGAACTACACTTTGATCCTCAACAGTAGTGCCAGAAAATGAAATTTTGGTCCAAAGTTGAATGCATAAATACTCTGATCTTATATAAAAGTCCTTAACCACGTATAATCATGTGAAAAATAATGCAGAAATTAATATACATTTTTTTTAAGTAAAATGTTTATATTGTTCTTTTTTTGTGGATAGTGACTTGATCACTCAAGCTGATCTGTTTTTCCAAGTCATGATCATTCATGAAGATAAGTGGCCACATGCATCATGCAAGTGTCTGACATTTTTGAAGAGTGATTTAACGTCAGGATATAAAAATAAAGTGAAACCCTGTTACAAAAAAGGATGTAGAAATGAATTTTTCATATTCATATATTGCAGTAAATGTGTAATCTAAGGAAGTTCTTGGAATTTAAAATTTTTCTTTTTAAATCTTGTTAGAAATAAAATTATTGAAATCAGTTCTGATATCATAACATATCAACTCACAAAATATTAAATCCTCTAATCTCTGATGCACTAAATAAGCATCTGAAGTTAACATCTAATATACATACATACATACATATATAATGTTATACACCATACATAATATCAATAACAGATTACGTAATTCTATTAAAAAAAATCATATATCATTTTGATTTTTAAAATAGTTTTTATTTCACTAAATTATATACAACAAAATATTTTTCTCTTTTATAAAACTTCTCTGCTAAAAGTAATTGTTAATGAAAAATACACATAATTTTTTCTGAATATCGGATGAAAAGAAAAACATATATTTTTAAATATTTATTTTGTAAAAGTTTATAGAAAAGTACACTATTGGCTATAAGTTTGATTCTGATTTCAAACAATCACTTAAAAATTGAAGGTTGTCTGTCTTATTCAAAACTAATCTACTAGCTGACTTCAGTCCATAGGGAATTTCTTTTCCTGGAAGGTTTTATCATATATTCAATTATAATAACTGTTAATTATGCTCTTTTACCTTTCAGATAACTATTATAGATATTCTTAATGCCAATCCTCCCAAAGATTGAACTCTTCATCTAAAAAACATTGTTGAATTACCTTGTCCCACCTGCTAATTAAAAATAAACCCACCTTTTTCCTTTTGAGCTAACAATTTGTTCAGAAAGTAAAAAGATTCATTTGCCTCTGGAACATTTTTCAGGTTAAACAATAATAAAGAAATTAACTCGTTACTGCATTAAGTTTCCTTATAACTTTAGCTCTTTTTGCCTACTTTACTTTGTTGACTAATAATAATCTTAGGGTTGGCAAATTTTAGGTAAGCTCCTTCTCTAAAATATTGGATACCTAGCACTAATGGGTTAAATAATTTTTAGCATTCTAGCTTAGTAGAAGTTAATTGAATCAAAGAAGCTATGAAACTTACTAATTATTAAACATATATTTCATTAGGTATTATTTTTTGTGAATCATTTCATGATTTTTTTCTCTTCTGATGAACAAAAACCAAATCTTTTCAGATCCAGCATCATCTTTAAAGTTATCCACACTCAAGTATCAGGTACCCCCAAAGATTCACTAAAAAATGAGCATATATGAGGAAAAAATACCCCAAACTTAATAAAAACAAAGTTTTATTACTGAAATATTTGTCATTATTAAGAGGAAAGACCAAATGATTTTTTGATTATTAAATTACATTTTTAATCGTTTTAGAACTTTAAATAATTTGCTTAATTTTGTTTTCTTTTGTCAGCACATGACCATAAATTAATATAGGAAATGTTAGCATCTTTTTGCAGTGAAAAAACATTGAATTCGAAATTCTTGCAAAAATCAAATAATTGTCAGATTTTAATGAAACTTTCAGAACTTACTCACAAATTGATGAAATTATTTTAGAAATTTTTTTTTTTTTTTTAAGAAAAACTTTTTCTTTTTTACATCTGTTACCCCTCCACACACACACACTTTAAGCTTATGAATGTTTAAGAAATTCATTTTTGTTTGGCTTAATGTAGAAGTCCTTGGAAAATTTAAATCATAATTTTTTTTGTAAAACTGGATCCCCAATTAACAAAGATATGATCTGAATTATAAAATAAAAAATGCAATAAAACTCAGCCATTATTTAATTCAGTAAGTTTGCTTGTAGGAATAAGATATATTATGGACACTACTCTCTCAAAAAAAAGTTTGTTTTTTTGATGAATAATTAATTTTTACTAGAATTATTTTCATTTTTTTTGTAATTGTAATTAGAATAATTTATAAAGTTTTAGATATTCTAAAATTCAGTATTAATTTGTGCTGGTTATGTGAAAATTTTAAGTAAAAACTATATTTACTACAAAAAATGGAAAAGCTTACTACAATTCAGCAACCACCAGTATTTTAAAAAGAATTTTGCATGTGTGTGTGGACATACCATTATCAGAAAATAAGGGCAGCAAGTATAGTAAATTTAATGCCAAAGTACCTAAAATTCTATAAAACATTAGATTACTTAGAATATTTCCTAAATTTTTAAGATTATTGGGTACTTAAAAAATTATATTAAAAAGACACTCACATTATAGTTGTCAAGTAATTTTTACTGATATGTCTTCCATAGACTTATATTTGGAATGCATTTCTGCAATATTTTAAGCTAAAAGTAAGTACTATTTGTTTCAAATCAGATTAACTAAACTTTAAATCAGCTAATATTTCACAAATAAAGTTTTAGAAAACTATTTTATTTTTGAAAGATTTTTTTATTAAAAAAAATATGTTGTGCTGAGAGATTTATAAATATGGCTAGAATCAGCCATTTTTAATGATTTTAAAAAACTCATTTCAATCATTTTAAGTTCGTTTTTGAAAGATATTTTGCTTATTAGAAATATTATATTTATTAGCTTGAAATTAAAACTAAAATAAAAGCTTCAAGAAATATTTTCTTTATTTTTTTGTTTTTTTTGGAGATACCTAATTCTAACATCAGTTAAAATGTCAGTAAATATTGAATCTATAGAAAAAAGGAACTGAATCTATAGAAAAAAGTTAGAAAAATATTTTGACTATCATTGGAAGTGTTGGTGAATGTATTTCAAATCAAAGAATTCTAGTAAATATTTGAAAATTTAATTTTAGAATACACTATAACATAAAGTAGATTATTTTATTTATAGTGTCTTTGAATCAAGAAGTGAAAAAAACTTCTTTATATCTAATTTAAGTTAAATATAATGGACTTTTTAGTTTCTATACAAGGCCCAAGAGTCATCCAAGGTAGTGAGTTACTTAATGAATTGTTTGATATGAACATAAGAGAAGAAAGATTATGGGAATATGGCAGATATGAAGTTGAAGAGGTTAAGATTGTAGTGTTCAGAGAAGCATCTACATATATGGCTGTTCAATAAAGTGCACCCCCCCACCTATTTGCGTTTCAACACTCGCGTTTTTTTTGGGGGGGGGGGATATATGTAATTGTTATTTGCGGAAACCCTGAATATTTGCGTGTTTTTCTGAAGAACATATGTACAAATTATTCACTGAGAACTCCCTTGATTGACATATTTTTCGATAGAACATATTTAAAATATTCTTGTATTATTTTCCTGTTATTTAAGTAACTTAAAACAAATAATAGTCCATTTTTATGGTAAAAATTAGAAGAATTGTACATCTTCATTGTAAAAAAGCAAACGCAAAAAATATATGTAGTTCTTAGGGGCTGTGGCTGAGGTTTTAAAAGTGGCTTATACTAAGTCTAGGGGCATTATCACAGTTCTGTTTTAAACTTTATATTTTATATCTTGTTACACATATTTTATACAGTATTTTCAATGGTTGTATCAGTCTATGCATAATTAAAAACGGTTATTTTACGTATGAAAGAAAATTTATGCTAAGTGTATGGTCACCAATACTATTTTTCAAAAATGTTTTAAAAAGGGTCTGAAATGTTTCTAAAGTGTTTAGGATGAAAGTTTAAGACATATGGGTTTTAACAATCAAAATAGGTACCTATAAGCACTTTTAGTACAGTGAGTCCCCCATATTCATGGGGGTTAGTGACCAGAACTATCAGTGAATACTTGTAACTACAAGTATTCACCAATGGTTCTGGTCCCTAACCCCTATGAATATGGGGGACTCACTGTACTGGTTTTTGAGAATAAGTTTTCAGAGTAGAACATCCTTTTTATCAATGGAATACATAGGGAATGAAGATGATTCAATACTGTGGACATAGTAAGGTGGGTCCTGGCTGTAAAGGTCTGAGTTGATGACACTAAAGAATAAAGTTTATGTGAACATTTGCCATGGAAGTAACAATAGAGTAGCATCATTACATCTATAGAAAAGGAGTTACAGGGTGGAAAATAAGTCCCACACCTCAAGGTCACATAAATGATTGTGAACTCTGTCGGGACCAGAAAGAGTGGGTTAAGTAGCTCCAGCATATATATGTAAAGGTAAAGCATGGCAGAAGAAGTACTTTCTGGAGTGATACTATGATCCAACCATTTTTCCAGCATCTCTAGTGATGTTTCACTTGTCTCTCAATAAACATTCAAAGCAAAGTTCCCCATTGAGAGGGCAACCATTCATCATGACTGGAAAAAATTCAGGTTCTGCTTGGTGATGACCAAACATTGCTGGCTTGATTTTATTGTTACTGAAGGTTTGTGGGGTCAGTCACTCACATCAAAACAGCAGAAATTAGCCTCCTATTCATGGAGATAAAAAAAATTGTTGCAGAAATAAAATATACAGAGATATCAATAAAGACATGATAAATTGTACATTAATTTCATACAATTTATTTATATTTTTTGTGTGCATTGGTGTGTGTATCTTTTAGGTTATAATTGTTTTATGGTACATGTGATAAATGGGAGAGGTCACTCCATATTATTACATGTTATATCACAAAGAGAAGTTGCACATGTGTTGCCTGTCCAAGGGTTTGTGATGAAGAGATCGAATTGAACATCTTTTGGCAAGATGTCCGTATTTCCAGCAAGAACAGTTTTTGTTGCATGCTGGGAGTATTTTTATTATTTTTTATTTAATCTATTTTAAACAAAGTTTAAATATTATTAAATACTAAATATTATTGTTTTATTTTATTTAATTTATAATTTTCATTATTATTATTTTTTATTTATAGTAATAATATCCCTAAAAGTTACAATCCAACTTTTTGCCCCCCAATGAGCTGTTAAAACTAGATTAGAAGAAAGATCAGCTCCCAGGCTCTGCATCCATAAACTGTGACATCATCTGCATAGATATTTACAAACAATCTGAGAATGTTCTTAGGCATATAGTTAATATAAAGCAGAAAGAAATTAGGACCTAAGAGAGAGACTTGGGAAATGCCTTCATTGATGGTATCAGTTTCAGAAGACTGTCCATTAACAACAACCTTCTTGGATCTACCTAAGGGGAAAAACTTAATTGTGAAGATGCTTCCAGAGCTGCCATAGCTAGAGAATTTGTATAGCAAAACCTTTGAGGTAGAACAATTACTCCATACATCTGGTTCCCCCTCAAAGTAATGTGATTGGCTGATGTCAGCCATAAATACAGACTGATGTGGAAGTACAGGGATGACACCTATTGGCTACACCTATAGTCTTCACCTATTGCCTACAACCACGATGAGGACCAGTCCATTACGGTTACTTGCTAGATTGTCCTACTCGGTTACAGTAGTCCAAAACCACTTTGCTACTTTGAACAAATATGTCCCTTTTTAGGACATATCAACTTCTGTATGTAAGGATTCTTAAAACATCAACAGTGGACATAGAAGAGAAAAATCCACACTGTTTGTTACTTAGGAGGTTTTGTTGAGGTGATCAACAACCTTCTTGTTGATAATAAAGTCAAAGATTTTGCTAATAAGATGATATCGCAATGGGGATAAGTACTCACCTGCTTCCTTGGAAACAGGGCATGCTGATGACTCCTTCCATAAACTTGGGAAACTGTTGTGGAGTAAATAACATATCTCTGGTAACACAAATGAACTAGGCAAGATGCCTTAAATAAAGAACTTAAAATGAGTCGAGTGAAATTTGTTGAAGTCAGTCAAGGGGAATTTCTAGTGACATCACAGTGAGTAGCCTAAACAAGTTATCATATAACCACAAGCAGCAAGTTATAACAGAAACATTTTTTCTTTCAGGCAGGAGTTAAACAACTTTGCCAAGATTGGAAATAAATCTGTACTAATGTTCAATAACAACAACAACAGGAATTTTATCTGGTCCAGTAGTCTTTATTGTGTTAAGGCTTTTTATGAGTCATGCTTCATGAGAGGGGGTGATATGAGGTCAGGGATGACTGGTGTTGTATAACATAGAGTTAAAGGCAAAGTTCATTGCAAAAAGCTTAGCTTTATCTGATGAGGATGATAAGATGACTTTAAGGCCATTTATAATAAAAGCTACTGACAGATCTATACATATATAACTATAACACTTGCATTTATATATATTTTGCTTTAAATTTTTAGTGGATTAGAGTTATCTCCCTTATGGAAATACAGTAACAGTGTTTTAGTTATGATAATAATATACTGTTTAAAAATGCTTATGAAGCTAAGAAGTGAAAATACCATCTTCCTGAAACATTCAGTAGTAATATTTAGAATAAATATTTACAACTTATATGTGAAAACATAATGATAACAGAGACTTAATAAAATATTAGTTTCATATGTGCAATCATTTTTTTGGCAGCATGGATAAACTAGTTATAAATTTCCTTTAATTAGTAGTAAATATATATATATATAAAAATATAATATATATAATATATTAAATATTCTTGCACACTTTCGCTGTTTATAGCAGTACTTGGAAAGAAAGTGCATAGAGTGTGGCTGTGTCACCACACTACAAAGGTTTCATCAGTGACTATCGCTTGTGCAGCTGTTTTTGGCCAAGCACAATATCTCCCAGGTCCAACAACTACCATATTCCACAGATCTCACCTCTTAGAACTTTTTCCTCTTCAAAAATCAAATCCGACTTAAAAGGAACAAGATTTCAAGACAACAAGGAAATCCAAGAGAATGTGACATTACAACTTCTCGCTATCCCAAAAAAGGAGTTTAAAGAATTCTTCACAAGGTGGCTATTTCAAAGGAGATTAAATGCCGAATTGATATGTTGTAGCTTTCTTTTTATAACACAATTCCCAATACTTTTTGATCAGACCTCATATTTAGATGACTATAAGTGGGTATTATATAAGCAGTTCATTAATGTTTCTTATAATTTTTGTTTGTAATTGCATAATTCCTTCCTTATTATTATTATGAAAAGTAATAATAATATGAGATTTGTTATTATATAAATTTTATGTCTTTGAATAAAAATAAATTTACTTATATCTGTATGTATATGTGCATGTATATGAATGTCTGTAACTTGTTCATCTGACAATTTTACAAAGGATGATGTTAAAGAACTTGCTAAGGAGTGATCAATATTTGATCAACAAATCGACCATAACTTTTGCTTGTTAATCAAATATTGATTACCTTTTTTTGTTGTTTCATTCTTAGTGAAAAACATTAAATGCAAAGTGAAACGTACCATCAAAGAATTATGAACATCAATCACCATGAGAAACATAATTAGATATATATAATTCCATACTATAATTAAAATAATTCATGTAGTTAATCATTAATTAAGCCAGACATTCTTTTTTTTCAGTCTCTGCAGAATTCTGAATAAAAAATATTCAAATTCCAGCAGAATAAATTTCATTAATTTTACAGTAATGCTCTTGGGAAAGATATTCACTCTTTTTCTCTTCTCCTCCAGTTATGGGTTAAATAGAAGGACAGATTGGATTCTTTAGCTTTGGGTTATGGCTAGTCTAGGAAAAGAAAAACTTTGAATTCAAATGGGTTGGATGTACAGGTGCCATGAAGCATGAGAAAGGTATTCCTTGCATCTTATTTTGGTCTTATTATTCACTGCAACTAATCCTTCTCTAGCCATCCTGGTCTCTAGTTCATGGGAGAGATATTAAGAGAATGGGTCTGAACCTGCACTCACTTTCACACTGATAATAAGTACCTTGACAATAATACATAGTTAAAAGCTTTATTTTCTTTAGTTTTTCTAGTTTGTTATAAATCTCACTGGTATCTTAGTAAAGACTAAAGTGATTTTTTTAATTTAAATTTCTAAATTATACCTTTATTTAACATGGTGACTGACACACAATGGCATTATGTAAGGATCCAAGACAAAAGTAAATATGTTAAGAATTTGTGAATTAGTGATCCAATGATTTTTAATTGTTGATTCACTGTATTTGCTATTAGTAATCCTTGTCAAGTAATCTGTTCTATATTATAAAAACAATGTAAATTTATATAGTTATGGGTCACACATTCTAATCTCCCCTATTTACTCATGAGATATTCCATTGTGATGCTAGATGGCTTTATTCAATGCCAGTAAGGGAACATGCCTTATTTTATCATACCAATGGAACATCTTATTTGTAGGTCATGGTGGAGATCCAGGATCATCTACATCCCAAAGCACTTGGCACATGATGGAAACAACAGGCTGATATATTGCTTTACATTTGTTTCATGGTAGTTTGTATTTTTACTTTTAATGATTTAAAAATCAGAATTCTTTCAGACATTTGACAGTAGAGTTAAATGTACAGATAATAATCCTAGATTACATATTTAGAAAATATAACCAATGTAATAGCAAAATTATTTAAATACTGCTGGCATTTTTTGATAAGTAAAATAGTAACTAAAATATTGAATTATATTTATAAGTGCTGAAAGATGAAAAGAACAAAAGATAAATGATAAATTATTTAAAGTTTGTTACATCTACAGCTCAGGATTAAATGCATGGTCTCTTTCCCAAGATACAAACCTTTGAGCTTAGAAGATATGTGCTGATTAATTAGAAGGCATAGTGGAGTAATGGATAGTGGCTCAGATTGAGGAATTGGAGAGCCAAGTTCAAATTCCAGTCAAATCCATTACATTCACTTATGTGCTAATATCCTTAGGAAAGTTATGAATCTTCCTCTTCTCCCTCCAGCTATGGGTAAACAGTAGGACAGACCAGGTTCTATAGCTTTGGATGGCAACTGTTCTACCACAGAAAGAAATGGCAACCTACTGCAGCAAAAAAAAATGCTTCATCAGTCATGTATTGAAAGATACATGAGCAGTACCTAAGCATGTATTATGCATGGCATATAAATGACTGATGATTAATTACAACATCAAATTACTGCCAAACAAATTATTATTCACTCTAGAAGAAAATATTTACTGTTTTACCTACTGAAATATATTATAAAATGTGAACATTTTAATATTTTTTCAATAAACAAATCAATAGTGCATTCAAGTCACAAGATTGAAAATAAAACTACAGTAAATAAAATATAAGTTGAATGAGGATTTGAAAGTTTATAAAAATGTTGATACAAACTTTTTTTTGGCACCTAGGCTAGTGCAAATCAGACATTCAACATCATATTGTCTCCACATAGATCAATATCTATATTTAACTATGTACAGTTTTAGATTTCTCTTGATATATATTTTTTCTGTATCACTATATATGTAATTAATAGCTGAATGTAATGAGAATGAAAATAATATAAATTCTAACATTCACAGCATTAATTCAAAAGAGGTCTTAATACCAAGAGTAAAGCAATAATTATCTTTGCAGTGAGTAAATTGTTTTTATCCATATGTAAAAGTTATAATAAATACATACACAATTAATAAATACATACACAATTAATAAATACATACACAATAGGATGAATGAAAGTTTTTATTCATTATTTATTAATACATCCAGTGGACTAATTAAAAATTATGTATATTTTAACATATTGATTAAAATTATGAAACAAATACAGTATATATAAAACTAGCATTTTTTTTTATCTATAATCAGAGTGTAGTATCTGCTTACCAACTGGAATCATTTACACTTTCAGACTGAGAAACTTATACAATAATACTAAGTATACTAAACAAACTCCTCACAGATGAAGGGAAGGCCTGATCCAACAGAGAAGTGAGTTCTACAGAAGGTTGTTGAGAATACCATGGACAGATCATGTGATCAACAAGGAAGTTTTAAGGAAGGTGTAAACAAAAATTACTCTTATACTTAAAATCAGAAAGAGACTATTGAAATTTCTTGCATGCACAATAAGGAAAGAAGGCTTGGAAAATTTGACATTCACAGTAAATAGTCAAGGCAAGAAAGATAATAAATAATGGAATAGGAGTGAGAGAGAAATTAAGAGGAAAAAAATTACTGTGATATATAAAGGATAGGAAGTTGTGTAGAGCCATGATCACAAATATCCTGAAAGGAAATGATACATATAAGAAAGGAATTAAGTGGGGAAAGAGAGAATAAAGTTAAAAAATTAGATCATAAGAAATCCAGAGAAACACAAAAAGAAAACAATAAAAGAAAAGAAAGTCTTCATCTTCTCTATTTGTATTTCCTGTTCTTAGATTGTTTTCTTTTTCCCCATATTCTTTCATACTCAGTAATCCCTTGTGTCTTAGTGGCTTTATGGCCTTGCTAAGGGTGAAATGATTAAAAAGAATAAAATGAAAGGAACAAATAATACAAGAAGGAAGAGATAGAGACAAAAAGAGACAGGTTTGCTTGGCTTGATACGACAATACGTGCAAGATTGAAAAGCATAAAATTGCAATACATCAAAATTATTCATGGTAAGATAGTGCAAAAACAAAGATAAATAATCGATGTCTGCATCAGATTTAGATTAAATCTGAACAATGAAGACTGTAAGGGATAAAAGGGAGAATAAGAAGATAAAAGCAAAAGGTGAAAGAACACCAGAGGCACAAAATTGTCAACATCTATGGAATTTTCTCAGGTTCAGCTTGTCAAAGACAGTTGTTTTACTTAGCTTGAATAAAGTCAGAATTTTCTTTGTTTATAAACTTGAATAATAGTAATTGTAAAATCAAACAAAAAAAATCATACACCAAAGCTTGTTATCTCAGCAAGATTTAAACTTAACCATTCTTTAAATAATCAGTGAAAGAAGTTGTAAAATTCAGGCCATTAATGTACAGTTTAACATTTCTTCATTCATCCATTTGATTTAGTTTACAACATATTGATCTGTTGTTATTTTCAAAGAGAGAGAGAGAGAGGAAAGAGGAAGTCAGAGAGAAAGGAAAGAGAAAGAGGAAGGAATAGAGGAAAGACAAAGAAATAGGAAAAAAGAGAAGAGGAAGTGGGAGGAGGAAAAGGGAAAAGAAAAATAAAAAGGGGAAAGAAAATGAGGAAAGAGAAAGTGTAGAATAGAGAGAAAATGTCAATATTTTTGTGTGTGGGTGGAGTAATGGATAACAAGCCTGTCCAGCAGACCATTACAGCTGCACAGTTCATTCAGTCCCCATTGAGTTTTTCCAACCTGTACTTGTGACATTATTAGACTAAGGCAAATTTGTTGAATGTCTACATATATATATATATATATATATATATATATATATACACTAGTAGGAATTTTAGATGTATAGTCTACATGACATTTGTAATAATATGAAATATATATATATTATTCTTATATATATATATATATATATATATATATATATATATACACTAGTAGGAATTCTAGATGTATATTCTACATGACATTTGTAATAATATGAAATATATATAATATTATTCTTATATATATATATATATATATATATATATATATATATACACACACACATTAAGAAATGGACAAAGTCCGACAATTTATTAAAGACATTTTTATGTTTAACATTCTTTTTATAGATACAAGTATTTTTTTAGTAAATGCTCTGTTTATAATAAACAGTATTAAATAACATTTACTGGCCTGAATGTCCAAGAAATTTTCATAGAAAATATTCTTCCTTTACAGGATTCGAACCTACATCCTATACGGATTTAGCTTGACGTGCCTAACCTCTCGGCTACAAAGGATCGTTCAGTTGGCAGTAAATATAAGCAGTAAATTCGACATTGCCAACCAAATGATCCTTTGTGGCCAAGAGGTTAGGTACATCAAGCTAAATGATGGTTCTGTATAGGATGCAGGTTCGAATCCTGTCAAAGGAAAAATATTTTCTATGAAAATTTCTCGGACATTCAGGCCGGTAAATGTTATTTAATACTGTTTATTATAAACAGAGCATTTACTAAAATACTTGTATCTATAAAAAGAATGTTAAACATAAAAATGTCTTTAATATATATATATATATATATATAATATTATTTTTATATATACATAAAAATTACTTTAATTGTTCATATCAATTTCTTGTTGAAGTATCCATTTTTCAAGGGGTCTGTTATAACAAGAAACTTTGAAGTCAAGGAAATAACAAGAAATCGATATGAAAAATTAAGTAATTTTTTGTATATATAAAAATAATATTATCAACTCTCTATTTTTAATATTAATATTATTTTAATATTTTTACAGATCGTGACATCTATCAGAGAGGATGAAATTTAAATTTTTCTTATTGCATTATTCCAAAATTTTAACTCATGAGCAGATAGCTATTAATGTCAATAACTGAGCACAAATAGTTATTAATAAAAAAAAATTAATAATTAATGTATAATATTATCCATAACTACATGTATAAGAATGCTGTTTTTGATAAAAGTTAAAAAATAACCATAAATACGTAAAAAATGTGTATATTATTGAAAATTCCTTTTTCTGCAATGTAGCTATTTGTGCTATGTTATAATGCTTATTACCCAAACAATAATACTGAATTAATTTTTTTAAACATTAAAATATATTTATTTGCATCTCCCCAATAGCTGTCATGATCTGTTAATATTGATTACTATATAAAAATATCTGCTTTACTTTTGAACTATTATATTCTTAAATCTTATACATATATATATATATATATATACATAAGTTGCTGGAGCATTCGTCTACAAAATTCAAGAGTCAAGATTCTGAAAATAACATCAGTCAGATAAAGGACAAATTTTATATTTGTATTGATCTTATATATATAATCACATTTTCACTGGTGATAACTGCTATAATTTTCTTTTCTTAAAATTGATTCATTGTCAATGATTTATTTTTAATTTCTTCTGTTTTTGCTAATTTCTGCTACACCTCTTTCAATCCTTTTTAAAAAAATCAGATTAGTTCAGAAATAAAGATTAAACTTCTGGCAAGATTTCATATCTCTTACCCTTGGGACTTTGACAGCATTGTTACTCATCTAGTTATCAATCAATCTAGTTACTTAGTTAATGTTTGTTTTATCAACAGGCATTGACTAAATAGTTATTTATTGAGCTTAGTGTGCTTTTGGCACAAGGCCATGGAGCATTTATGAGGATCACACTGTATAATGATCTGTAATAAACTTTCCTCATAGCATTATTATTATCTCACATGATATCATTCATGTTTTTATTGCTCTATTCACCTCCTTCTATGTGTTTAAGTGCTTATCTGCTCACTATAGGATTCTTAAACTTATGTCTCTAACTAGCTGATAATAACAAACAGTAAATATGAATTCTTTATTTTATATGAATCAAGGATTATGCTTTTCCTACTTCTCAGTTTTTCTTGTTTTCCTCTACTTATATTCTTTCTTCAGGTGAAAACAAAAGTACTTTTTAAACCATAACCTTTCATGAAAACTTATTCAAGTGAGCATCTACATGGCCAGTTTGCAGAACAAACAAACCATTTATCATTATGCTTTCAGTTGTAAAACCACAAAATATTTGGCACATAAAGACTCATAAACATTATTTTTTCTTCTTCCTCTTTTGCTTCCTACTTTTGATCTCTTTCAAATATCCGCTACTTAGGCATTTTACTGCAAAACTAAATATTATTACTCTGTTGATCAGGAAATCCTGTTCATAACTCACTACTCAGTGAGTTTGACCTCTTTAAATCTCTCCCCAAAAAGACATCCCAGCAAGTTGAGAATTTAGATTTCACCTTGCTATTATTTTTTTTTAAACTTTTCACCCCAAGCAAGGCGGAAGTGCCACTAGAACTCAAGGGGTTACAGAAAGTGGGAGCAAGAGTAAAGAGGCATGAAATGGGAAAAGATGAAGAGAAGGACAGGGAATAGATCAAGGTATCTGGAGATGATGATTGACATTGCACTTGAATAGTTGGAGATTATAGCTATCAGGGAAGCAAGTAAGAAGTGAGTTCCACAGACGGGAAGACATGAAGCTATTGGAGTAGAAGAGATGGCTACATTTAACTGTTTCGACAGTGAAAAGGTGGGACTGAGATGACAATCTAGTAGTACGTTTAAAGTCATGCAGTTTGGGAACTAGCAAAATAGCTTGTTAGAGCAGTTACCATGAAAGTATTTGTAGAAAAGACAGAGGGAAGTGACAACATGTCTGTGAGAGAGCAACTGTAAACGAGATGCCAGATCAGGGCCAACCACATTGCATATCCATCTCTGGATTTTGTCAAAGACCCTAAGACAAACAGCAGGGGCTCCAGACTATATATGACAGCAACATTCCATGCAAAGGCAAATGGTTGATTTATAAATTTGAAGGATGGATTCAGGCAAGAAAAAAAGACTTTCTGGCATGACACAGAGAACCAACTTTCCTTGCAGTAGATGAAACTATTACCATATCTTCAGATATCAGAAACAATATCTGGAAACCCCATACTGCATCTCAAATAAACTGCAAATAGCAAATAAGAATGGAGGTTCTTCAATTTCAAAAGTTTAATAAATAAGATAGGGCTTCAAAATGAAAAAGTGGGTATTTTTCCCAAACACAGAAACATAAAAAAATAAATAGGTAGGAACAGGCTAAATATAGGTGCTAATAATGGTAAAATAAAGTTCTAGGAGATGTCTCTTAATTTTCAAAATGTTATATATTATGTCCTGCTAATTTATTCAAGAAGTATGAGTACGAACATGCATTACTCCAGTGCAGTAGGCCACTTGCAAAGGAGAAAAATCCATTTCCATCAATCATGAAATGCCAATATTGTTTCCATTGGTTTCTCAAAACAGTGTTTATCATTGGGGCATATAAAAATATTTTCACTTTGGAGTGGAGTAATGGATAGCAGCATGAATTGAGGAATCAGAGAGCTGAGTTCAAATTCCAGTCAGAGCCATTACATTCACTTATGTGCTAATACTGTTGAGAAAGTTATAAATGCTCCTCTTCTCCCTCCAGCTATGGGTAAATAGCAGGAGAGACTGGTTTATGTAGCCTTTGGTGGCAACCAGTCTAGGAGAAAATAACTCAAAGCTGTATGTAGCCCTGGTGTAACACACACTATACAGCTAAAGAAAGGATCTTTTGCATTGGCTTGATGATCACAACTATGGCCAAATGATGATGTTTCATGAAGAGTATGTAATGCACTACATCTGATATCCTTCAATAAGCAAAGATCTTTTAAAGGTTTTTGTATTCTGGTGATTGGGTTCTCTTCTACCTTGAGTTTTAAATGACTGTAATCAGCAAGTGATGGCTGTTCACTTCTGGGCTTTATTTCATGAGACAAGTTACCACCATTATATATATATATATATATATATATATATATATATATATATATATATATAACTTAAACCAGTTTTAGCAGTATCATCAAATACTGTTTTATTTTCATTGCAATTGCAGTGGCTTTAAAGCCCAGTTTAAAATAGTCTATCAAAATTGCCATTATCTCAACATGCCATTCAAAAGATACAACTGAAAAGTAATATCTGATGATTTTGATAATAATAATAGTAATGTGCTGGTGTCACAGAAAGTCTTTAGATATGTATATGAAATAAACTTTGGATTAAACGTCTGTAAAAAATTAAAATACTCTAGATAGACCCTAACGTATGAAATTAATGTCATTAACGACAAATTTTTTTTTCCAAAAGCCATGGGATATTAGAACATTTTGAGGGTAAATCAAGATCGCTGAATCCAAAAATGTACTTAATTCTGTTGAATTGGCTCTACTTTTCAAGATATTGCATATCAATAAATTTCACTGATTTGATTTTCACTGAACATGCTAGATTTGCACTCTCTACTCATCACTTTGTTTATGCTAGAGGAGATAACTCAACCAAAGTAAGCGAATTCTTCACTTTGAATACAGAAAATGACTTCCAGACAGAATACCTCTCGATAACGAGTGAAATAAGATGGCTTCAGTTTATATACTTGCAATGTAGATCCATTTTAATCATTTTTCATCAAGGTGTGACAAAAAATGAATATGGTTTGTATTTAAAATACAATTGCTCTTTTATTTTATATTCTTTGTTTATCCTATCAGCCTGGGATATAACAGTTTAAATTTCTTAAAATTGTATAATTCTTTAGATATTATGGAGAAACTCTTAATACCATTGCTCTTGTTATAGATATGAATGACAATATGGGGACCAGAAAGCTACTACCAGTCTTGTAGACAGGATTTGTGTATCAGGCTTTGCAGGTGAACTAGTTTCTCTATATTTCAAATATACAAAACTTTAATCATGTATTCTAAGTGTAAACATTAAGACACTGACCCTAGCATTTCTGCTGTATATGTGGTGAATATACGGTAAAAAAGTATCATTTCAATGTTTGAGATTTCACCAAAAGAGCGTATCAAGCTTACTTTAGTATGAAGATCAGGGATGAAGATAAGTCATGGGCTCCCTACAAAGTTTGTAAGAATTGTACTGAAACCCTTTGCTTGTGAACCTAAGATAAAGTCAATTCAGTAATGTTCTTGTTATCAATGGTGTGGTGAAAACACCAAAATCACCATGATAATTACTACTTCTGTATGATGAACAAGTCAGGATGAAACTGTCACAAGAAGTCATGACACTATCCTGATATTGAATCTGCAAGATGGCCAGTACCACATTGTGGTGGTGCTCCTATTCCAGTTATTACTTCCTTTCCTGATCAAGATGATGACACTATGAATATAACAGAAACAATGGAAGAAGCTTCTGGCAGAAGCAGCAACAGCAGTAGTAGTATTTATCATTTATATCTGGGAGATTTTAAAACTGCACAAGTGAAGCTTTTATATATGAAGAGCTCAATGACTTGGTTAGTGATCTAGCTTTATCTCTGTTCTTGACTCTGAAGTTAAGATAACATATTGCAATAGAGACAAGGAACTTGTTCATTACTTTAATGAAAAAAACAACTTTGTGTTTTGCAGCAACATCCAAGGCCTTCTTTTAGCAATGGGACTGCCTAAGTACAATCCAGTTGAGTGGTATTTATTTAATGATAGCTCTAAATGAAGTTTGAAATGCATATCGTTGTACAATGGTGGCAAGTTTGCTTGTGTCTCAATTGACAATTCAATGGTCTGGAAGGAGTAGTACATGAGTGTACTGATTTTACTATAAACACTGTGTTATGACGAACATAAGTGGATGATATGCGTGGATTTTAAAAAGGTTAACTTTTTGTTATGGCAGCAAGGTGGTTTTATTAAGTAGCTATGTTTCCTTTGTCTATGGGACAGCAGAGCCAACAATCAGCACTGGGAGAAGGATTGACCTATTTATAAAGAGCTTGTTGTCGGGGACAAAAATGTCATAAATGAACTGTCTTCACATCATCCTGTCCCCACTATATATCAAGTTGGGCCTAATGAAACAATTTGTCAAGGCATTAAATCAAGATGGCGCATATTTCAGTTGTATCTGCTCAAAATTTCCTGGTCTGAGTAACGAGAAACTGAAGGTAGGAATTTTTGATGTGGCACAAATAAGAAAACAGATTAACAATGAAAATTTTGTCTCCCACATGAATGAGATTGAGGCTGCTGCGTGGACTTCTTTTGTTGCAGTTGTTAAAGGCTTCCCAGGCAAAAGGAAAGTGGGTAACTACCAGGAACTAGTTAAAATGATGCTAAAAAAACTTACAAGTTCTTGGAACAAAAATGAGTATCAAAATCCACTACATGTTTAGCCATTTAGACAGACTCCCTGAAAAACTGTGATGTAATCAAAGATCAGGGAGAACACTTCCACCAAGACATAAAGACTATAAATGAGCAGTACAAAGGCTGGTGGAATGCACACATGATGTCTGATTACTGCTGGAACCTTATGCATGATTGCACTCAAAAAACTTAATGTGTGTTTGTATATATGTGTTTGCATTAGTGCAATTATATATCTCTCTGTGAATTTTAAGTTTATGATCAATACTACTAATATCATATTTCCTCAACACTACCCTGCTCACACACCTCACCCCAACCCTCCAGTGGACAAGTTAAGGCTTTCTTTGTAAATCAGGGCATACAAGTCATTAGAGATTTTTAAAAGATTATTTATAAAATTAAAGGAAGAAATACATAGCCTATTAAATGTCTCTAGCTCAGATAGGGCTCAGATCTATATAGCCTGACAAGCCACATTAATTATATTCTTTTTTTTTTTTACTTACATTTTTTATTTGTTTTGTTTTTTTTCTTTCTTTCTTCATTCTTATGAACAATAACAACAAAATGTATTTCAGACAATAATTTGAGGCATGGAGTTAAAACAATTGATTTTGGATCCAGCTGAAGTCAAGAATGAAAATGACGCACTATGAAAGATTTTTGTTGCTTTGAAATAGACATACTTGAATGTTGACTCACTCAGGCCAAACCCAATGGCTGAAGTTGCCACTGACTTTAAGAGATATGTGAAATGCTTGAAACTAGTGTAAGCATTTTAAGAATGATGAATTTTCTTTTGACCTGGGTGAACATCTGTTGTTGATTATGATGTCTTAAAATGCAAAGTAAAGGAAATGCTAGGAACATTGAAAGATATACTATAAAGAGAATTACATAAGCTTCAAAAAGCATTCAAGAAAAAGTTGATTAAAATATAGGCATACTTTTGATAAATAGCAGACTGGATTCTGATAAATAAAATATTGACCAATAATAACAAAGAACAAATATATATATATATATATATATAAGTGAACATTGAAGTCAACACTTAGAGGTGACAGGCTGTTTCAGGCTGCCTGATGTTTGCATCTAGCATAAAACAGACCATTCCCTCTGAGTGTTGACTTCAATGTTCACTTTTATATTTATCTTTACATACACACTGTCTATGATATTGAGCACATTATCCCATAAATATAGCACACCTTAAAACTATATATCTTCATATATATATATTGGAAGTGCTATCTGATGATCTGGCATCCTTTAAAAGGGTTGTAAGTGCTATCTGATGATCTGGTGTCCTTTAAAAGGGCTCTGGTGAAATAAATTATTATAATGGTACCTTAAAGTGGTCTGTTTTTCTTTTTTTTATATATTTATATATATATATATATATATATAAATTGTTTTGCTCAATGTGACAAAAGACCAAATTGGTGTAAATGAGGAAAAGGTTGCTTTGCACCAATTCTTCCTTTAATAGCATTTGAAATATTCACCTTGATTTAGGTTATGTTTTCCCTCTACCATTGATGGTGAAGATTTTGTAAAGTGATTTTTTTGTTGTTTGTAATTGTAGTTAGGATATTATTTTGTTCAGTTATTACTTTTTGTTGTTTTGTTTTCAATTTTTCTTTCCTTTATTCTTTTTCCCTATTCTTTGATCCCAAAACAAAAAAGAATTATCCTCTGTCAAATATGGTTGATATCAAATCTTCCATTTCTGATTGTTAATAGCAAAGGATCAAGTAACAGAAAAAGAATTTTGTATTTCCATTAATACTTCTCATCTGTCTTTTCCAAATAATTAATTGTCGATTCACTTTAGATGTTAATTATACAAAAGCCATGTTGAATTCACTTGTAAAATTGATTCATTTTGTTCATAAACCCCAAATATCAACATTCTGTTTCAGTAAATTGAATGAAATTGAAGTGGAATTATTTATTTTCTTGGTGATAATTCTGCAAACTTTTGGATTGTTGTAAAATAAAAGTTTTCCCTTATCTATTCCATCCTGGGTATGACGATAAGCTACATTCGTGTCCTGGGTAAGACAGTAAACTATGTCCAACAGCAAGGCCTCTGATCAGTAGGTTTTGATGAGCATGGAACCACCTCTTAATTGCTTGTGTTCCCAGGTCCACCCTGATCTAGGGTGGTAGCATCTGTTAAGGTCCCAACAATGGGTAAATAGTTAACCCCCAATCTGGAGTCAAAAATCTTGTCAACATTAAATAACCCACATTGAGGTTGATATGCCGTAAAACAAAACAAACCTTACATGTTATCAGTTTCAATAATTTTTTTACTTTTTTCTACAATTAGATGATCATGACATGCTAACATAAAAAGTCACTGATAGAGTTTTTGTATGTTTTATGATTTTGCATAAGAAAATAAGAGGCATGGTGATAATTATGATTAGTATACTTTCCTAATTAAACCAATAAAGTAAAAACTTACTAATGTAAAGATAGGCAAAATAATTTTCGAAAATGTATGAATCCCACAATTGCTAACATTAGTTATCTGAATTAAAGTTCTAATTTTAATTAAAATTAGTATTTTATTTGACATATAACAGGATAGGGCTATAAAAGAAAGATCTATTCTCTCATTTTGTTTTCCCCTGTTATCGACATTATTATATCTATGATATAATAACACACATAATTCATGGACAGAACAGAATGGCTGAAAGGAAAAAGGAATGAGAAACACGATTTGTCCTCAGAGAGACTTTTATATTACTAAGACATACACAAAATTAGATATACATACCCACATTGAGAATAATATATCAAATATATCTACAAAGCAAAATGTAAGAAGAAACAAAAGGAAGGGTCTTATATAATATGGAGATATTCCTGTGTTTGGAGAAAACATTTTAGGACTCCAGATTTAAACAGGCCAGATTCATCTATGTCCCAGGCAAAGACATATTCCATGAACAGGAAACAGTAAGTCTTGGGTTTTCCCAAATTGAGGACTGCAAGCTGGAGTTTCATTTTATATCTGGGAAAGATATATTCCCAAAGGAAAACAGCACCATGGACTTGTAAGCTGTTGGGGATGCTGATTTAGGTTCTGTCCTAGCCTGTGTGTTCACACAGGCTAAAGACAGCTACCTTTTGGTTTTGCTGCTGTAAAACAAACTGAATTTGGCTGCCACTTTCATCATTGTATGGAGTGATGTCACTAAGCTGCTGTCATGGGACCAATATGATTTATCTCTACTGAAGGGAGATAATCATCTAGAGTTACTTAAAATTTTAGCCAAGCAAACTTAAAAGTTCATTTGTTTTGCCTGCTTGATATCTTTTTTGTTGTTTTCTTAGTTTTTACTTCACTGTCTTTGCTTCTTTTGAATATTTTCCTTCTCCACTTCTACAACAAACTGTACCATTAAAATAATTGCTTCCTTATCTGCATCAAAGCTCACTTTCTTCTGCTTGTTACTTGAATTGATTTTCCACTCAAGCCACATTTACTGTCTTGATAGAATATAAGACACCCTCATTTTTGTTGCTATTATCAAAAAATTTCAGGCATTGTGTTCCCCAGCCTTCTTCAGAGATCTGTCAATCTGGATAACCTTCACAAGATAATAGTCTGGATAATTAAAGCATTAGTTTATGAATTTGGTGGAATAGTAATTGTGAATTCAATCCCTGGTTCAATTAATATGGACTCTAGACTAGCCATAACTGAGCAGTACTAAAAAATTAAACAAGATTAGAAATTCTTAGACATGGACTATTTAACAAGAACTGCTCTCCATGTGTATCCCCATACATAAATAATCCAGTTTGAAATTCCAGAGATACATGAAATCTGAAAAGTTGCAACAAAAACAACAAAGATGAGGACATTAATAGAACTGTAAGTAATGTAAATGATGCTAACTTTTTATCCCAGTAATTCACACAGAAAAGGTCCCTCCTGTCATTTAAATTGAATATTAGGCTATTTTTGAGTAATGTGATGTCTAAGTACTGGTAGTAAACATTAACCTACCAGAAACCTCAACTTCACATATATTTTTAAAACTATTTAGGAGGGAAATATGGCACTTAAATGAACTTCTTTATTTTAATGTAAATATTAATAATCTATAGAGGTTCATGAATATTTCAAATTAATTTTTTATTTTTACAGCTCTTCAAAATTTTGACAAATAATTAGAAAAATCAATTTTCAAAACTACTGAAATTTTTTTCACCTTAGAAATAGAAATAGAAATAGTCATATCATATCAATGTAATATAATATCTATTCAACTGTAAAGTCTGATTATAATTCACTTCTAGCATCTCAAATGATAATTACCAAACAATCCCTAATGTAATACAAAGCTTGGAATGCTAACACTAAAACCCTAACCCCCCATGCTGGGCATTATATTACAAAAAGAAAAAGAAAAATCTAGGTTCAATCTATGCCATCTTTCATTTTGCCATCTCAACAGAACAAACATTAGATATTGAAATGAAAGGCCTCTAAAATTATTCTACAACTACTCTTATTCTTCTACTGCTATAAGAATGTTTTAATGGGTACAAGTCCATATAAAATGCTAGAATTTTGAATGATGATTTTCTAGGCAAACATTCCTAAATTCAAGAATTGTCAGAACACAGTGTTCCTAATTATGTTTTACTAATTTATTTGACTTCATACAATATGAAGATAATTATAGTAAATGTCACAAATTTATTAATGTGTTTTGAAAAAATCTGTTAGAATATTTTGATGATATTGATTGCATGATGTTTATATATAGTTTAAGAATTAGATCAGAAGACCAAAAATCTTATTTAGAAAAGTTAATTAAATTAAAAAAATTGTATTAAAAAAGAGAAAATGTCTTTAAAAATTATTTTTAACAAAGTTTCCCTCTAAAATTTGGACAGATACTTGTTTTATGTCATATTGGTTTTTAAATATATTATCAAAAATTACAAGATAATATATTTTTTAGTATAAGATAATTTTAAAAAAATATTATCTTAATATTGAAAGCACTGAAAATAAGGAATAAAGTTAAATACAGAAAATATTATTCAGCAAATTATTTTCTTTTATTTGATGATTCTTTTTAGCATTAACTCAGCCAATAATTTCTATGTATGTATGTATGTATGTATGTATGTATGTATATATATAATAAATCACAAAAATCAAACATTAGTGAAAATTTAAGATCAAAATTCAGTTATAAACAGTGTCAGGCTGCAGACTTATTGATCTATCTTTGTGTATATATATATATATATACACACACACACACACAGAGAATGCGATGGATAAATTGTCATCTAAATTACACAAAAATAAAAATAATACTGACATCTCAGTTTAACAAATATATTTACCAAAATTATACAAAAATATCTTGATATGCTAAAAAGTAAATTTATTCAATAAAATCGCCATTGGTTTCAACCACAGCCTCCAGATGACTTCAGAATCTCTTGCAACTCTTCTGGATGGTCTCCTTGTTGGTGAATGCTGCCATAATCCTTTGCCTTCAGTTCACCTTTGGTGTTAGAAGGCGTTTTGTTGCTCTCTCATTCAACTGTGTCCCACACATAATAATCAAGGGGGTTGCAGTCTTGGGAGTTAGGTGACCAGATGTAAGGGCTGATGTGGTCACAAAAATTGTCTGACAACCATGAATGAGTTCTCCATTTAGCTACAGAGAAGTGTTTGTTTAGCAAAGTCCAAATTAGTAGCTAAATGGTATAGAACATCATATCAAATGATGGTTTCCGTATAAGAACACAGCTTCGATTCCTGTCAGAGAACGCATGCAAAATTTCTCGAACATTCATTTCAATAAATGTAATTAACACTTTTTAATTAAAAACAGAGCATTTATTTAAATAAATTGTATCTATAAAAATATTGTATAAACAGAATATATATATATATATATATATATATATATATATAGAGAGAGAGAGAGAGAGAGAAAGATATCAGACAATGTGGACATAGGAGTCAATATTTCATAGTGGCTGTCAGTTTCATGTTTGAAGCTGACAGTCACCATGTAGTATTGATTTCAGTGTCCACACTATACCTCCATCTCTGGTGTTGAGCACTGTTTCTCTATAAATATAGTAAATTTTAAACACACACAGGCACATTTGAGAATGAGAGGAAGATGTGTGTGTGTGTGTGCGTGAGATTATATATATATATATATAATCACATAGTTATGCTCTCTAAGAAGATTCAGAATCCTCTTGACTTTATTTCTTGCATTATCAAATAATTGTTTTTAAAGACTGATCTTTGCCATCTGAGTGGTTCTCAGTATGTAAGTATTTATTCTCTACAGCAGTTCTTGACAGAATTAATGACCATTAAATTTTACAGAAAAAAAAGCAAAAAGTCTAAAGAATGAGATCACAGACAACAGAGTTGTAATTGAGTCTGTTGTGATCACACGGGAGATGGTACTTGCATTCAATCAACTGATTGGAATGTCACTTTTCAAGGAAAGGAAAGAAGAAAAAGAGAAGTAATCTCTTCTCAACACCCACTCCATATCAGATTGTTAGCTTCTACTACAAACTAGTAGTTAAAGAAGATGAGATGTGACAGTCTTGTTTTCACAATTGGTATTTCTCAGGTTCTTCACCTATCAATTTTACTAGTGTCACAGTTTCAACTTTATACATTTTTTATTTATTACTATTGTGCAAGAAGAAATTTTATTTTAAAATTTCTCAAGATTTTTCCAGTTCTCAGCAGCGTGCAGAATGAGGACAGATAGTGCAATGGGCCCCAGGCATTCGTATTGGGAGGGCATCCAATCAAAGAGTGAAATAAAAATTTAGTTTATATTTAATTTGAATAAAGTGTTTATTTCATATTTCATCTGTTTTTACATATTTAAAATGTTTTCTTTTCTCCTATTTCTCAGTACAAGGCCCACTCCCTACTTGATTCTTAGGGGCATACAATCAAGGAGTTGGCCACAGGCATCACCAAACATCACCATGTCACTGCCAGTTCTGTATATTTTAATCTCATATAATTTCAAGCAAAACTTTGTAAATTTTTCACAATTTGAAGTTTGTATTCAAATATAGAAACAGTTTGTTATAAACACATAAAATGTTATAATTAGTTATTGTTATCAAAATAAATCTGTCCCAAACAATTTATTTAAAATAAATGAAAACAATAATTTGAAGTCAATAAATTTTATATTTTTTATAATGAAAACTTATTTATAAAAATGAATTTCAAAACCATGACAATGAATTTATAACACTATTCATTATTTTATCCTTTATTTAATGTTATCGCTGCGGATATGTGTGTGATATAATGGGTAGCATCTTAAAATGAGAAAACAAGTTCAAATTCCATTCATTCATTACCTTCACTTACATACAAATACTCTTGGGAAAGGTATGAATCTATCTTCTTTCCCCAGATATAGGTTAAATAGTAGGAAAAATTATTGTTATTCTGAGAAAATTGCTCATGCATTATTCATAAAAAAAGAATTATTCTTACAATAGAAAATATATATCAGCTTTAAATAACTGACAGATGGTTGATAAAGCTGTAAAAAAAAAACAAGTCAGTCAATCAAAATCATAGCGTTATATAAGATAGTTGCTGTTATCTAAAGCAGTGATTCTCAAACTATCTGATATGGCAGACCGGCATTTTTTTTCTCAATGTGTCACGTACCTGTAGTATTTTGTGGTAATATTAATTTATACCGGAAACAATATATATAATGAATATAATAAAAGTTGGCATAAGTAAACATAAGCAAGACACTAAACTATGCACCAATGCCGAAACAAATGTGTTTTGAACAGGAATAAAACATGTTTCATCCTTTACTCTTTTTTACAGTTTATAATTAATAAAAATTAATCAACATTCACCTAAATCCACATTATTATAATTGTAGCTAAATAATCTATTTTAAAAAATACCAAATTAAATAATTTATTTCAGATAGCACCAAATATTTTAAGTTTCAGTAAAAGTTGTACCAAAGTCGTATCAAATCCTTCATTTGAAAACAAAGACTACAAAGTTTGATACAAAAGTACAAATTCTGATGGCCCTGGCTCTACCAATCCTTCAAATGATTGCTCAGCATGGCCTGGGTACTGGTTGAGTAGCACTGATCTAAAGGATACTCTGAATACAAAATTATTTTAAACAATAACAATTAATCAAATGTAGGGAAGGATTTGCAAAAGCTTGTATAAAATGGAAATTATTAAGTTCAATATTTAAATTATAATAAAAAATATTCTGAACAGTTCAGTGTTGTATTCACTCAAGTCTCTGAGAAAATATTGCTTTGAGTATGTAAAAGTATATGTACACAAGGTAAATTTTCAAATTTGTCAGAACAGGTAAATATTATATTTTCTCAAATGCCAAGATTTGTAAACCAAGAATAATTATATTTACTGAAATGCATTCATTAAATAAAATCTATTCATGATGAGTGTTATTAGTAGAGGTTTTGCTTCTGTTTTTGCTGTGTAAAAAAAAAATTATGACTGAATATATTATTCAAATGATTAATTTCTATTGGCCCTTTTTAGAGGCTAAATAAATATATCATTCATTTTCATTTTTATGCCTCTTAATTCCTTAGGGAACATAGGGCTGCAACAAAATCTGCCTCCCACAGTTCCAGGCAATCTTCTTCAGCTTGGCCCATGTTATGCCGGCTGCCTTCCTGGGGGATTTTCACCAGTATGCATCATACACTCCATTTTGGAGGACTCTTCCTTAGCCATGTCTTTGTTTGAAGATATTATTGAGGTTTCTGTAACAAGCTCGTTTTAAGTGGGTAGGTTGTTAGCCTACTGCACAACCCCCTACCCAGAGTGTCTTTTGTCTAGCTCCTACTCCACAGATCTGTTGAGCTTGGTTGGACCTTCTAAGGGCTAAAGCCTCTGCCCACATAGTTCTGGGGGTCGTTTAAGCATGCAAGCCATCCTCCTACGTCAAGGCAACACACCATCAGGATGAATATATACACTGAGAGTATTGAAACAAAATGGCTATTTTTGTAGTGATTTTATAACATATTTATGTTATAAATTTTTTTAAATAAATAATTATATATATATATATATATATATATATATATATATATATATATATATATATGGGAATGTCTTTAATTTCTGAACATGGTCAGCACATTGTGACCATGTTCATAATTTATTTTATAGAAAGTTGATTTCTTTTTGTCATTAACACTTTCATAATTTTTAACCATTTTTTTTTTTTGCATGATGAGTCTATTATGTTTGTATTTTCCACAAGTATGTTGTGGACAGACACTGATAGGTCACCATGTGTGTTTAAATGGGTCCCAATGAAGCTATGTTCATGTAATGTAAGTGTTTTTGATAGGCAATTAGTGGTATGCCTGATGAAATTATTATTAATGAATTTGTTTTTGTTAGGAACACGGTTCTGTAAAAGACATGTAAATTAATAAATAATGTTAATCCTATGTAGTTTGGATATTTCTGACTAGTTTTTATAGTCAACAATATTTTTATAATAGGTAATTAACTTAATCTTGTTCCAGGATACTTGTATTTCTTAATGTTTCTAAGGGCCAATTTGTCTTCAACATATATATATATATAAATTATAATATATATATATATATATATATATATATATATATATATATATATATATATATATATATATATATATATATATGGCACAGTGGAGTAGTAGATAGCAGCTCGGATTGAGGATTCAAAGAGCAGAGTTTGAATTCCAGTCAAATTTATTACATTCACTTATATGCTAATACCCTTGGGAAAGGTATTAATCCTCTTCTTCTCCCTCCAGCTGTGTTTAAGTAGCAGGACAGACTGGGTTCTATAGCCTTGGATGACAACTGGTCTAGAAGGACAACTCTGAATTCAAAACGTGTGGAGGATCGTTTGGGGACCTTGTGGCACATAGTGCACCAGGTCTCTGTATTCAAATATGATGGGAGAGTTCACCATATATATATATATATATATATATATATATATGCTGGTACAAAATCATTAGTTATTATGACCAAGGATTCAACCTAAAGGCCTTGTCCAACTACTGATTATACTAGATTATGCACTCTCTCCCAGTTGTAGTATAAACTATTGGTTGATTCTGTGGGTGTTGAAGAAATGCTAATGTGTTTGCACAGGAGTTTGCAATATAGATGAGCTAGCCACCCTATAAAATAATAATTAGTTAAAAAGTATGAGTAAATAAATGTTAAATAATCTGTGTTTTAAACAAGCAAACATCTGAAGGACTCATAAAGTAATGTTTAAATTAATCACTAGGAAGAAAAAATGTAAAGTGGAGTGACTTCTTTGCTCTCTATTTATCTAAATATACAATATGATTGTAAATTCTTTTATAAATGCTTTAGCAAAGATATATTCATATCTATATATTACCATGAATAGCTGTAATATCCACATGTATATAACCATAGTGTGTGTACATACATATATATTTGTGTATTTAGGCAGCAAATTCTCTTTTAGGCATGTCGGATTGAATAGATTAAAGACAATTTTTAATAAAATCTGTTCATACTCATGAATATACTTCCATGTATTGATGTTAAAAGATAAGAGAAATGTGCTATAATTGTTTAAATTTCTTTTATTTTCATTTCTCACGTACTTTCAGTCTTTTCCCAAGGTCATCTTCAGGGGTGCAAGTGGTACAAAACTATATGCTGTTGATTAGTATAAGTATTTATACAAAGATGTCCATTGTTATTCATTACCGTAAATTTTTTCATAATACTTTTGAATGCAAAATGGTTGACAATTTGCTGAGCGCTCATTAAAATGTGAAAAAATTATCCATTATGAAATTTTTTTCTAATATGTTATAATGTCATGGTCATGTGTGCATTAAAGCATGAAAAAACTGTTCCTTTACAGGCATTTCAGAACATTACTGCAGTATTCATAGTTGATTCTGTTCAGAGGTGGCTTTAATTTTTTAATATAAATTGTTTCTAGTATCTGTAATCTAAATTTGTTGTTTTCATGGTGTAGGATAGTTGTATTGTCAATTAGTAATTTTTATATTGTGAATGTGGACAAGTATGTTGTTGTAGATGTCTCACAATGGATGAATGGTCGGACATGTGAAGTGTAAGCCTTCTTGTTAGTTCATTTGTCGTATACTCAACATATATATTTGTTTTTTGTCGGAGATACATTCTCCCAAGGGACATTTAAATTGGTATATAATGTTGGTTTTATGTAATACATCAGTTAGTGGGGAGGAGTTTATTAAAAATTAGTAGACATAATGTCTGTAATTTATTCAATCAGACATATATATATATGTGTGTGTGTGTGTATTTGGCAGCAATCCCTGTTTTATACAAGTTTCATAAAAAATGGATGAAAAGGCACTACAGTTAAGCTTTTTATTGAAATTTTCTTTTGCATTCATATAAGTGATTTCTTGACAAAGAGTGTGTAAAAACTGTCCAAATGATCCATATATCTGAGAACTTTTGGCTAATCTATTAGCCATTAGGAAGGATGATTTTTGTTTAACTGAACATTATATATATATATATATATATATATATATATATATATATAGTATGTTTTGATAAATAGAAAGCAAAGAAGTCATTAACTTTACATTTTTCTTCCTAGAGATTAATTTAAACATTGTTTTGTTCAAACTCAAGTTTGCTTATAATTCCTTCAGATGTTTGCTTGTTTGAAAGAACAATGAAAAATGGATTTGAACTCTGTCAATAGTGCCAATATCATTCATATCATCCTTTGGCAATTACTGGTGCCAGACAGATGTCAGTCATTCTGTTCTCTTCTCTTTCAACTAAAATCAGTCAAGGGAAGAAAATACTTGTAATTTGTAAGCCCCTAGCTAAACATTGTTTCATCACTTGCTGTTTCAGGAGAAACAGAAAAGAGCAAAAATAGATGCAAACACTAAACAATTTTAAAAGAAAAAGAATTCAAATAATTTATGGAAATTAGCATTAAGGCAATCAATATTTGATTAACAAATAATAAAGTTCCTATCAACATTGAATCCCATTTTTTCCAAAGAGAAGGTGCCAATTGGTTTATTCAGCAATCTCGGCAGCAACTCTGTTACATGAACACCAGCAGATAATCATAAAATCTTTTTATAACTGAAGATAAATATAGAGTTACATAAAATATTTTTACTGCACTATTATTCTTTAAATATAAGTGCAGGTACCCTGTTGATTGAAGTGGGTGCAGATAAGTATAAATAAGTGCAAATGACCTATTGATTAGAGTGGTTGGAGCAAATAAGTGCAAATGACTTAGTGATGGGAGGTGGGAGCAAATATGTGAAAATGACTTATTGAATGGAGTGAAGGTGGGAGCAAATAAGTGCAAATTACCTGCTGATTGGTCTGGGGTAAGAGCAAATAATGGTGTAATGGAGTGGGATCATATAAGTTCAAAAGACCTGCTGGAGTCTGTGTGTGCATATATATATATATATATATATATATATATATATATATGTGTGTGTGTATTGTCATCCACAGACAGACTGTTTCGCTGTATCACAGCTCATCAGTGTGGCTAGACGTCCAGTTGCCTCTAGCTATGATCGAAATCCGACTGAATTGGCATCAGTCAGGGATTCTACCACTAAGCCGTTGGCGCACAGCAGGAATGAAGGTGAATTTAAGCGTATTTAGTTTTAGATACACACAGTGACTGAGAGAACTCTATTCGATTTACCAAGAACTGCATAATGGCAAATAAGTATAAGAGTTTAAGGTCAACTGTTTTCTTCATTGAAGTCAGATTGGAAACTAAGGATCTATCTGTACCAACATGCCCCACCTCCACCATCCAAATAGACACTCATGAAAATAACTGATTTTACTAATAAGCCTTCCAAAATATAATAATTATGTGGATCACCTTCAGATCAATATGCTTGGAAATTACTAGTGCTTTTCTTTTTTGTAAGCTAAAAATAAATACTTCCAACAAAATCTTCAAATAACAGGGTAGACTGGGCTCCATAGACTTGGCTGGTCACCAGTCTAGGTGAAGAAAAACTCTAAGTTTCAAAACAATGAATAAAGCAATAGGAAACCACTATATTTCCTAAGAATGCATAGCAATTCACTGCTTGTGAAAACAAAGAAACTTCTTCCTGAAGGAACATGGCATTTAAAAAATTTACAAATAAAGCTAGGCAGCTTATAAGATAATTTAGAATTGCATTGTCTTAAAGATGGTGCATATAAACAATGAAATCCAAAACTTCATTTAGGACCAATTATTTCTCACTCATAAGTATTACTTTTCAGAGTATTTTTTTCATATATAAACTTTCAGATATGAATATCAAATATATCTGTACAATATTTAATGTCTGTTTGCTTGAAAATAATAGTAAGAAATTGATGTCAACAAAATATCAATCAAATCTGATATTACTTGTCTCTTCTTGTTTTAAGTAAGGCATTTTATGTATAAAAAGCATCTCTTTGTCAGTCCATATGAATGTTTATATGAGAGATGAGAGAAAAAGAAATAAGAAGAAAATGGGACACTCATTTATAATGATAGCTTCTGTAACTTTTTAGACAAGTCATTATCATTTGTTGTTCAAATTATTGATCACAGTTTTTTTATTATCACAATTTTGGGGCCTTTTTTCTGGTATACAATCTGTACATTGCTCTACCTGAGAAAAAATACCTTTTTGCATACAGATTACACACCTAAGAGAATGGATCAATCAGAATACTGTCGTAACAACAAACTAACAAAAAAATGATCAATAGTCTGAAGGACTCTTGGAATGTTTTTTGAAAATTTTACTTAATCATCCTAAAATATTTGTGAAAAGAGCTAGAATAAAATAATTTTTTTGCTACTGTCAATATCTTAAGTGTTTGTTTAAAACTAATTTTTCAATCTTTTATTTTTCTGTTTTGTAAATTAAAGATATTTTTGTTTAGGATGTTGCCACTTATAAATAGATTCTTCCATGAGTCAAGTTTCTGAAATATTCCTTTTCAAGATTTCTGAAAGCTACCTTAAGTTTTGCTCAATTTTTGCTTTTGCTCAATCTCTCCATTTTCAGAGATTTTGTTAAGATGTTAATATAATTTATGCTGGTTCATCTCATTCCGATAAATCCATTTAATTAAATAAACATTGAAGAACAGATTAAATTCTCAATATCCAATGCTAACCTCTCATATACATTCTTTTAACATCATATCTTACTGCGGTGACCAAACATCAGAGCCATATACAATAAACTGCAGATATGTGTGAACCACAAAACAAACATTTTTACACACATTTTCATTGCTACATGTACATTTTTTTTTACAAAATTTTTATGTAAATATTAGCAGATATATGTACTCAGTAGCATTTATTTGTCTACTAGCAACAATACCCAGTGCAGAATTGACTAAGCCTCTTATTTTGTTCCACTGCACTATACAGTTTTAATTTGAAAGATTTGTGTCTGATAAAAATGGTTTTATTAAAATTGTTATAATTAAAGCAGTTCAAGAGGTTTGTTAACTTTTTGGTAGTTATTTATTTCAAATGTGGTATTTTAGCACATTATAAATTTGTAATATTAGTTAAATTTTCAAAACATGCAACTAAAAATATCAATATAACTTATTTCTCTTTACTCCTGACTGTGATTTAAATGCTAAGATGGTTGCCACTTTGAAAGCAGAAAATGGTTTTATTTGAATAACTAAACAATTTAATTATAAAACAAATATTAATAAAGATTAAAAGAGGCCAGGTTGGAAATAAAGAACAAAATAGTTAATTTTTTAAATTTTACTTTTAAATGTTAATATGCAAATTGGTTATCTCCACTAAGCAAGTTAGTCAAGACATTAGACTCATGTTGATTAATGTAAATGATAAGCCCATATTATTTATTGTCACAGTTTTTTTTTTTTTTTTTTTTCAATTCAAACACATATCAACTGAAGAAGGCTGGAGCATACAATGGCCAAAACATTGTGAATGTGACAATAAATATGAGGACAATGTAAATAATATAAAAAGTTATTTTGTATCTTTTACATTAGCAGTAATAAGAAAAGAATCTCAGTCTACATATTTCTACAAACTGCACATTAAATGTCAAAGAGTTTCATGTCATTCATAAGCTACTATTTGGCTAATCCTGATGTATGTATTTTTATTGTGAAAACAAACTCATTATCTTTGTAAAATATAAAAGACATGAATGAAAATTTAGTAAAAGTTCATAGAGTGACACATACATAGCTATTTTTTTGAAATCCATTTCAAAGCATCTGAAAATCTTGCTTAAAGATCTCAGTAGTCTAATCATTGACATAATGCAGTTTAATGCTTTAATTTAAATATTTCTTTAATTTGAAGTTCTCAATAATTGTGACTATTAATTAAGAGCAGAAGAAAATACAATATCTCCAACAGTTCTTAGTCTTTATATTATAAAGTAATTATATTAACTATGACTTGATAGGGTGAAAATAAATGGAATGAGATGAACATATTGGACACACTGGTTAGATTTTTGAAGACCCATAATGAGTATTCAATTCTACGAGAGAAACATGTGGATTTCTTATTTTTATTTAACATTTATTATGATTCTCTTATAAACAAGTTGTGAATATTTTTGCTGTCCATTAATGAATCTATAACAGCAAACATTTACAGTGTCAGTACTTTTGCAAAGTGGTATCTTTATTAAATAAAATGTATGACTTGATCGTTTTTGGAGGGTGACTACAGGTACCTGAAAATGAAGAAAGCAAAATCAATTAGGGTAGAACCAATGATAATAAATTCCTGTTCTATTCTAGGGATAATATTTATAATTTTCATTCAGTGTTCACCACTATAAGCTTGCCTCTCTATACCATTTTTATAAATCCTTCCACGGTAATTGTTCAGATGAGCTCTTTGCTACGGTACCTAGAGTTTTTGAATATAAATGCAGTACTAGACTGGCATCGAGATCTCATCAATTTATGATTGAGCTGGCTGGATGCAGCCATAAGTTCCATGCTAACAGTTTCTTTTCTCGCACTTCTCACTTGTGGCACTCCATTCTGGCTCCATGCTTTCTAGCCAACTTTAATCTGCTAAAATTTAAATACAATGTCAATTGCTATCTACTGTCCTCCTGATTACTATTTTCTCTTTCTTCTCATTACTAATGTTTCTGTTCCTAATTATTCCACACAATGTAACCCCTTGCATCCTAGTAGCTGTACTGCCTTGCTTGGGGTGATACCGATTAAAATAAAAATAAAAAAAGGTGGCAGTTTTTCTTTCTGACAAGGAATTTTTTATTACTAGAAAATGAATACAAGGAGAAACTGAGCCAAAATTAAAGAAAATAGTTATAAACTGTTATTGTTTAAATTGTAAGATTGATAGATTTACTGATGGAATAAAACACACCTGACACTAAGTGTTTTATCTTTATTTGCAGAGAAATTATTTCTTTCATGTATTAGTTTAATGTCTTTTCTTGAAAATGCCTCAGTCCATTTTATATTCTTTCTTTAGAGATTCCAAATGAGAAAAATGAACACTGTTAAAAAGAATCTTTTCTTTTTAAGTTGAATTTAGAACAAGAGATTGAAGAAAAAAAAAGTTGAATTTAATTTTTATGCAAGGTGATATATTTATGAATCATTGAATGAATCAGAATTTGGCTGTTTCTTATTCCAAATGGCAAAGTAATCAATATTTTAAATTCCTGGCTAAACCCTAACAGACTATTCCAGGTTGGTTCAGTGTTTAATACAAAGGAATATGCATGTGGCTTCATGGCAGTTACAGTTAATCAATTTCTGTATGTATCTGTTGACTCTCCTCCACTCAGCATGAACACACACACAAATATATATATATATATAGAGAGAGAGAGATGGTTTTATGAGAAGTATTTTTTGTTTAATCAATATGTTCTCTAGTCTTTTTGTTAAAAACTTAGAATTTTTTTAAATTTTCAGAGAAAACTTTTGAATAAAAAGAGGAATTTTTTATGTTTGTCCACACACATGCATGCATGCATACATACATACATATATACACACACACCCACACACACATATATATATGAACACGTGTATACACACACCCCATCTACTAGGGTGGCTAGCCAATCCCTATTGCAGACGCTCACTCAGGCACATTTGTTTTTGTTCAACACCCACAGAGCCCACCTGTGGTTTATACTGCAACTATGCTGAGCAGACCTTAGTTACAGTTCCTGGGAGAGAGCATGTTATCTAATGAGATCAGCAATCTGAACAAGGCCTGCACACTCAAACCGTCAGTCACAATGACTTGTGACTTCATGCTAGCATAGCTATTGCTGGACCTCCAAGTGATTCTGTCTACCCAATTTTACTCACAAGCCTTGAGTCAGGCACTTTCTAAAGGTGCCGCACATTGGGATCACCCACCTCCATGATATGCAACCTTATGGAGCTCACGACAAACAATTTTAGTAGAAACTGGACCATTCAGATGATTATACAATTCAGCAGTCACTTTGGCTGCAGTAGTCCAGTGATTTTTTGCCACATTGCATTTCAGTACATGTCAGTCCCGTCAGTAACTTTGCAAGTCCAGCCTGAATTGATGTGGTTGCTAGAGGTTTTGCCCTGTTTCTCGAAATGTATCATAGTTCTTGATATGATAGCTCTTGAAAAACCAAACAGTTCAGCAATCTTAGTGATCAAGGCTTCTGCCTACCGAGCCCCAACAATTTGCCCTTTTTCAAACACGGAGAGGTCACACATTTAGCTTAAAGTTTACTAAATTCTAAAAATAAATAAGACAAAGACAATTAATTAGATAAATAAATGTATTTACAAAAGTTATAACCTGCAATTATGAAGTTTTAGTTAAAGTTCTTAATAGGTCTTTTAAATATAGAAGTGGAATTTGCACCTGTTCCAATTATTTTGTCCAACCCCTGTGTATGTATGTATGTATGTATATACATATATATATATATATATACATACATACATACATACGTACATATATATGCACATTTACCTATACACACACACACACATACATATATATATATATATATATATATATATATATACATACATACATATATATATATATATATATATATATATGCACATTTACCTATACACACACACACACATATATATATATATATATATATATATATATATATATATATATTAAGTTTTATACTCACTAGGGGCTTATTTAGACCAATTTTTGGTGGGGTAGTGATAAATTTATTTTAGCTATGGCTACTTTTTTCACTGTTTTCATCCCAGTAAGTCTTTCTGCAAAAGTGTTGAATGAAAAAAGGTCCCTTCAAAAGAATGTGTTCTGTCATTTTCAAAGCCATACATACACACATTATATATATATATATATATATATATATATATATGAGAGAGAGAGGACCAATTCATACTGACCCCAAAACGGGAGTTGGGGTCAAGCTAGTGTGGGGACTCTGAGCAGCGCTCTGTGATCCTCACTATCTTCCCAACATTTGCTTTTTTCTGACTACAAAATATAAAATACATCATAAATTAAACTAAGTAAAACTGACTATTAAAGAATGAATTTTGATGTTATTCTGGGTCTTTTTTTTCTATCAAATCTGTAAATTTGTTTTGCTCATGCTAAGTCTTGCAAAAATGCTATATAATTCACTATTTTTTATCCATAATGTTGAATGTGTTAAAATTATTCCAATTAGTGTTAAAAATTGCCACTAAACATTGTTGATTTATTTAAGATGGAATGATTTATAATGATTTGTCTCTAATTTGTATTTAGATACATTGTATTTATTCAATTTTTCTAGTAGAATTGTTCACCTATTTTGCATGTAATTAGGCTGCAGTAAAATTTGTATTTTATATGGATACTACCTTATAAAAATTGAGAGGTAGTAGAGTGGGGCGGGGGCACCATATCATAGATTGGGGGAGCCCACAAGACCCTTGCAACGGCATTGCATATAAATATATACACACACACACACACACACACACACACACACAGTGCTAAAAAGTTCTCAGCTCTAACCACTTTACCAAACCAAGATTTGGAATTTACTTTTCTATATATAGACACACACACACACACACACACACTATCCCTGATATTGTGCACTTTTACCTATAAATATAGCAAACCTTAAAACTATATTATTTTATCTTATGTGTGTGTGTGTGTGTGTTTGATTTTCTCACAATAAAAAGATATTAATTTAAGCTGTAGTACACAGATCAATGTAATGATATCTCAGGAAGATCTTATCAGAAACAATTCATGAGCTATATTCTGCCACTGCACTACAAAAATGTACTTACACATAGATATATATATATTTATAATTACCTGATACATATGTCCATCTGTGCATCAGACATCTGTTAAAATAATTTCAAATAAATCAGCAGCCAGTTAGTACACATTCAGGTGTTTAGATCTACATTTGTTTATGTGTGTATATCTATTGTTAATTTAAATTCTTAAATTTCAAATAAATTCTTTTTATTTATTTTAAATTTTTTTAATATTAATTTTAATATTTATTTATTTTAAATAAATTCTTAAATTTCAAATAAATCAGCAGCCAATTAGTACACATTCAGGTGTTTAGATCTATATATATATATATGTGTGTGTGTGTATCTATTGTTGATTTACATTCTTAAATTTCAAATAAATTCTTTTTACTTTTTTAAATATTAATTTTATTATTTAATATTATATTATTCCTTATTATTTTATTATTTAGTATTAATTTTAATATTTATTTATTTTAAATAAATTCTTAAATTTCAAATAAATCAGCAGCCAATTAGTACACATTCAGGTGTTTAGATCTATATGTGTGTGTGTGTGTGTGTGTGTATCTATTGTTAATTTAAATTCTTAAATTCTTAAAACCCTTGTATTTCACTTGTGAAAAGGCAAAACCTTTATATTTTTTGACATCCAATGTTTCTTTTTTCCTACCTGGACTACATTCTCTTGACTGAGAAATAATTCTAGTTTTCTAAAGTACCATTTAGTCCTGTTCCCATTTTGATAACTTCATTAAAAAGAAAAAGGCTATTATTTTTTTAACCTTAATTCATATTTTACTTTAGCTCAACTTAAAATTCTTATTAATGGGCATTGTTCATTTTTCATCTTAATTTCAATCACTTTTTATTGCAACTATTCCTATGCTATGGATGTTAGTAAATAGTGTCAGTCAGAAGGGAAGAATAAACTTTCACTCAGAGAACAGAAGTCTGAGTAGTTTCCATAAAAAGCAAGTGAAATTAAGATGAAAGAAAACAGACAAACTTATTGGAAAAAAAGGAGAGAAAGAGATAATTAATATGAACAATAGTCTAAAAAAAGGAAGACCAAGTAGCTGTCTATTTTTCCTTTTCCTTTTTTTCAAAATATCAACCATAGTAATTATAATTTTGTCCTCCTCTTTCTTCTATTAAGTATATTTATTTTAATAGTAAAAATATCAGTATCTAATTAATAATAATTAATGGTGTTTCATTTTATTAACATTGTTTTAAAATTTATACAAAATTTTAAAAATCAAAAATTTATATGAAATGTAAAATTTTAGAGACAGTTTTACTATAAATTATTATAAATTTTAAAGTAATCATGTTTTCAGATAAATGCTTGAATCTCTTTTCTTGTATATATGAAACGTAACTTATAAATAATTTAAAACTTTCAAAATATTTTTTGGTTATCATGATGAAAATAGAAGTTAAATCATTTTCTCGTATCTTCAAATGATTAGAAATTTTTTAAAATTTTAATTAAGATAAAAATTCTCTCAGGACTTTGAATAAAAATGAAAGATAAATTACTTGTTCAAAAATTTAATAGCTTTCCTTATAACCAGAATCTCAGTCTTTATTAAAGATTAATAAAAATAAGACTCAGTTGTTGAAAAACAGCAAGGAAACATTGCAAAATCTATTAGTTTAGTGTTACATCACCCCCTCGACCACAGTTAGCATCTGGTGACACATCTAGAGATAGAGGGGCGACAGGATTATAGTTACATAAAACCGTGCCAATCAATAGAGGTGGGAGGCAATATCTTTAAAAATATTAAAGCAAGGATTTTTGCCTCATCAAATTTCTACCTTCCTCTCATTGTTTTATGCATTATCATGTTTTGGAAACATTCAGTCAGGGAACTTGATTGAGGCAGAATGGACAAAAACTCTAATTTCTTCAAGTTTTTTCTGCAAGGATTTTCCAAAATTCACAGCTTCAGGAAACGAAGAAAGTACCATAGATTAACAGAGGATGATTCTCATTTAAAATCACTTTCCTCTGAATCAGTTCTTCAGCATCTGTCTACAAAGTAATCCAAATAATTATCTCAGCATTGCCATTAGGAAGGAAATGCTGAGGATTCTAGAATAATTCATTTTCATATAAGAAAAAAAATAATAATAACTTCAGGATATTGTTGAGTCAGCTAACTTTTGTAAATCTTTTTTTTTTAATTAGTTTTACCCCAAGCAAGGCAGTAAATCCACTAAGACACAAAGGGTTACCAGGTGTGTAAGAATTAGCAACAGAAACATTACTAATGAGCAGGAAGAGAAAAGAGTAATCAGGCGGACAATAGATAGCAATTGACATTGCATTTAAATTTTGCAGATTAAAGTTGGCTGGAAAGCATAGAGCCAGAATGATGTTCCACAAGTGAGAAGTACGAGAAAAGAAACTGTCTAATCTGACAAGTTGACCAAATTTTTACTAAAGTAACAGATATTAAATTTCAATGAATCCATGTTTGTATGATTCTTTAAAATAAGCAGCATAATATTCATTAATATTGGAATTATTAACAAAAATGGGAATAAATCTTAGCCTAACTGAAGATGAAATACAAATGGATCAGGTAAGATTTCTTTTTTCAATATAAATGATAAAATATTAGTGTCTGCTTTTCAACAGAATTTATCAACATTTATTTAAATACACTGGATATACAACTTACACATACCTAACTCTCTCTCTCTCTCACACACACACAATTATATATAGTTTAATATTTACTATATTTATTGGAAATTTATTGGGAAGAGTTCTTAGTGTCAGGGATAGAGCATAAACAGTGTGGACATAGAAATCAACACAACATGGTGACTTAGTTTCATGCCTTAAAGTTCATCAGATTATTAATGATGATCACTTAAGGCATGAAACTGACAGTCACCATGCAATAATAATTTCTATGTACACATTGTAATATCTCTCATCTATCTATCTCTCCCTATATATATACACACACACACTCAGACTAAAATTAATTAAAATATGTTTTCTAACATCTAAAATGTTTAAACAGAACTAGATGACCACAATAGAAAAGAATGTATTTATACAGATTATTTTTATTTTGCATGAATATTAAATGTTTTATATACACTTTAAAATACTATCACCTGTGGTGTAAGATACACACCCCCTTTTATGATACATACCTCTTGATTAATTGTTGACATATATGTGGATAATTAATTTTCATCAGTTTGTATGCATTCATTAACTGAGCAATATGATCAAGGACTAGTAATTTAATGCCTGATAATCTCTAGCAATGAAAAAAATATATATAAATACACACCCAAGTTTCATGCTAGATATGATTATCAAGAATTGAATTACTATTCCTTGATCATATTCTTGTGAATGTGTGTGTGTGTGTGTATATATATAAGTGAACATTGAAGTCAATACTCAGAGGCAACAGACTGTTTTATGCTAAATGTAATCCTCAAGCTACATGTGTTGTTTTTTTTCTTGACTATATATATATATATATATACACGGGTAAGTGGTGCATTGTGAGTAGTCTATTCTAACAGTTATTTTGGTAGGAGTGGTTTCTTATCTATTTATTTATGTGGATTAATTTATTTTACTTGTTTTTTCTTACTTATTTTTATTTTATATATTTTTATTTATTTTTTTCGTTTTTTTATTTTTAAGTAACATAGTAAAAAAAAAAAATTCAGATGAATTCTGATCATTTATTTAGTAGTTTGTTTTGGTCTGGAAAGGAAATATATAGCTATTTTCTCATCCAATCAGAGTTGGACAAGAAATATATGCCTCCAAAATTAATGAATGTTATGCTTACACTATACACACCCTTATGGAGTATAAGGCTACAGCGTCACCATGCTAGATATTGCCATACAAAGTAGATTGTTACGAGGTGGATGTTCTAGCCCCTACACTCAATGGCTTTGAGTTGTCCATCTCCTAAACTGGCTGCCAATCAAAATTACAGTCCAATCTATCCTGCTATTAATCCCCTTGTTGAGAGGGGTGAGAAGAAACGGATTCATACATTTCAATGGGTATTTGTATGGAAGCCAACACAACAGCCTTCACTGGAATTTGAACTCACCATGCTGCTAATCACTAATCTACAGGCACATCCTCTGGATAGCATTGGATAGAACAATTTCTCAGTTATAGAACTTTATCTTTATATATCGTCCTCCCCATTCATTATATATTTATCACTGGCAAGATCCTGCATGCCCCATTCATAAAAATATACACCAACAGAGGCAACTAACTCATTTTTTACACCCATTTCTAATATCTCGGTTGAAGCACATTAAAAAAAACAAAAAACTAAAAGCTTTTTCCACTTGTGGCGCAATGCCCAACTCACATGTCTGAAGAATTTCAGTCACTGTGTATTTTCATGGACCATTTCATCCTCACACAGGCTGGGTGTTGGGTGATTTTATCAAGTCACCATCTTTAGAATTGCTGCCAAGCATGCTATAGAACAAGTCTGTTTTGCTGTTTAACCCATAAATGGTGGGAGAAAAGACGGATTTATACCTTTCCCAAGGTTATTTATACGTAAACTCAGATGAACTTTGATTTCAGCTCTCCTATTTCTCATTCGAAGCCACAATTCATTACCGCATACGCACCCATGAAACACTTTACCCACTACCTACCTGTGCTCAGATCCACTGCTTGGTTTCCATAAATGTTCAGCAAGTGTCAATGAATGCAGCTTTTTTTGTTCTGTGTGGAAGATTTCAGCTTCGTGCACACTTTTATGCCAGATGTCATTTTTCCAGATCACTTCCACCTGTTGTCTGTTAGGTTATTGGTGGGAAGGTTCAGCATCTCCTTCAACCAACATCAGCCTCAAGCATCATGGACCAACATAATAATATAAGAAGTATTATTTTCCAAATGACCTGTGTGTGTATGTGAGATTGCCTAAGAAATATTTTCAATGCCTATTTCCTTTTTAAATATTTTTTTATTTAAATACATCTGATGTGTGATCACTTAATGTGCCTGAGCTAAAGAGCTCCACTTTATTATAAAAGGAAATTGTTTGTTAAATATTATGATGAGCAAGTTAAGCTTGCTTTTCCTTATTTGTAGCTTTTATCACGTGACCTTGATATAATAGATCAATTTTGTTTGGCATCCAATCAGAAATGGTTAAAGGGAATTAATTCTTGTTGCTTTACAGACATATAATTCACTTCTAGATAGACTATTGGAATGGAGACCATTATGCCTTCGGACATTATTAGAACTCAACTCAAAAGAAAAATTTTGCCTTTTTTTAATTTATTTGTTATCTGTTGTAAAAATAAATAAAAATAAACGTATATTACTAATATATTTAAAAACAAAAACAATTAGAAGTTTGATCAAATTTGGTTGGTTGTTTTCATTTAGTGACATATCAACACCTCTATAGGTTACTTAATGGTAAAATCTAAATATATTGTATGTAATTTTATTTTTTTATTTTTTGGAGATAATAATGGTTTTAGTAATACAAGTCTTACTAATTAGTCCATAGCTGGGGGTACAAAAGGTTGTTTGATATTTTTCCCAAGAGTGAAAGTTTATTATATTCACATAAGTGAATATAACAAACCCATTTGGAATTGGAACTCTAGTCTCCGATTAACAATTCCAAACTATTATCCATTACACCCCCTACCCATCCAAACTCACAGCACCTGGTATTTCCCAAGTGATCACCCATCTAGGTACTGACCAGGCTTGACATTGCTGACTGTACGGGAACCGTGATGGATAAATTTTAGTGGATCAAAATGTGATATTTGAGAATTATAGAGCTAAGAGACAGATGAATGACTTGTTACATGGTTACAGTGTTACAATTACAACAAATTAGTAATTAATTTGTGAGACAGTGTTGAATACAGTGTTTAGTGTTACAATTACAATAAATTAGTAGTCAATTTGTGAGACAGTGTTGAATACAGTGTTTAGTGTTACAATTACAATAAATTAGTAGTCAATTTGTGAGACAGTGTTGAATACAGTGTTTAGTGTTACAATTACAATAAATTAGTAATCAATTTGTGTGATAGTGTTAAATGATACAATTACAATAAATTAGTCATCAATTAGTGTTACAGTGTTAAGATAACACAACTAAATAACTAGACATCATCTTTATATACTGTCAGCTGTTTTTTTTATCTTTCATTAACTGGTGTATTAAATTAAAAATTAGCCTCATAAAATTAATGAAAAAAGTTTAATGGTTATCTGAGATATTTATCCCAAAGCATATATAAATATAGGATTAGCATCTCAATACCAAATTCCAGGTGAGGCTGTTTGGTTTGGTACAAATACCTCTGGAAAATAATGATTCTATCACTTAACCCCCCCCCCTCGAACAACCCACCCACAAGCTTTGGTTGGTGGAAACCAGCCTAGGAGGACAACTGTAAATTCAAAATTGGTTTGGTGTGTGGCTAGAAACTCCGCACTGTAAAATCTTACTTGCTATATAAACCACAGCAGCAACTCCTAGCATAGTGAGCCTACAGAGTTAACAATAAAGTGTTTATACTCGCACACTTGCCAACATGGTTAGGCATTAACCAAATCTAGTGACAATTCAATCATGTTGATTCATAGGCAGCATATAGGTGTTTGCTCTTGGGACTAAAGCTATTAATGATCACAAGTGAAAAATGTGACAAAATTAAGCCCATCTCTGTTTTCTTGTCTATTTTTGTAGTGGAGAAAGAAGATATGTTTTCAGATGCATAGCCTTCACAACAGCAAATAAATATAACTCATCAGGACATGAATACCTGCTTTGTCTCCACTCACAGAAAAGTGACTTCAGCCAAGCAAGTGAGGGAACAAGAAACTCAACACAGACAGTCTCCATTAGTTGATGAGAACTCCAGCTGACACACTTGTTGAGAGCAGATTTTCACCAAAGCTAACACAATTTGAGTAGCCAAAAAAATATAGAATTTCGGATATTCAGTGAGGCATAAGCAATTTCTTACTTACACTAGCACACATAGATGGATTTGGAACAGACTAGAATGAATAGATATACATGAACAGAGTGAAATAGATAGAAAGAGGCTGAGATATGGACTGATGAATATATGTGTTAACAAGATTACAGAATGTTACCCAAAAGGAAATACCTTTTCAAGGTTATCCTTCTTTTGTAACTGTTAATTGAATAAGATGAAATTGAACACGACACCCAAAGAGTCGGGTGATTTCTTTTGAGTCTCCTGTCCTAAAGAGTGGCACAAAATCTTTTTTTTTTAAACTGTTTGCTAAAAGCAGGATATTTATTTTTACTTTTTATAAAAGTAAAATAGAAATTACAAACAGTTCATTGAATTTTATCTCAAAATTTGCTACATCATGAGAAGAAATTTCAACAAAGAATTTAAAGCTTTAAAAATTACTTATCAAAATGAATAATTGATAATAGATTTTGTGAGGTTTGTATAAATATTCTAGTATATTATTTATTCTGATAAATGAAAATAATTTTTAGAAAAAAATTTAAAACTTTAAAAAAATCTACATAAAAAGAGACATAGACTCTTGATAATAGATTTATAATGTATGTAAAATTTGATAAAATTTACTTAGTTTATTTAGAAATTTTAGACTTACTGACAGATATACAATTGAATAACAAAATGGAAATAATCCTCTGTGGCACATTTCATCCTTCCAAAGAACTTCCTTGGGCTAAATAATTTTTTTACTCAGAATAATTCAAAAATATGCTTTTAAGTAGGCACCCGAGGGGGTCGTCAGTGATGTTTTGACTTGGTTCATCAGGGTCTTTCAACATCATACTTCCCATCACTAAAATGACCCAATCAGGGGAGATCAATCCCTGATTCCCCCTCTCAATCAAATGCTAACAGTTACTCTGGCCTTTTTAAAGAATTAGATGAAGACAGACCACATATTCCGCACATCCGATTGGATGTTTGTATCAACCAATCTTCTGTGCGATCCATCTTTTAAATGGCTCATGGTGGGGACTGGTTTCTTTTCTTATTTCGGTGGATTGCAGTTTCAATGGATAACCGAGGAGGTAATCTTAATGTTCCTAAGTTTAACCCTTTCCTTAAGTATTGTATAGTTTAAATATTTGCCGTTTTTATTTTATTTGTACTTTTTTTTTTTAGGCGGGAAACTTAAACTCAACCCTATTATCACATTTTATCGTTTAGCCTGTTTCTTAACTTTACATGTTAAATTTAAATGGATGTATTTGCAAAATTAAAATAATTGTTCATAAACATGGCGTATGTTTTCCCTGTACACGCAAAAAATAAAATTAAAAAGATTAAATAAAGGTACAATAAATACTATAATATTCCTTAACATTGAATTAAAACTATTTACAAATTTGAAGTCGTTAAATATGATAGAATACGAAATGCTCTTGGAATATATTAAGTATTAACAAAGTTTCATAGTATATTTATATATATGTATCGCTTAAAACCAATAACAATTAAACTAATAAAAATAATAATCTACAAACGATATATAGCGATGATCGAGAGAAAAAAAAACTCTATAAATACACTATATACGCGTTATGATTCAGATTAAAATATACAAAATGCGAAATGTTCGTATAAATATAGAATTTAAAAAAAAAAAAAAGAATAGACAAAAAAGACAAGAATCATATACATGTAGGAGTTTGAAATGAATGAAATGTAGAAATTCTAAGTTATAATTATACATTGAAAGAATTGATGAAAATGAAGGGATGCTTAATTTTAAGTTTTCAATTTCTGGTGTCTTAGGTGTGTAGAAGGACAACCTAACCAACTTCATTCAACTTTTTACTACTTTCATTTCTTTGTTTTCTTTTATTGTTATCATTTTTACATTATCCTACATTGTAATAGCAGTTTGTAAAGAAAAGCAAAATTCTTTATGATCTTAGGTATAAATTTATTTGGTAATTAGTGAACTTCCTATATATTTTTACCTTAATAATTTTCCTTCTCTTTTAATCAAAACTGCTTTACAGATAACACACACACACACACACACCTTGGGGAGTTAATATTGGCATACACTGAAGCATATATTCACAATATCTATTGTCAGGATAATATTATAAATAAATAAAAATAAAACATAAAATAAAAATAATGAAAATTATAAATAAAAGAAAAGAATAACATAAAAATGTTGTATAAAATAAATTAAACAAAAATTAAATAAAAAATATGGACATCCTGCTAAAAGATGTTAAATTCAAGCTCCTCACCACAAACCTTGGTATGGTCAATACATGTGTAACTTCTCTCTGTGATATATCTTGTAACACTACAGAGTAAATTCTCCCTTTTATCACATGTACCATAAAACAATTGTAACCTAAAAAATACACACAATAAAAATATAAATAAATTGCATGAAATTAACATGCAATTTACAATGCTTTTCCTATTATTTCTGTATGTCTTATTTCATGTCAAGTATGCTTTTATCTCTATGACCACAAGGCTAATTTCTGCTGCTATGATGTGAAGGAACCCCTGCACTAATTCTTTCTATTATGACAAATAAAGTTAACTGTAAAAATAGGACATCTTTTTAACACTTTTTCTTGTCTCATAACAAAGAAAAAAAGGATATTTTTTTTCATACCACTTAAATGAGATCCTTTAAAACATTTTTTATATTTTCTTTTTTCCTAACCTCATATTGAACTATTTTTTAAGAGGCTTTGGAAAATTAAAAAAAAGAAAGATTTTAAAAAATAATGCAAATATAAAAATACCATGAGAGAAAAGTTTATCAACAGAAATTATATGAGATAACTTGCATATCATTCCGCAGTACTATTTAGTATCTCCTGACTCACAGTGCAGGAAAAAACAGTTCTTGAATTATCCTGATGTCTGGTTTGAAAATCAACTTTTATAATCAATTTTTGAAGTTGTTCCTCAGACTTTTTTTACTAACATTATTACTTGTTAAAACGTCCAAATTAATATTAATTTTTCCAAAGATTTATTTTACATTTTACCAAAATTCAGACAAAATCTAACATTCTTTTGGAAATAATTACATAAAAATATATTTCACTAAGCCAACTTTTACGAGCTAATTTTACAGCCTCATATCCACTTTTAACGTGGAAAAAAGATTTTATAGAAGTTTCCACTTTTGACACTTCCATATGTATTTATTGCTTGTTGTAAAAGGTGTCTGCTATTTCCTTTGTTCAAGGATCGTCTTGACTTTGTTTAGTTACATTTGCCAGCTTAAGACAGATTTTCCATTCTGCAATATTGATTTTATGCATATTTCATAGAATAAAGTAGAAAATAAAAATAGTTGAAAATTAAATAACTTTAGTAGTCGATGTGCAAAATAACTTTATTTTATTTTTATTTTTACCAGTAAGATTGCCAATCAAACATTCAAACAGTAACAGTAAAAGTACACAGGATTTCCATCTACAGAATGTTGCTGTTATCAGCTCAAGGGAGATAACTTCAATGTTTTGCTTCGAGACATTTTTACTATTATTCCAGCATTAGCATGACCTGTTCTGAATTCTATACCGCTGTGCCAACGACTGGATCATGAAGAATGAGCACTAAAGAATAAGAATTATTCATGAATGAAATAATTATTATTAAATTATTGACGATAAGATGAATATATTAAAATAATAGAATTAACAGAGAGGAGTAATAAAAATAATGTTAATTAATATACTTTAAAACAGAAGATAGACATTAAAGTTTTAAAACATTGGTTGATTAAGCTAAGCAAAATGAAATAACATAATTTATTATCTGTCTATATTCTGAGATGAGGTATTATTGTACACTATTTACATTATTTGGACTATTGTCCTCATCTTTGTTGCCATAAGGCAGTGGAGGACTTGGAGAGGTGAATTAACAGGAGATAACTGACATCCATTAGACATGGCATGTGGAACTAAAACAGTCTACCCCAGTGAGCGAAATAAAGGGTTCAGTTCGACATTCCAACCCCCTGAAGAAGGTCTGAGCGTACAACGGCCAAAACTAAATATGGCAACAAAGATGAGGACAATAGTCCGAATAATGTAAATAGTGTAGATAAATTTATGAAATGTATGTATTTGAAAATTAAAGAGTAAAAAAAAAAAAAAAAAAAAAAAATACAGATATTTACATTATTTACACTTGGAGACCATTATCCTAATTTTGGTTGTTTTTATTTTATCACACCATGTTTCAGCCATTGTGACTGCTAGCTTTCATCAGGTGCTTGTCAATCCAGGTAGCCTTAGGGAATTTCAAACTAAATTCTTCATTTAACATACCAGGGTAGATAGTTCTTGTTCCACTGCTCATGTCTAGGGATATCTCACCTGTTCTTGTTTAGTACTGCTCAGTTATTGGTGTCCCTGTTTCCACTGAGTAAGTCTGTACTACCAAGCCCAGATATAGAACTCGCATTTTATTATATCACCAAAGTCACAAACCACTGCTTTAATCCATGAGGTAGGTTAAATAAAGAGTTCAGTCTGAAATTCACTGAAGGCTACATGGATCAGTAAGCAATTGATGATGGCTCAAAGGTACAACAGTTGAAACATTATGATAACATCAACAGAGATGAGGAAAATAGTTTGAATGCAAATAATGTAAATAATGATAAATACTGATCCTAGAAATTCAGACAGAAGAAGCGACAATCAAAAAAAAATGTAGGAGTTGATTTTTTTATTGTATTAACTTTTGTGAAAAAATAATAAGAAAAATGGTAAGATTAAAAAATTTAAGAATAAATCAATAAAATCAAATGTAAGAATAGAGTAGATTGTTCTCATTTCACTTTCCCTGCCCAGTGGATATTTTATATTAGTTAATATTCACCAGTCATATTCACCTTTTTAACAAGTTTGTTCCTTCTGTTGAACCAGGGTAGGTGTCTCTTCAGCAGTACCAGACTCTGGAAGTGAACTCACAACAACCAGGGAACCAATACTTTAATCCACTAGGACATATGTCAACAAAAATGCTGAAAAGTCACATACAATCCAAAAAAAAAAAAGGATTAGTAACTCTTTTCATAATCTAAATTTCAATTGAAAATATTGAGCAATACTATTTATATTTACTACAGGCCATTAAAAATATAGTTTTAAGGTATGCTATGGGCATATATGGGTAAAAGTGCTCAATATCAGGGATAGAGCATGTGAAAGTATAAAAGATTGGCCTGAAGCATGAAACAGACTGTTGACACTTGGTATTGAACTCAGTGGCCACTTTGATATTTGTACACGCTCTATCCCTGATATTAAGTTAATAAGCACTAGCAGCATGGCCCGGCATTGCCCATGCTTGATTCAAAAATCATACGACTCATACAGTAATCACTATCACTTGACTTAAAATATTTTTGCCCTTCTTTGCTTTTAAAGGAGTGCCCTTTGCCATGCTGATGTTGCTACATGCCTTACTTCTTGCCTATCTCACACTGCAAATTTTTTCTAAGCTCTATACTAAACATTAAATCTGTTATGAAAAAAGAACTAAATAAGATGAACACAAAACAATCATCTTTAAAAAAGGACTTGTAACTGGAAAAACCGAATGAAAAAGAATGTTAACAAATACTTTTTCACACCCAACCCAGTTCTGCAGAATCAGAATCAATGTTGAGTTTAAGCAAGCGAATGAGCCAATTAGAGTAAAGTGCCATACAGATTTAAATTTTTCCCACTTGTGAGGAATGCAGCTATCGATTTTTTTTTTTTTTTTTTTGCATGCTAGCATGCTAGTTAACATTCATGTCAGTCAGTTGTTGGCTCTCACGCTGACCAATAGAATCTTCCTGCCTATTCATGGCAGCCAGCTATTAGCTCTCACTCTGGCCAGTACAAAATGGCTGCAAACTACATGAAAACTGCCGTAGAAGCATGAAAAAATCGATTATTTCCACTATCGGTGGGAGTTGGGAAATACAAAGTTGGTCTTGGCCTTCCCGCTAACTTGGAGCATGCGCATGTAAATTTTGGTGCAAAATTGCGGCCGTGCTTTCATTACACACACACACACACATCCTGCCTTTTATAGATAGTGATACCATAAAATTATATTTATCGTATATATATATATATATATATATATATGAAACTTAAGTCACTCACCGAAACATAGGTATTTGTATATTTATTAATATATATCTTTGCTCTGTCTAACCACATCAAGCACTGTTATGTTTACACCTCATGAATAAATTTAGTGATTATTTATTTGCTTGCCTGTCTATGCATGCCAACATGCACGTATACAGTTGCTTATATCTGGCCATTTGATTTATCCAAATCTATATCTATATATATATATAAAGAAATATAGTCTTAAGCTGTGCTATATTTATGGGATAAAGCGCTCAATATCAGAGATAGAGCATGTGTAAATATAAAAGTGAACATAGAAGTCAACACTTAGAGGTGACAGTCTGTTTCATGCTAGATGCATTTGTCAATATATAGTATAAAATTTGTTAAATTTATTTGAGAAGAGTGCTCAGAATTGAGGATAGAACATATGTAGATCTAAACAGCTTAGATATCAACTGTGAATCAACATACAATGTTGATTTCTATGCACACACACACACACACACACACTCTCTCTATACATATATATATATATATAAAATAATATAAAAATCTGCCATTCACAGTTTCATACACTAGCCACCATAGAGCAGATATAATATGAAAAGTAGATGAAGTTGATGACAAAAATATTCTTTGTATGTTTTTTGTCTAGCTAATATTTGAGAGTACAATAAAATTCCTTGGAAATCACAAAATCTTTGGTTTCTCCTGCAATCTTCATCCTTGACTATTTTATATATATATATATATATAATAGTTAAGGAGTGTGGACATAGCTATCAATGTGGAATAGTGACAGTCAATGCCCTCACAATTTAATCATGAAACAGACTGTTGGCATTCAGTGTTGATAACTATGTCTACACTTCTTATATTTACAAACTTTTTTCCTATACATATCGCACACATTTGTAATAAGGTGGGGGGTGTTAATTAAATGATAAAACAAAACTTGAATCTTCATTTTATTAACTCCAGTATTTCATCAGTTACTCTCAGTTAGTTAAAGTATTGCTTGTATGCAACCCCTGTAGGGCCCTCAACCAAAAATCATCTTTACATTCTCTATCTGTAATATCTGAGAAACTGTTCAAGACCGCCTTGGGTGGTTGTTTATATAATCACAGTATTAAAAAATATTTCCCACACCTGCAAACTGGATGTAGGTGTGAGGTCAGGTGCTTCTCAGTTTGATGGACGGGACTGACTCCAGGTCAACCTCTTGATGCACTCTGCTTTTTTGATGTCTATTGTGAATTCCATTCAATGTCTATTCTGGCATTGGATTACATTTTAAAACAAACTATATTTTATCATATATATCTCCTGTTTCCTGCTTAAGACTGAGTTTCTGGTTTCATCTAAAGTCTTCTCATTCTCTTTCACTCTCAGTAGCCTGTTGCATCTTAGTGGCATTATCACCTTGCTTGGGGTGAATGAATTATATATATGGTGGACTCTCTCATCGTATTCAGTGTATGAAGGTCAAGCAGCTCAGTTCCAAGGAACTGACAGTTCAGGCACCAGCATATATGATTATAGTGGTGAACCACACTTTTTGAAGGAACAAATACAGAGACCTAGTGCACTACGTGCCACAAGATCCCCAAATGACACTCCACAGGTTTTGAATTCAGAGTTGTCATTTTCCTAGACCAGTTGCCAACCAAGGCATATAGAACCCAGTCTGTCCTGTTATTTATCCATAGCTGAAGGGAGAAGAAGAGGATTAATACCTTTCCCAAGGGTATTAGCATATAAGTGAATGTAATGGATTCGACTGGAATTTGAACTCAGCTCTCCAATTCCTCAATCCAAGCCGCTATCCACTACTCCACTATGCCTTATATATATATATATACACACACACACACTTGGGTTGTTGATTTGGATATTTCAAAGTCATTTGACAGGGTTTGGCATACTGGTCTTCTCTCCAAAAACTTTTTGAACTGATTCAAATTGTGAAATGAAAGTTGTCTTGAATTGAATGGCCACTCTTCTAGATCTTTTTGCACTAATGCAGGTGTTACCCAGAGTTCTATCCTTGGACCTACATTGTTCCTAAGTTATGCTGATGACACAACTGTTTACTTCTGTTTTAAAAGTAAGTCTGATCTGTTTGATAAGTTCAAATTGGTAGCTGATCTAAAAAATGACCTAGTCTTTTGTTAAATGGGGCTTGTTAACTTTCAACACCTTCAAAATGAAACTCCTCTTTTTAATCATCTGAGAGAACCCTTTTTATCTTCCATCAGCATGACTGATGCTAACCTCCAAAAGAGTGACTCATTGTGCCTTCTCAGACTAACATTTTCCATTTATATGAAATGGAAAGAATATATTGAATCAATTGCTTCAGCTATGAAAGTTGGTTCACTGTGTTGAGTTACTCTGGCAAAAAAACTGTTTACCTTATATATTTATAAGTCTACCAGTTGTTCTTGCTTTGAATATTGCTGCCACATCTGGTCTGGTGCTCCTGCTATATATTTAGAGATTCTTGATAAAATCAAAAGAAGAATCTGCAATGTTATTCATCCTGGCCAGGTATCTCAGCTACAGTCACTTTCCCCACCACCACAATGTAGCTTCCCTGTGTCTTTTCTATAAATACTTTCATGCCAATTATTCTGACACTGCTTCCTCTTTGATACTTAGACTTTATGAATTTTAGCACATTGCTAGATCAGCAGCAAATCTCATCATTTTACAGTTGAAATGACTAGCTGCTTTCCTGTCAACTTTGATCTTCAAAAATTTAAATGCAATGTCAATCATTATCTTCTGTCTTCTTAATTATTTTTCTTTTAATATCTTCTCTCCTTAAAAGTACATTTTTCTCATATTCTCTAACACTCAGTAACCACTTGTATCTTAGTGGCTTTATTGCCTTGCTTGGGGGTGAAATGATTAATATATATATATATATAATGAGAACAAATAAAATATAAATTCCAATGTTTGTAACATTAATTTAAAAGATGGCTCAATACAATCCAAGATTAGACCAATATTCTTTATTATAGGATATTACATTGAAACATGTAAAATAACGCTACATAAATGCAATCATGTTTCGATGTGTATTAATGTGTATGTTTGTTACTAATGCCTGATGAGCTGTATTGATTGCATTTGTGTAGCATTATTTTACATATTTCAATGTAATATCCTATAATAAAGTGTGTGTGTGTATATATATATATATATACATGGCACAATCACACAAAGATTTTTATAATGTATAATAGATATATATATATATATATATATATAATAGATATTATCAACAACAAAAAATTATTCCTCTACTTGCATGATGTGGACTAGAACAAAAATCACTTACATTAAATGTTAAGTGCTTAAATGTTGTCTGAATAATATGCAGAACTAAAAAAAGAAAGACAATTCTTCAAAATTTATTTCAACATCATCGTATTAAATAATTTTCTTTTTAGTCTTGCTTTTGGTTCAATATTGAATTCTCTAATTCCTCCTTTCATGCAAACTCTAATCTTCACTGTGTCTTATGATTCTTTCTTGAATTAAGTTAACTCCAAGACATACTCAGTGGGCAGCTGTCTTCTTCCAAAATTTCTGCTATTTCCATTTTTTTGCCCAAAGCTATGTTTGTCTAGTATGATTAAACTTTACTAACTGAATCATCTGCCATCATTTTATTAATAAAATTTTGGATTTCAGCTAATTCAGTTCTTTATATTTTAAGGAATTACCAATATGTTCATTATGTATATTTTAGAAAAGGATATATTTTAATAATGAGGAAGTCAGTTTTGTCATTTTCAAAAACAATTTATCTTCTGTAAATTATTTACAAGCTACTTTGTAATAAAACCCTATTTTAACAATGTTATATATGTCTCAACACAGATCATGCAAGAATAGACTTCACATTCAATTCAGTGCTAGATGTTAAGTGCAGACTCATTTGATCTGCTCACCTGCACCTAGGAATACAAACTTGGAAAAAAAACATATGACAGATATATATGTGTATATATATATATATATATATATATATAACCAGCAGTAAGAGAGAGGCTCCAACATTGTACTCAGGCCAAAAAAAAAGAAAGGAAGGTAGATCCCTAAGTAAAAGCCCTTGACCCCAACCCCGTACCATCCCCACTCATCCCAAGTGAGAGATAGTTGTATATGCTTTCAGCAATGAAGATCAAAAAAATTCATAATTCGTAATTTTATCAAAGCACCATTGTAATAAAGTCAACCTGCTCTGTCTGTAAAAAATGTCTAATTTAAATATTGGACAGAAGCAATTTTTGTAAGTAACTTACAATGCCTTGTGCCATCTTGCTGTTTGTAATTTTAAAATTTTTTTTTGGCAGGGGTTGGGGGGTCTGTTCAGACACCTCCCTGGTCTTTTGAACAGGAGTAGGTTTTGTCCCTTGTTTAGGTTTGGGTTCCTGGTTCCTTCTAAAGTCTGTGCCTTCTCTTTCATTTCTGGTGGCCTCTTGCATATTGGGGGCCTTATCACCTTGCTTGAGGTGATGCCTTTTATACTCTACCTCAAGTGGTTCTTAGGCTCTGTATAGGGTGAAAATCATTTTTAAAGAAAAAAGCAAAAAAAAAACGATTTATTCTTGAGTACAATGTCTCAGCCTCTCTCATTGAGTCCATGTTCAGATGAGGGCTCCGGGGACCACAAATCCATGCTGGCAACTGATAACTAATGAAATCCAGAGTTAAATAAATTGTAGTGTTACATATGAGAGATGTTTTCATTAGTCCAGTAATGCAGGCAGTAATCTTACAATTATAATTTAATAGATAATTTCTGGTGCTAGTTGTACTGGCATCGGTATTACTACTTTAGTGCAATGAGGGATATACTGCCATGGGCAGCTCTATCCAAAGACATAGGCATAACTGAGTTGTGCTCTGTCAAAAGATAGAAAACACAATTGAGTGATAAAATGTTTGTCTGCCTACTTAGTATTTACTTGGCACCCTGAGCATATGCACCCTGGTCAAATCCAAAAATAGCCCAACCCCTGCAATCATTAGTTGAACTGGCATCGGTATTACTACTGATCCTAACTCCTTAGTGCAATGAGGGGGGTACTGTGACAAGCAGCTGAGACTGGGCATCTCTTGATAATATTTTCACAGACAGACACAACTGGTTTGCACTCTGTCTGAAGACAAACATACAATTGAGAGATAAAATGTCATTTATCAATCTTAGGGCAGATACTACACTTTGATCCTAGTCTAGCAATGCAACATCATAAATTTTCAAAGATTTTACCAAATGAAAGTAAATTTTATTTATTTCTCTTTTTTTGTGGGGCAGGGTGTTGCTTAAATGAGCTTATCCTAAGTCTGGCTGTAGTTTTGTAGGAAAACTACTACAAATTTTTTCCCTAGATTGTGTGAATCTTGATACACAAAATATAGTGGAATTTTACAAAAGTTATTAAAGTCACTAAAAAAATCAATTTCTAAGTATTTCTAGTACAATTTAGTTATGACTCCATGCAAGATCATTCCTCTAATAAATAAACTACTTAGTAAACTATAACAATTTTAATTAAAGCTTTTTGTAATATTTAAATAAGTCAACAACTTCTAAATACTGTTATAATTTCATAAAAAGACCTTGAAACTGTCATAGCCAATCAGATCCCTCACTCTTCAACAAAGTTCAATAGCCAATATTCAGATGACATAAACTGGCTTAATTTTAAGCCAACCCTGCATATCCACTTCTGAGACAGAAATTAAAAAGTCATATAAATATTTTCTGACCAATCAGAAAAGATCCAGAGTTTCAAACAACAGATCATTTTCAAGCTACCCCAACTGTATAAACCACCATCAATTTGATTTCACAGCAGCAAGTTCATCTGAGCTACTACAGTAATTTGCCAGTCTCTTGCTCATTTCAGTCAGGCACTTACTGAAGACACCTACCCACAGAAAACTGATAATGAAAGACAGCCCCATAGTTGCCCAGGGTCTGATGTTAACAGCAATAGCTGAGGCAACTCTACAGTGAAAATCTCTACTACTGCTGTGTGATAAAGCTCATACACATGTATAATTTTCCTCACATGATCTTTTTTTACAACTATGTGGCAGAACCAACTCATATCCATCCTAGGACGAACTCTGTAATCATTTTTCAATATCGCCTGAGGTAAAAAAACAAATTAAATATTCCTTTTCACTTTAATAATGCCTAATCTCCATTTTCATATGATACCTCTCATTCCTATTCTGTTAACATTAGTTATAGTATCCCAGACAACATTTGAACAAAGCCTTTTCATACACATAATTATGGTAGTGCCTTTTAGAAAATTATGAAGTCTATTATTCAATCCTTATTTCTAAAGGTACAGATATGATATACACAAAAGTAGTTGGGAGAAGATTTAGAAAATTCAAACTATTCTTCTTTGGATAAATAAAAAAAACTTTAAAAATGATCCTTTAGTTTGTGAATTATATCTCAACATCATGATATAATATTCTAAATTTTAACAGGATTAAAATGGATCATTTTAAGGGGAACAAACTTATAATTACCTACCTACTTATAAGTCAGTTCTTCCAGTTAATTACTATTCTGACCCTACATTTGGAAAGAAACCAATCGCTCCCATCACTTTAAATAATGCCCACTCCTGTTATGCTATGACTGTCCCTTTTGATTACAGGAGTTACCTGCCCCTTTTGGTATGTAGTTATAGAAAGGGAACAAATTATAAACTTTTGATAAACTTTTTGCTAAGACAAAAAGAAATGATCATTCTTCAGAGACTGTTTTTAAGGTTTATTATCACATTTTATGTTTTTTCATGATATTTTAGTCTTAGTTTTGCAAACTGATGCCCAATAAGCTGGAAGAAAAAATAATTAATTAAAAATTTATAAAATAAATAAAATATTAATAAAAAAACTGTTTATTTTCTGTATAATATAATGTTCCTAAGAATTTGCACAAATCTAATAAAACTCATTTACTAGAACCATATAAAATTATTTAAGTAATTTTGAAATTAAATTAGTTACGTTTTTTCCAGGTTTTTATCAGGGCAGTTAACTCTGTTGGCAGAATTGTAAGAATTCTGCTTTTGAAATAATTAAAAATAAAAATATCCAAAGTGAACACAAAGCAAAAGAAATAAAAAAGCAATAATTTCTCCAAATTATCAATGAGATATTTAGTTGTTATGTTTTCAGATAAAGAATATGTACTAATAAATATATAAAGTCACACTGTGTTTTACAGAATTTATTATTTTATGAAAATATGATGATATCTTTTGTTTTTGAATCATTTCACCTAAAGCAAGGTGATAATACCACTAAGACTCAAGGAGTTACTTGGAGAGAAAAAAAAATGAGAAGAGTTTAGTGAGAAGAAAAGACAATAAAAGAACAAAATTCAAGAAGACAAACGATGGGGGTTGGTTTTGCATTTAAATCTTTGAAGATTGTAGGTAGCAGAGATGCAAGAAACTAGAAGAGAGTTGCACAGCCAAGAAGTGTGAGAAAAGAAAATTTTAGAATAGAACTTTTGGTGGGACCGTGTTGCCAATCTAGAAGTCCAATTAAATTCATGCCAAAGAGGAAAGCTCATCAGAACAATTGCCATGAAAATATTTATAGAAAAGATAGAGGGAAGCCATGTCATGGTGGTGAGAAAGTGACTGAAGTTGAGATACCAGATCCTTCTTTGGATTTTCTCAAGAATCTGAAAATATATAACAGAAACACCAGAACAGATATGGCAGCAGTATTCAATGCACAGACAAAAGGTAGATTGATAAATGTGAAAGATAGATTCTGATAAGAGAAAATTTGTCTAGCATGGCACAGTGTACCAACTTTCCTCACAGTAGACCTAGCAATTGATTCAATATAATCACTCCACTTCATGTCAGTGGAAAATATGAGTCCAAGAAAGTTGCTCTCCTGAAGGTTAGCATCAGCCATACAGATGGAATGCAGAAAAGTTTCTATGGTAACTAAATGATAGCAATTTTGTTTTGGGATATTTAAATTTACAAGCCATTCCTTGCTCCAGTTAATTGGACGTCATTTTCAACAGCAGTCACCAATTTTACTTTATCAGACATATTGAACTTGCTGCTAAGATAGAAGTAAATAGTTGTGTTGTCAGCATAAATACCTAGTTGAGAACTGATGACATCAGAATGGTTGTTGATAAAGATAAGAAACAATGTAAGTCCAAAGATAGAGCACTGGGGACTCCAGAATTAATGTGAAATGATCTAGAAGTGTGACTTCATCATACAATTTGTTAAGAATTTATTATTTGATTAAGCCAAATATTTAGCCAGAGACACTATAGCCCTTGAACTTATGGAGAAGGCCAGCTTGCTAAACCTTGTGAAATGCCTTCAAGATATCTAAAGCCACAACCTGAGTCTTGTCATTCTTACATAGAACCTGATAGTCAAATTCAGTAATATCGGTTAATACATTGGCAGTAGACATAGAGGAATGAAAGACAAACTGTTTATCTGTGAAGTGAGATGCTTAACTAATTTAGTGTTGATTAGATCCTCAAGTACTTTACCAAAAAGAGGCAAAAGACTAATAAGGTGATAATTCAAGTGGTCAGAAAGTTCTCCAGAGTTCTGAAAGGTAGGAATTACAGAAGAAAATTTCCAACAAGCTGGAAAGCAAAAAGCAGCAAGGTATTTATTGTAGAGTTTGGAAAGAACAGTAGCCAGTTCAGGAGCACATTTCCTTAGGACTATTGCATGGATACCTTAAAATCAACAAAAATTTGATAACTTGTTTTGTATTTCTACTAATCCAAGTTTCTTTGGAGATTTTTTTTTTTTTTTGTTTACGACTCAGCAGAAATTGTCTGTAGATTTTATTGACAATTTTCGTGTTTTTGATCTGTTTCTAAATTTTCTAAAATTGATGAGGAACTTTCAAATATTTATGTTACTATGGAAATTATTATTATTATTAAAATATTCATTGATATAATAAGAATATTGATGATGTCTATAACAAAAGAAATAATAAATAAATAAGAGAAAATGAATTTATTTACAATAAAAATTTATCCGTCTAAAACAAAAAACTATTTTCTTGTTGAGAAAAGCTCTATACCATTCCTTTAAAAATAAACATACAGCCAATAAATATTAATTGATTAAATTAAATCTCATTGTGTAAACATCAGCAAGTTTTATTCAATTAACTATATTTGAAATTTCTTTTTGTTAGATGTGGGAACATTTTTATGGGACCTCACATTTGGTGAAGATTTTTTTTTAAAAATTCAATGATAATAATTGTTTTTATTCAATTTTGTTCTCTTTCATTGATTTACTTTTGTCGACATATCCATAAAAAATTATCTGTAAGTAAAGTTAAAGAGGTTAATCAATTTCCCCCCCATCTTAAACTGAAAATAGTCTTTTAGAAGAACCATGAAATACAAATAGTGAAAAAGAAAACAATTATATTTAATTCTTTTCTTCAGAAAACCCTACATAAAAACGTCACACTAAAGAATTGAAAAGATTGAAGCATTGACTCATGAATTTGGTCGAATAGTAATTGTGAGTTGAATCTTTGGTCTGAGCAATGCAGACTTAGATTCAGTGGAAACAAGATGAGCAATAACTAAGTAGTACTAAATAAAAACTAGATGAGATATCTCTAGACATGGACGGTGGAATAAGAAGAAGATGAGCAATAGCTGAGTAGTACTAAATAAAAACTAGATGAGATATCTCTAGACATGGATGGTGGAATAAGAAGAAGATGAGCAATAGCTGAGTAGTACTAAATAAAAACTAGATGAGATATCTCTAGACATGGACGGTGGAATAAGAAGAAGATGAGCAATAGCTGAGTAGTACTAAATAAAAACTAGATGAGATATCTCTAGACATGGACGGTGGAATAAGAAGAAGATGAGCAATAGCTGAGTAGTACTAAATAAAAACTAGATGAGATATCTCTAGACATGGACAGTGGAATAAAAGAAGATGAGCAATAGCTGAGTTTAGTACTAAATAAAAACTAGATGAGATATCTCTAGACATGGATGGTAGAATAAGAAGAAGATGAGCAATAGCTGCAGTAGTACTAAATAAAAACTAGATGAGATATCTCTAGACATGGATGGTGGAATAAGAAGAAGATGAGCAATAGCTGAGTAGTACTAAATAAAAACTAGATGAGATATCTCTAGACATGGATGGTGGAATAAGAAGAAGATGAGCAATAGCTGGAAAAACTTGTAGTACTAAATAAAAACTAGATGAGATATCTCTGAAAACATGGACGGTGGAATAAGAAGAAGATGAGCAATAGCTGAGTAGTACTAAATAAAAACTAGATGAGATATCTCTAGACATGGTCAGTGGAATGAAAACAATCTACCCCCCTAGGTTATATAAAGAGTTCAGTTTAAAATTCCCTGAAGTTTACCTTGATCAACAAGCACCTGATGAAGGCTGGAAAGTATAACAGCTGAAATATTGTCATATATATATATATATATATATATTGTGTATTTAGGCAGCAATCCGTCATTTATGCATGTTCAGTAAGAACGACAGACAAGGTACTATGGCTAAGCTTTTTATTTAATTTTTCTTGTGTTCAAACATAAAGAAGAAAGCTCTTGTTCGAACACAAGAAAAAATTAAACAAAAAGCTTAACTGCAACTACCTTGTCTGTCACTACCTACTGAGACATGCATAAATTTACACAAAAAAAATATATATATATATATATATATATATATATATATATATATATATGGCTATAAAAGTAGCAGAAAGCACTTGGGGAAAATGAAAATTATGAAAATTTTCGTAGTCCTTTACTCCTATAACATAGAAAAATGTAAGGATGCTGGAAAAACTTGATAAAAACTTAATTAATTAAATCTTCCTTGTCTTCCATATTTAATGAAAGATGTTTGAAAAAAAGGTTGCTGCCCAAATATACATTAATGTATATTTACATATATGAAACGTTGGTGTGTGTGTGTGTTTTTATATATATATATATATATATATATATATATATATACACACACACATTTAATTAAAAACGTCTGACAAGGTACAGTGATTAAGCTTTTTATTTAATTTTTCTTGTGTACTTACAAGTGTTTTCTTTTCTGGACATAAAATGTGTAAAAACTTTCCAAAAATTCTGCATGTCTGAGTGCTTTTGGCTATACTTTAAGCCATTATCAAGGATGATTTATTTTTACTTCTAACTGAATGTACGAGTTGTGTCATGTACTTATCTAGAGTTATAGGAATGTTTGATTTTCAAAACATGATCAGTACATTGTAACGATACTTAACATACAGACAAATACAATAACATTAACATCTACAAAAGCCAAATGCACGTCAACTATAAACAAGATGAATATTCACTTAGGAATATCATAAAGAAATACACTATCCCAGTCGACCCAAGCAAGAAAATTAAATTATCTATTACAAAAATTTAAAACAGCTAACCTTCTCATCAAAAATAACAACACACCTACAAAATCAAAACTATAAAGAACCAACATTATTTACAAGTTCAAATGGCTCTGAAGGAATTTTGTTCCTGATAAAACCAAACTCATAATTACATGTCACACTACTACATGCCTATCCAAATGACTTACGTTACACCTACCTGACCATAGCTCCATTAGGACTCTTTAAATACACACAAAAAACTACTAGACTACATCTGGAGGATACTAGTAGAAAATACAAGCATGAGAACCTCATCCACATGTAAAAAAAAAAGATTAAAAATAATGGAAACCTTAATAATAAAAAAAAGAAAAAACCAACACTCATTAACTATGAACACAGACACAATGAGCCAACTGTGTTTGGAAAATGAAACATTCCTATGACTGTAGATACATACATTCAGTTAAAAGTAAAAATGAAATCATCATTGATAATGGATATGCAGAACTTTTGGAGAGTTTTTACATTTGTGTCCAGAAAAGAAAATACTTGTACATACACAAGAAAAATTAAATAAAAAAACTTAATCGCATTAACTTGTCAGTCATCTTTAACGAAACCTGTATAAAAGTGGGATTGCTGCCTAAGTATGCAATAAACATATATATATATATATATATACATATGTGATTAATGTGAGTAAAAGTTTATCACTTACTTAAGTGATGTTAACTTAAGTATCCTGACTCCAGAGTTTAGTAGGTAAACCTGTCAATCCACTCTTCAGTCAGTATCAGTAATTTACAGATTATATTTCTCAATTCTTCCCTTTTTATGAACATTTAACACTGTATAAGATTTTTTTACGTATTTTTTGTGTTCGTGGGTGCATTTATACACCCGTCTTTGTACATATGGTTTCGCGTTTGCAGGGTATCCTGATCATTTGTCCCTTTCGTCCTTTTCTTTTTTTTTTTTTTTTTTCCTTCTTTCATCTCACACTTTCTTCCTTTCTTCAACTGTTGCTGCCTCTATGGCAATTTGTTCGAGCTACAAACACATCAACAACTTTTATATTTGGACATTTTAGGATTTTGTTTTTGTTTTCTTTCGCTCTCTAATTTTTTTGCTAGGGAAGTTGTCTTTTGTTTTGTTTTTTTGTGTTTTTTTACACAAATAATTGATGTTAATGCTTAAATGACAAATATTTCATATATATATATTCGACTCTCCCCATCAAATTTGACATATGAGGGTCAAGCAGATCAGTTCCTAGGAAACCGACAACCCGACAACAGCACATGAGATTTGATTATAGTGTTGAAGGTTTCGTGCAAGACCATCCACACTTCTTGAAGTGCCGAATACAGAGACCTGGTGCACTACATGCCACAAGGTTTCCAAACGACCCTACGGAGGTTTTGAATTCAGAGTTGTCCTTCTCCTAGACCAGTTGCCATCCAAGGCTATAGAACCCAGTCTGTCCTGCTATTTACCTATAGCTGGAAGGAGAAGAGGAGGATTCACACCTTTCCCAAGGGTATTAGCACGTAAGTGAATGTAACTGGATTCAACTGGAATTCAAACTCAGCTCTCCGATTCCTCAATCCAAGCTGCTATCCATTATTACACCATGCCTCCATATATATATATATATATATATATATATAGTAGATTCTCCCATCATATTCGACGTATGAGAGTCAAGCAGCTCAGTTCCTAGGAACTGAAAGTCTAGACACCAGCACATGAGATTTGATTTTAGTGGTAAAGGTTTTGTGCAGAACCAACCACATTTTTGAAGGGCCTAATAGAGAGACCTAGTGCACTATGTGCCACAAGGTCCCCAAACAATCCTCCACAGGTTTTGAATTCAGAGTTGTCCTTCTCCTAGACCAGTTGCCATCCAAGGCTATAGAACCCAGTCTGTCCTGCTATTTACCTATAGCTGGAAGGAGAAGAGGAGGATTCACACCTTTCCCAAGGGTATTAGCACGTAAGTGAATGTAACTGGATTCAACTGGAATTCAAACTCAGCTCTCCGATTCCTCAATCCAAGCTGCTATCCATTATTACACCATGCCTCCATATATATATATATATATATATATATATATATATATATATATAGTAGATTCTCCCATCATATTCGACGTATGAGAGTCAAGCAGCTCAGTTCTAGGAACTGAAAGTCTGAACACCAGCACATGAGATTTGATTTTTAGTGGTAAAGGTTTTGTGCAGAACCAACCACATTTTTGAAGGGCCTAATAGAGAGACCTAGTGCACTATGTGCCACAAGGTCCCCAAACAATCCTCCACAGGTTTTGAATTCAGAGTTGTCCTTCTCCTAGACCAGTTGCCATCCAAGGCTATAGAACCCAGTCTGTCCTGCTATTTACCTATAGCTGGAAGGAGAAGAGGAGGATTCACACCTTTCCCAAGGGTATTAGCACGTAAGTGAATGTAACTGGATTCAACTGGAATTCAAACTCAGCTCTCCGATTCCTCAATCCAAGCTGCTATCCATTATTACACCATGCCTCCATATATATATATATATATATATATATATATATAGTAGATTCTCCCATCATATTCGACGTATGAGAGTCAAGCAGCTCAGTTCCTAGGAACTGAAAGTCTAGACACCAGCACATGAGATTTGATTTTAGTGGTAAAGGTTTTGTGCAGAACCAACCACATTTTTGAAGGGCCTAATAGAGAGACCTAGTGCACTATGTGCCACAAGGTCCCCAAACAATCCTCCACAGGTTTTGAATTCAGAGTTGTCCTTCTCCTAGACCAATTGCCATCCAAGGCTATAGAACACTATCTGCCCTGCTATTTACTGAAGGGAGAAGAGGATTAATACCTTTTCCAATGGTATTAGCATATAAGTGAATGTAATGGATTTGACTGGAATTCGAACTCAGCTTTCTGATTTCTCAATCCAAGCTGCTATCCACTACTCCACTGTGCCTCCTTAGTATCATATATATATATATATATATATATATATATATATATATATATATATATATAAAATATTATGAAAGAGTTAACTTGTAGAAAAAGACAATATGTATAAATGTAAAAGACAATAGGAAAACTGTATTATTAACCGACGCATTTAGTCCAATGTAGACTTTTTCAAGACAAAGTTTTTTTTTTGTTCTTGCTTTAAAAATGTCCATATTGGACAAAACACATTGGATAATAATACAGTTTTCCTATTATAATATATATATATATATATATATATATATATATATATATATATATATATATATATGATACTAATGATATTTATGCTTAAATGGTAAATACTTATATATACATATGTATGCACATGCATATACAACACACACACACACACACACACATATATATATATATATATATATATATGTATATGATAAATATAATAATATATTTATGCTTAAATGGTAAATACTTATATATATATATACATATATTTATGTTTAAATGGTAAATACTTATATATATATATATATATATATATATATATACATATATATATATATATATACTAATAAATAATGCTTAAATGGTAAATTGTATATATATATATATATATATATACATATACATATACACACACATGCATACACACATTTTATATATATATACATATATACACACACATACACAACAATTTGCATGTAAATAATGTAGAGAATTGAAAATAAACATTTCAGTTTTCTTGTAGCACCAAAAATGGAAGGATTATAATTGTTAAGCTTTTCTAATTGTATTTGGGACCCAGATTGTCAAATGAGTGTGATGGCAGAGCAGGGTAATTTGACAATGAGACTTACTATTACTACTACTACCACCACTGACTCCTCCTCCCTTTTTGGACCTAGATTGGCCAAAAAACATAAAATAAATAAAATGCTGCTTATCTATATTGATAAACATATAAACACTGTTGGAACACTAAATAAAATAAGTAAAAAAAAAAAAAAAAAAGATTTCAATCCAACAGATGTTTTACATGATAAAACAATATCAACAAAATAAACAGAAACTTATATGAAATCTACACATGCATATAACTGATTGCAATCATTAAATCCAAAAGGACTAACCAAGATGTCCAGTTTGTGTGTATATCTTTATCATTTTTATCAGTACTATCCTACATCCCATCACTCAAAACCACACATCTATTTCCAAAATTCAACTCGGAAATAAATGTTTACACCACTTGGCTGATAGAGATTTTACAAGTACATTCATGTACTAATTGCTCAGTGACAATGTATATTTTTAACATATTCTTCTATACAGATAAGCACTGCCTTAGAAAGATGCATTTGGAAACCTGGCTTTTTCTCAGACTTTCAGTTAGCATAAGAGGCAAATTCTCATTTTCATCCATTTGTGCTTAAATATATTTTTTTCTACAAATTTTATCCATTAGATATTAAACATTAAAAGTTAATTAGTATGTGTAACAATTAGTAAGAAGATATGTGGTTGTTTTTGTTAATATTTCATTGTTTATTCACATCATCTACAAAATACTGGAAGTAAACCTCTGTTGCTTTCCAGACTTGTTTTGAATAATAATCCATTTTTCTGCCCAAAAATTTTATCATTACAAATATATATATAAATGGGTGCAGAAAATGTCTTAGCCTGATAAACAAATTCTGATGTTTACATATTTGTTCAGATTTCGTAAGGTGGGTCAAAGCAAAATTTTTCAGCTTCCCCTTATATATATTTGTCAGGAAGGAAACTTCCTGATGTTATCAGTCTAGAGGGGGAAACGATCCTAAAGTGTGGCACTTTTGGAAAGCACCTGAAAACCACGCCACAGGTTGACCCAAGCCTTGTGAGTGAAATTGGGTAGAGAGAACACTTGGGGGCCATCAATAGCTGTGCTAGCATGAAGTCAGGGTTTAAGTGTGCTGGTGTTGTTCAGATTGTTGATCATTCTATATATATATATATAATAATAGCTGGCCACTCACATTCAAGGATACCCATCTACTAGAGTGGCTAGCCAATCCCTATTGCAGAAGCTCACTCAGGCACATTTGTGTTTGCTCAACACCCACAGAGCCCACCTGTTGTTTATACTGCATCTATGCTGAGCAGACCGTAGTTACAGTTTCTGGGAGAGAGCTTGTTATCTAGCGTGATCAACAATTTGAACAAGGCCAGCATGTTCAAGCTCTCGGCCATGATGACTTGTGGCTTTGTGCTAGCACAGCTATCAAATAACCCTCAAGAGTTCCATCTAACCAATTCCATTCACAAGGCTTGGGTCAACCCATGATATGGTTTTCAGGCACTTTCCAAAGGTGCTGCATGCTGGGATCAATCTTGATCCATTCCGATAACACACACATATATATATATAAAAGTGAACATTGAAGTCAACACTTAGAGGCAACAGTCTGTTTCATGCTAGACACAATCGTGTTGACTTCAATGTTCACTTTTACACACACTCTATCTCTGATATTGAGCACTTTATCCCATAAATATAGCACACCTTAAGACTATATTTCTTCATATATATATATATATATATATATATATATATGGTTTATTTGGATAATAATTTTTTACTTAGGCACATTTGATTAAAAACTAATGAATGTTCCTAGTTGATTACTTTTATTTATTTTTTCAATGTTTCTAATAATTTTTCTGAATTTCTGTTCAAATTTTTAAATATGTCTTCCCATGCCTAAGCAGTCTCAGCTAGCTCTAGCCATTTTCAAAAACTGTTTTGTTGTTAGCAGTGTTGTCTGTTTAACTTTTTAAATATCACATTTTGTCAGTTGTCTTCTATAATGTTTCATATGAGTGTTCATGTTTTGGGGTTTTTTTGATAATGAAATATATTTTGTATATTTTGTATGCTGGATCTGAGGTTTAATGCAATTTTGTTGATTTTGGGCTGTTTGATTCATATATAGGATTTAAGAGGATTTTTCATGATTGCTATAAGCCATAAGGATTGTCTTAAGCTGCTTTAAGATAGAGTGTAAATTAAGGGCTTACATTCCATCATTTAGCTTGATAGAATGTTGGTAGTAAAGTCTCCATGTCATAAGGTTTCTGTTGAAGTTTCTTTCTAACAGGCAGGTAGCCAGAACAGGTATAGAGGTTTACCACCTCCCTGAAGAAACATTCCAAGAGTATAGTAGATCTGTTCAGATTAAAACCCTGTTCCTGCTCTCACAGCTAAAGCTTCTAGTTTATTGAATGTTTTTTTTGCTTAGTGTTAAGTTTTCTTCTAATTCTTTGTCAGTCCTTTCACCTTTCATCACATTAGAATTCAACTGATACTTGATAATTTATATATAAAATATCTATAGAATGAATATATCTGTGTATATATATATATATATATATATATATATATATATATATATATATATATTCATTCTATAGATATCTAATATGTAAATATGTATGTACAATATATATTGGGAGAAATTGAATATCTAAAAAGAAAAGGAAAAAAATAATGGTAGCAGTTATATTGAATGGGTTAACCTCCACCAGCAACATAATTTTTACAGGCTGTTTTATTTTCTGTAATCCATGCATTCTAAGTGTTTCCTTGCTAAGCAAACAAATCTACACTGGCCTGACTTATGCATTTGTCCATAATATTCTCTGCTTCCTTCAATTTTCTTACTTCCAGGCATGTGTACTATCTATTATTTAAATCTAATCCCAGAGAGAGAGTAATGTAATGTTTTCTCACTCAATACATGATCTGCCATACTTTCTAAGAAAAGCATTCCAAAATAATACCTCCTATTTATTTCCATGAAAATTATAACAGTAAAAGAGAGCACAATAACACTGCTGGATAGAGCAAGCTTTCAGCTACGAAACACTGTTTTACCATGTATTTACAACCATTGACCATGCATCTTTACCAGCAATGACAAGATCATGAATTTTATGGGCTGGTTGAAACATGGCTTGTTATACTTATTACTGTCTACAGTGCTGAAATATATTACCTACTGCAAAACTGTGCTCTTATCCTCTGTTTGTTCTATATAAACTTTTGGTAAGCACCAATAAATATCAGTAGGTGTAATTTTTTCTGCATGGAGGAATTCAGGGATGCACCCCTACTTTTTACACACTTTTATATCAAATACTGAGAGTTAATTTCCTTGTAAAGACCAGTCACAGCTCAAATATGCATAGTGCCTGTGGCTACTAGTCAAAGTTAGTCCCACCATGGGTTGCTACAGATATGAATGGTACATATTGTTTGTTACAGTTGTCCAACATGGCACAACATTAACATGATACATATCATGGTGTCAGGCATGGGATTTGAACCCACACCCACATTCATGGACCAGAACTTATACATAAGAGACACCATTTTGCCAAACTGCCATCCAGCTGTTTTCTATAACAAAGCAAAAAAAAAATAAAATAAAAAAAAAATAAAACTATGTGTTATTGGTGGAAAGATTCAACTTCTACTTCCATATTGCCAACATCTTTCTCTTAAATCATCGACTAATAAGATGAAATGGAAGACCTTAATTTTAGAGTAATCATCATTTTTGAATAAAGCCTTCTTATGTTCTTTGACTATTCAGGGGATTTCTGATTTCTCCTTTTTGTTCTTTTCCACATTTTTACAGGATTTTTTTCTCTGTGTGTAATAACAAGAGTAACAAAAATACTACTTCTGTAATCGTAAATTTTTATTTGTCAATTAAATATTAATTTTCTAAAGTCCTGACTTTTGGAAGTATTTTCAGCATTTCATCTTTTCCTGTAGGCTTCCTGTGAAGTTTAAGGATGCATTTATGGTTTGTTAGCAGATATTTGTCTTCTTTTTGTTCAAGAGTAGAGTGCCCATCACTACCACCTATATCCAGACTTGTGATTCCTACTTTTTTTCTGTCAGAGTAACCTTCTCTTAGTTGGACTCCCTTTACTTAGCTAAAGATCCCCAACTGCCCTGCTGTTTATCCATAACTGAAGAGAGAAATGGATTCATACTTTTTCTAAAAGTATTAGTGAGGAATGAATGCAAGTGGTCCCATTTTAAACATGAAATCTATTTGTCAACAACATTTTCCATTCTCATAATTATTTCACCACCCAACCCCTTTATTTTCAACAATAGGCATTTTATTTTATTTGTTAAAGTTACAAACAGTATTTGCTTTTATTTGCAAGTTCAAATTCTACTCTGGTTTGGTTCATTGCATTCACTTATGCCCAAATAAGCCTTATGAAAGGTATGAATCCATCTTCTCCGCCAGCTATGGGTTAAATAGTAGGGTTTATATCTAAAATGTCATTGTTATTCTCAAAAAATTTCTAAGGCAATATTAACTTACAAAAAAAGAATTATTTTTACAATCCAAAATGTTTTGACTTTAAATAACCTCCAAAGGGTTGATAAGCCATAAAACACAAATCAATCATTAAGTTGAATTTTTCTTTCTTTTGTAATTTCATCATTTCAAACATAAATATTTATAATCCTTAAAAAAACTTTTAAACAAAGCCCCTTTAATTCCTAACTTTGTTTTAATTGTAATCATTTAACTTACTAATAAAACAAACATTAAAATGTGAGTTTGACTTGCTAAAGAAAAGAAAGAGTTGTAATTTTTTCCTGTCATTAGATATAAATGACTGAAAGATTGCTACCAAAGAAATAAACTGAGAAAGATCAATGATTACCACTCAAAATATCATGATTGAATACAAAATAATGAGTAGTCTCAAAAAAATCTCTTGGATCTTATGTTCCCACATCTTGAAAATACAGACATTAAGGTTGTTGAAAGTTTTCAAAATGGTTTATCTCAAATGGGAGGTCAAGTCAAAAAAAAAAAAAAAATCTATTTTTTTTTTTCCCCAAAGAAATGATCTCAGTTAAAAGATTAAATGTAGAGAAATGGAGTATGAAATTCTATTAATGTATTTTATGGAAATAACATTGTTTGGATATAGTTTTAAAAACAAACATTGGAAAGAGCAAGTCTAAGGGGGTGCTGCAAAGTTCTTGGCCTGACCAAGAGGTCTTTCCAAAACAAAGATTCTGATGTTTGATCAGTTGATCAGGTTTTGTTAGGTAGGTTGGAGCTAAATTTTTTAGCACCCTCTCATATTCTAGCTACAGACAAATAAATATCAATTTCCCAAACACTTTTATTTTTTCTCCCTCTTCTTTCTCCATTATTTTTCTTTCTCTTGTCTCTTTTTCTTTAGGTCTTTCTTTATTGTTTGTTTGTTTACCTCTGATTCTTGTAATATTCTCTTGTTTTCTTTGTCCTCCTTCCATCCTTGTCTTTCCTTCTATCTAAAGAGCAACATTTATTGACCTTTTATATGGTTCTCTGGATAGCTATCACATTTTTTAAACAATCCATAACAATTGGATCTTTTAATGTCTTTTCACTTCAGCAACTGTCAGACATCACAATTACTTTTAAATCTAATACTCATTTGTGCACTTGACTTAAAATTAAAAAAAAGAGAGGATTTCAGTCTAAGTTGGAGGCTAGTTATATCTGGTTTCAAATCATAATAAAGTGGCTTTAAAGTTAATTTTCAGGTTAATATTTGTAAAATGTTCCATATACTCAGCAGTATGAATCCAGATACTATCTAAGATTTTTTTGCAATTTTCATCATATATAAATATATATATATATATATATATATATATTAAATTTCTTAGAATAATTCTGATGATAAGACAATTTGGATAAAAAGAAGACAACAATTGGAATTTTGGGGTTTTTTTTACTAGATTTTCGGCATCTCGTATACACGAGTTAGTCGTTGCTTTGAAATTTTTAATGCAACAAAAACAGACTATCATTATTGTTTTGTCCATGTATTGGTTGATATATTGAAAAGTAATTGTCATCTTTGATAATTGCTTATGTAAGACAAAAGCTTAGATAGGATTAAAACATGTATCAATATGGTGATTTCCTTTTGTCTTTCAATGATAATGTTATTAAGCTTATCAGACAATATGAAAGGAACTTAAAATAAATAGACAAAACTTGTCTATATTATTTAATGAAACATGTATTAATGAAAAATTGCTGCCTAAATATACATAATATATATATATATATACACACACAGAGAAGATCTGAACAAAAAGTATTGGGTTTGGTGCTATAAAAAGAAAACTACAACACATATCATTTCAGAATTTAATCACCTTCGAAGTAGTTCCCTTTTGAAGCCACATAATTTATCCAGCATTGCTTCCATTCATGGAAGCATTTCTGGAACTCCTTTTTGGGGGTAGTGAACAGCTGCTTCATCACATTCTCTTGAATTTCCTTGATGTCTTGAAATCTTGATTCTTTCATGTGGGATTTGATTTTTGAAGAGGAAAAAGTTATATGGATCGAGATATAAGAATTATGATGGTTGTCAAATTTAGGGAATGTTGTAATTGACCAAAAACTGCTGCACAAACTATGGTCACTCATGGCTATCATAGCAATGGTCCCTATACTTTCTGATCAGACTATATATATATATATATATATATATATATATATATATATATATATATATATATAATTTTTTTGAATTTAGGTGCAGTACTCAATTGGTATCTGGATCTCACCAATTTACAATTAAGCTGGCTACATGTAGCCATAAGTTCTATGCTAACAGTTTCTTTTCTCACACTTCTCACTTCTGGCTCCATGCTATCCAGTTAATTTTAATCTGCAAAAATCTAAATGCACTATCTACTGTCCTCTTGATTACTCTTTTCTCTTCCTGCCCATTATTACTGTTTCCATTGCTAATTCTTCTACACCCTGTAATCACTTGTGGTGATACCGATTTAAAAAAAAAATATATATATATATATATATATATATGTGTGTGTGTGTGTGTATTTTAATCATTCCGCCTCAATCAAAGCAATAATGTCAAAGATACAAGAGTGAAAGTAAATTAGACGATGTTAGTGAAGAGAAAGATCAATAACAGGACAGGAGTCAGGAAGACAGAAGACGGTGATGATTGATATACTAATGCTTTATTACTATGTTATATTTACTGGATACACATGTAAACATTCAGTTTTTTAAACAGTTTAATTTATGTTTACTTCCTTGGGTAATCAAAAGTTTTAAAGAAAATGTGCCTTTTGACAGAGATCATACCTTCATCCACCCTATATTGGCTAGGGGTGATTTTCAAGCGAGGTGGACTTCAGATCATTCATCCATGAAAAGATTCACAGCAAAGCAAGGTTCAGTTACTCTCTTTAAAAAATATACATTTCTTGTTTGGATCTGCTAACTTCATTTGTATCTGAAATGTAAACTAAGTAAATTTCTAAGGAATTGATGGATTTTATTGATACTCCTATATTATTTCACTGTGTTATATTCAGTAGACACAGGAATTTGAGTAGATATCCCTGTTTTATAAACAGTGTCATTGGCATCTACTGGCCTGGACACTCTCTATTCTAGAAACCAATGGTTTGAGCAGTCATTTCCTTGTTTAAAAAATATGTATAAGAGGCAAAACAAATGCCTTATTTTTTAAATTTATCAGATCATAATCTATTTAATAGAGAAATTATGTAAACTGAAAAGAAAGGCAATGCAATAAATTTACAGGAAACAAAAAACTAATAAACTAGAAGAGTGATAAAAAAATATTATAATGGCAAAGACATGGGCAGTGCTTAGAAAGTAAAGTACTAGAAAAAAAGCAAAAAAGTTTCCATTTTGCTGAGTCATATCCAGATACCTACACTCTCTGAGATGTCTACCTTTATTACAGCTGCAATGAGCATAGAACTGTAAAAAGAGGGCAAGATTAGAAGTAGTAGTAACGATTGACAGTACTGATCAGTAAACTAAACATGAGGAAAAAGGTAAATGAGTATTTAGCAGAGTGGTAGGCAAAAAAGGTCACCTGTACTCATAGTAGATGATCACTATCGTAGACACAAAAGAGAACGTTAATCCACTTGTCACAGGAGAGAGAGAGAGAATTCTTCTTTGTCATTATACAACTATTGGCTTCTTTAAACCAATTTAAACTAATTGAACCCATTTAGACCCTGCACAAAGATAATGCACTCTAATCTTTTTGAAAGCACACCAAACACATTGCAGGTTTTACAGAGAATAGCAACAATTTTAATTTCCTTCTGAATCCTTACAAAGTCAGCAGTATTGCTTCAGAATGTGTGGGTAGTATAACAGATCAGCACAGTAAGTAGAATTATCAAGTTCAAATTTTGGGTTAGTCTGTTGCATTCACTTTCACACCATTGCCTTCAGGGAAAGCATGTATCTGTCTCTTCTCCTCCCAGCTATAGAATAAATAGCAGGGTAAACTAGGCTGTAGCCTTTGATGACATCTAGTATAAGAGAAGAAACATTCTGAATTACAAACCATAGAAATGACATGAGGGAATCACTCTTTCTCAAGAATACATGGCAATTTGCAGATAATAATAAAAAGAATATGTTGAGAATTGCTGATTGCTTTCATCCTAAAGGGACATTCTGCAAAAATGATGTAAACTAATTTCAGTGTGTAAATTCTTATTCAAAGTCACTTTAACTTAAAGGTGTTCCTCTCACTTGAAACACTCTGACGACAGGCCTAACTCATAGTTTATGGTGTCTGGATAAATTTTATCCTACTAGAAACCTCAACTTCACATATAAAACCTGGTAGATATTTTTAAGTCAATTATTGTGAAAAAAAAGCAAGTCTTATATGACATTGAATATTATAGCTATGTGACAACCACCTATTTAGAGTAAGTCTTTATTTCATTTACAGTTATTTTTCCATGTTTTTTTTTTTATTTTCATCTTCCTCATTTCATTTTACTTTTTTTTCCTTCAAACTTTTCTTTTTCTTCTCCACCATTCTTTTTACTTACTGATTTTTAATTCCTCATTGTTTTTGCATATTGTACTATGCTTCAAATTTCTTCATATTAAGCTACTAATATCTGTCAGTTTTAGATAGAATCATTATGATGCCATTTTATTTTTGTTACTTTCTGTTTTTAGGTCTGTGATCACTGTGTGTTTATTTTTTTTATTTCTTCTATTTCCTTTTCTCTTTTGCCATTCTTATTTCCTTCATGATTTTGTTATTGTTCTCAGTTACTTCCTTTTTTGTTTAATTATCTTTTACTCTTTCCTTCTTTCTCTTTGATCTTTCCTTCATATTTTCTTTTTTTACCTCCTCCACTCATTTCTTCCCTACTTTTCAGTTCCTCCTCCCTTCTCTTCCTTTTGATTTCTTCCTTCTTCCTTTTTCCTTTTGTTTCTTTTCCTTTTTTCTTTCTCTTCCCTTTTTATCTCCTTTCATCTTCCTTTCCTTCAATTCCTCTTCTCTTTCATCCTCCTCCTTAATTTCTTTCTCTTTCCTCTTCCTTCTCCTTCAATTCCTCCTTTTATTCTTCCTTCTCCTCCTCTCCCTTAATTCTCCTGTCTCTCTTCTCCCGCTCTCTTCCTTCTCTTATATCTCCTCCTCCTTTCTCTTCCTTCTCTTTTATCTCCTCCTCCTTTGCATTTCCTCATCCCCTCTCTTGCTTCCCTTGAATCTCCTCCCTTTTTTTGCTTCCCTTTTATCTTCGCATCTCTCTTCCTTCTCTCGTCTCTTCCTCTCTCTAATTTCCCCTTGCCTCCCTTCTTTTCCATTTACTCCTTTCTCTCTTCCTTCCTTTGTGTCTTGTCTTCCCCTCTCTTGCTTCCCTTCTATCTCCTCCTCTCTTTTCCGCTTCCTTTCATCTCCTCTTTTCCCTCATTTCTTTCTCTCTCTCTCTCTCTTTGTTTTTCTTTTACCAACTCGTTTTGTCTCCTCACAGTCATTATCTTTTTTTTCAAAAACTAATAAAATGATTGGCCAATAACATTATCAACAAATATTCATTCATTGCAAGGTATAAAAATCTCAAAACTGTTGAAAAACAAAAAAGAACAGGTGCCCCACTGAAGAATTTTTCAAGATCTTCAAGGAAATTATTTCATCAAATTAAACAAAATCCAGTGATTACTCATCAAGAGTTGCAGGATGATTTGCTTTCATCAGGAATCTGTATCACTAAATGGACAATAAGCAAGGAAATTTATAGGAAAAACTCCACTGATATTGAAAAGACATAGTGATGCCAGGTTGAAATTCATTTGTGAACAACAGGATAAAAAAAAATCGTATTGGGAAAGAGTATTATGAACAGACAAAACCAAATTTGAGTTGTTTGGACTTAATTCTAATAATCATGTATGGAGGAAATATGGCAATTCCTTCAAAAAAAAAAAAGAAAATCCAAAGAAGGATCTGCAATGTAATAGATCCTGACTTGGCATCTCAACTTCAGTAACTGTCTCACAGACATGTTCTATCTTTTCTCCAAATATTTTCATGGCAAATGCTCTGATGAGCTTTATCCCCTGGTTTCTTGACTACATGAATTTAAACATGCTACTAGATTGGCGTCTAGGTCCTACCCTTTTACTGTCAAAATAATTAAATGTAACTGCCACTTCTACCCCAACAGTTTCTTTGCTCACACTTCCCACCTGGAAAACTCCCTTCCATTTACTTGCTTCCCTGAAAACTACAGTCTTCAAAAATTTAAATGCAATGTCAATCACCATCTTCTGTCTCCCATTCATCTTTTACTCTTTCCGCAAACATTTCTCTCACCTTCACTGTAAACCCCTGCATACTAATGGCATTCCTACCTTGCTTGGGTAAAATGATTAAAAAATATAGAAATATAGTGTGTGTCTATTTGATCACCAGTGCTTAGCAAATTAGCCTGTAATGAGTTTTATGCTCACTAGGTGCTACATTATTATGAACTTGTATCAGACTAAGCTAAAGTAAGTATGTACAAATAGACATATGCCATTATCCATTCATGTTATTAAATAACATAATCTGATCAATTTTATCCTTTCCCATTTTCATGATTATTTTCACAGTAAACCATTAGCAATTCATACATTTTTCATTAATAAAATAAAGTCCAAATTTACCTGATGATGAGAAATACAATGACAATACTTTTAAACTTCTCCAGTATCCTAATTATTTCATATTATGCAAAAAGGAAAGATCGACAGATTTATAGAATTAGAAATAATAGTCTTGATAAAATCAGATATACAATGCTGCCTACCAACTCAATAATGACTAAAATTATAAAGAATATAAGTAATTTTTTCATGGGGCGCACTTTCAAAGAATATTTACAGATTAATCCACAAAAATTGAAACCATAAAATTATATATGTACACTAATATTAAATGTGTATGAGTTTAATGAAAGTCTTTTTATGTATATCTACACCCAAAATTATGGATGGATCAATAAATCAGTAATTTATCACATTTATTAACTGAACTTTGATCTGAAATTTTCACTGTATAATGTTCAATCACTGATAAATATTCATTATGGAATTGTTTCTCTTTCTTATATCTCCTCCTTTCTCTTCCTTTTCTTATATCTCCTCCTTTCTCTTCCTTTTCTTATATCTCCTCCTTTCTCTTCCTTTTCCCATATCTCCTCTCTCTTCCTTTTCCCATATCTCCTCTCTCTTCCCTTTCTCATATCTCCTCCTCTCTCTTCCTTTTCTTATATCTCCTCCTTCTCCTTCCTTTTCTTATATCTCCTACCCCTCTCCCTTCCTTTCTTCAACACCCTTAAAATTACACAATGCATTGATGAAGAAAGAGTTCATATTAAAAAAATAAATATTTGTTGTGTAAAATAAATACGTTTTTATCATTAGGTTGCATACTTACTGACATATATGGAAATGGTTGCTTTCTAGTCTGTGGAACTGTACCAAATTGTATTTGAGTACTTACATTTATTAATATACTATAAATATTAATATTAGATCTTCTTATACAATCATTACTATTATGAGAGTGTAATGCAACAAAAATGAGTTACATTGTTTTTTTCATTTAAGATTGGTTCTCAGTTTATTGAGGAATTTAGAGAAAGGACAGGACTTGTGTATTTCAAACTGTCTGATCACTTTTAACAATGTAAGTTACAGTAAACCTTGTACTGAAGCACTAAAACTCAAAGAGCAGAAAACAATCATCTCTGCAAAACACTGTGTTTTTGAATGCTCAACTTGTTTCATTTATATATACATACCCTGGTCAGATCTGCATCAGCAAGTAATAATGTGTACTTAGTTGGTCATTGTGATTAGCAACATGTCTCTTTTTGATGATAGCATAGTGCTCAATATGAGAGACATGCCCTTTTGTTATATCAGCTGGGAACATATTTAGTGAAGCTATAATTATGGTCAATAAAAGAACATTGACCCTGGTTCCCAACATTCATATTCCACATTTTTACTTTCTTTTTACATTTCATAAAATGTTGCTATTGTACTTAGAACGCAAAAACGTTTTTATATTAACCCTTGCAGACACATCTGTGTTTCTCCAACATTCACAGAGCCAACCTGTTTGTTATATTACAGCTATGTTGAACAATTTCTGGAAGGGAGGGCATCAGCTAGTTTGATCAGCAGTTGAAGAAGGCTAGTATGCTCAAACTCTTGGTCACAATGACTTGTAATTTCATGCTAGCACAACAATCAATGGCTTCCAAATAGTTTCAGCTACCCAATTTCACACACAAATCTTGAATCAACCCATGGTATGGTTTTCAAGCACTTCCTTATGATGCTGCATACTAGGATTATTCCATCGCCCTTGCATGGAGTATTGCTGCCATATATGGTCTGGTGTACCTTCTGTTTACCTCGGAGTTCTTGACAAGATCCAGAGGCGGATATATAATATAACTGGCCCTGATCTGGCATCTCGTCTACAGTTGCTCTCTCACAGATGCGCCATCACCTCTCTCTGTCTTTTTTACAAATACTTTCATGGTAATATGCTCCGATGAGCTGCTTTCACTGGTTCCCAGACTTCATGAATTCAAGCGCCCTACGAGGCTGGCATCCTGCTCTCACCCTTTCATTGTAGAAACTTTTAAATGTAGCCGTCTCTTCTACTCCAATAGCTTCATACCTCGCACCTCTCGCCTGTGGAATAACCTTCCCTATTACTGTTTCCCTGAGAGCTATAATCTCCAACTATTCAAATGTAATGTCAATCGACATCTCCAGTTACCTTGATCTGTCCACTATCCCTCTCCTCATCCTTTCTTCTATCACTCCTATCTGCTCTCGCTCCAAATCTTCTGCAACCCCCTGCATCCTAGTGGCTTCACGCCTTGCTCGGGGCGTAATGCTTAAAAAAAAAAAAAAAAAAATCAACCTTGTAAGAAGGCTAAAATTCTAGCCACTCAGACATATATACAAGGTACGATGTGTAAATTGTCACCATTTCATATTTTTAATTTTGTGCATGTGCATTGTTTGTTTTTGATTTTCTCGACTGCACAGTATAGTAGGGTCAGTTGAGCACCGTCTTTGAGAAACAGAGCACCATGATGCAATTCACTCTGCAAGAAATTTGAAAATGACATGGTGTACTGCTTGGCATTCATGCTAGAAGCTCCAATATAAACATTTCAGAATGTTTGGGTGTCAATCTGAGGCCAGTGCAGTGGATTTGGAAAGAGTTTGATGAGTCTAATGGTGATTATGAAGATGTTTGGAGTGATCACTACTGATGGCAACATTATACCTCCATTCATCTTCCCACAAGGCCTCAGACTCAACACTGAGGCCTACATCAAGTGCTTTCAAGAGATAGTGCTGCCATGGTTCAAGTGGGTGTTTCTTGGATGACACTATATCTGGTAACTGAACTTTGCACTATGCCAAACAAGCAGAAGAACAGTCATAGCTGTCAGACAATTTTTGCAACCACATTAACCCCTTACATCTGGACACCTAAATCCCCATACTTCAACCCCCTTGATTATTATGCATGGGGTGTAACTGAGCGAAAAACCAACAAAACTCCTTGTAACACCAAAGATGAATTGGAGGCAAAGATTATGGCAGCATTCACCAACTTAAACAAGGACAGAAGAGTTGCAAGCAATTCTGAAGTTGTCTGGAGGCTGTGGTTGAAGCCAATGATGATTTTATTGAATAAATTTACTCTTTAGTATTTCAAGATATTTTTGTGTAATTTTGGTAAATATATCTGTTCAGATGAGATGTCAATGCTATTTTCATTTTTGTGTAATTTAGTCGATAATTTATCCATCGCACACTGCATATTGTGTGAATATCCCTTTGTGTTTTTGTCTATGAATTTCTATATATGTGTGCATTTGGTATCCAGTCTGGAATATTTGAAGTACATTATATTCACATTTATATTTCAACTATATATAGTCCACTGGGGATACCTCAACATGGTGCAATGGTTAGCAAGCTTGCCTTGCAAGAACAATTACAACTAAATGGGGAGTTTGATCCTCACTAGGTGTCCCACATTTTTGGCCTTGTGCCACATCAAAGCTATGTTTAAAAAAACTGTCATATATAATCCACTGTTAAGAAAAAAATCAGTATATTTGCATGAAATCAAAAGGATTTCTTTTTTTATTTCAACTGTCAATAAAGTTATCACAAAAATTGGACTAAAATCTATATATATAAAGTTGTAGCCTCTGTCTGTCTGTTTGTTACCAAACTTCTCCTAGGGTTTTGAAGATAGACCAACATAACCATATATATTCTGATAAGTATATTTCAAGTGAATTTTTATCCCCTTTGATATAAATTAAATTTGAACAAGGGAACAACTCCTGTCCAAAATATAGAAGGAGAAATCCAGAAGATGGAGGTCACATCAGCAAGATCAAAATGAGACAATATGAATGTCAAGTTGAGCAAGAAATCACCAATCAGCCTTACAATACATATTTATTGTGACAATTCAACTGTCATATCAAGGTTGAAATCTGCTCATCAATTCATTCAATTAAGTATTGCATCAAATTTGTATGACTCCTATCCAAAATATAGAAGGAGAAAGCCAGAAGGAGGAGGTCACATCAGCAAAATCATTGAGTAATATTGAAATGCATCATTTTTCTCCATAA